>KB671698.1:413063-637904 GCA_000349105.1 Anopheles epiroticus
ATATATATATAAAGTATATCTACTTCTAGATGTTTGCTTTTTATTGAATCAGTTTTTAAATCTTTAAATCGCAGAATTAAATGAAAAAAACTTATTAAATTACCCTAGATAAAATTATGTTAGCGTGACCACATTGACCGACCACCGTGAGGCGTTACGCTCGCAGCATGTAACAGGCGCATTCTTTAGTTTTCCCGAAGAGGGAAAGCAATACGGTTTGCGAAACGATGTTTACGTACATACCGATCCACAATCCACAATGAGCTTGACATCACTTATCTGAACTATTGTGTTGGGTTTATAAGACGAATAAAAATATATCATTCATTATTTATAAACATTTCGGATTGGTGAACACATTTTCCTCTCAGAATTTTAAAATTACGCAGGTAACACTTTGACACGAAATTGAAATTGGTTCCTTTATCGTACTACAAATTAAATGAATTTTCCTTCATGGAAATTTTAAATTTTTATTCTACTCAACATCAAAATCAACAATCCGCAAACTAAAATTACATTTTACAAGAATTTTCCCTCAAATTAATCATCTATCAACCGGTGACCATTTTGTCATCAAACAGTCTTTTCCCTCCGGTTTTCCGTGAATTCAAAGAAATAAAATGGCTCTACATCACAAAGCAGCGGGAAACGGGCCATATTCGCAGGTGCGATTTGGCCTTTGCTTTCTTGAAACTGTCACAAAATCAATACGCAACCTTCAACCTTGTGACGAAGCGTGCGAGGCATGAGATGAGTGTGCAACGAAATGTAAAAGAAATGAAATGGGACGTTGTCAGCTGAACCAATTCCAGAGATTTACTAACTACCCCCACAAACATCCACACACGATACCCCCCCCCCCCCCCTTCCACCCTACACTCCACCGTCTCTGCCATGTGCCATGAATTATGTAACTATCAGCAAATGTGACACTTTTATCTTTCCCTTTTTCCGGCGGGTTGGGGGGAGGTTCTTTTTCGGGGCCAACCACTAAAAGGCGACCAGTTTCTTCACTGCACCCAGGGTTTTTCCTTCACCGGAGGAAGTTTTACATTTTGCTCTGCCAGTTTCGTCTACGCCCACCCACCGGTTCGGGTGTGCCACATCCGCCTCACCTTTCGCATCCCTGTCGGTACGGGAAAAGTGAGGGCATCAGTCAGGGATCGTTGAAACGGAACCATGGGAACTCGCTGACGCTGATGGGCGGACGGGGAAAGCTTTACTCCGGGACCCTCGGTTCCGACGAATGCACGCTGTAACGAAGGATTGCAGCAAAACCTGTGTCAGCTACACCCTCACCCCCTCCTCTCCTTAGCACTCCACCCGCCAACGCGTGGCTATGCTGAAGAAGATTAATGTGCTCGTACGCGCCCCAAAGTCGGGCGGTTGCGCCCGAAAGAAAAAGGGACACACACCCGGCACCCGGGCAGGGATCGCGAAACTCGAAAGGTTGTTAAATTTAAGGACCTCTCTTCGCTTCGCTTACCTGCTTTTGCCGAGTGGTGTGCGGCCGTACTCTCACCCCCCCCCCCCCCCCCCCTTCCAGCTGCCTTTTGTCTCTCTTCAAGGCGCCGGTTCGCACAATTTGATACGGGCCGCAGGAGTGCCAGGGTCGTTGCCGGGCTTTCTTTTGGCGCTCGGTGACTGATTGTCAAACCTCGGCCAAGTCGAGATTCGGTAGCTGGACGAACCGGAACGGGGTGCTAGAGGGGTACAGCTAAATTTCGTCAACATGTCGTCATCGTGCTGCTGCAGACCCGATTTGAAACAGTTGGAGAAGCGGGACCCACCCAACGGTTGGTTTGTTGACGCGAAGAAAAAAAGATGAACGTTTTCGATTTAACGCTTGCTTCATGCACACACCCACTCTCAAATTCACTCTGATATACACATTCTTGGTGATTGCTGGCAAAGGACAAGCTTACTTACCCAGGCGGAGATAGTACGGAGGATAAAGTGCTCTATCATATCCACCATCCAGTTGAAGTGTTCAATTCATTTTAGAGCGCGCTTCAAGTTTACAATCAATCGACTTTATGGGACAAACTTGCACCACAGTTTGTGCCAAATAGAATTACAATGGTTTGAGTCTCTGCCAACGCAATTCAATACGATTGGAGCACATAAACGTTGCGCCAAATATAAAGGTTAGTGTGTTGACTTTGCTAACCTTCGTTGGCGGTGCACGGAGACAGTTTACTTTTATCTCAGCTCGGTAGCAATATAATTGAAATCTTTTCAAGATGAAGTATTCTAGCTGGACGATAGTTGACACAGTATTCACTGGCAGAATTGATCTTAGTTCAACCTAAGATTACGAGTTTTTTTTTCCACTGTCAAAAAGAACTTTTTAACAAAAGAAAGAAAAAAAACTGTAGCTTTCATAGTTAGAAATTAAGATTACTGTGTCTTTAATGGTAAAGAGGAACAGTTTAAGCAAGGCTTTGTTAAAAGTGTTGTAAAACGAATAATAGAAAATTGAATTTTAACTTGTATTTTTGTACCATAACTTTCTGACCATTGGCTCCTTTTTTAAGGAGAAATTTGTTTACTGATTTTTTTTTCACTATTCAAGAGCGAATATTTCATGGAAAAGTAAAAACATAGTTCTGAGTTTTTTCACTAAGGTACGCTTGTCTTGTTTTTTTTTAATCCATCTAAAACATTACAAAATGCCAAACTTTGCTCTCACCGTCAATTCATGATGTACAATGCGCTTGTTAAATATTTAGTGCAAAGTGTTGAGCAAATTTCAATTGTTAAGGTTAAATGTTCAAAATTTTGTTTGTTTTGTGTAACTTTCGTGTAAATGAAACAGTCTGTATTATTACAATCAGAACACTGAAGACAAATATACTCATTCCAAAACGAGACTAGTACGTAATTAAAGTACGAAACACTTTAGTACAAAACGCTTTAATTAAAAAAGAAAAAACTCTGCAAAGGAATAACTTTGCACAAAACATCATCATCCTATTCGGACGTAATTAATCTTCCTCTCAATCACGCGCGCTACAACAGCCACGTGGAAGCGAAATTATTTCACCCAATCCGTACGTACCACAAATTCAATTTGCATTCGTAATGTGATTCTAATAGCGAATACGTGGCGCTTGAGTGTTTAGCCAAACTGAAAACTGCAAGCCCGGGCTCGCTCGTCCGATGATTACGCTGCACAACGTACAGCGCAATTAATGTAGATTCGTATGCATGCATAAATTCTCCCGCCTCTCAGATCAATTCCGAAACCCCGTGCAGTACAGTTCAACGGCTGCTGATTGTAACATTAACCAAACGACGGATGTAAAATTGCAATTCCTTCACCACACACACACACACTCAACTGTCAAGCGCTTTTTTGTGAGAGCGCTGTGAATAGTAAATTTGGGCAGAACTAAATGGTTATTTTCTATCAAAGCTCTGCTTATGGCAAAGGTCAAATTGCACTTGGCGCTATACTGGCGTGCTGGTGTGCGAGCGGAAGTTTCCGATTTTCTTGACGGGGTTTATTTTTTGTTTCCTTCCCTTCCCACTCATGATGCCGTCCGTCGCAAGTGTTTGGCCGCGACTATCCTTACATAATCGCACATTCCCAGCATTACTGCTGCCATTGCTGCTTCCGTGCCGTGATTCCGTACGATGCAAAATTGAAAGCGGAAAAGGAAAATGGCCCGAAATCAACTAACCACATCCGGAGGGGGGGGGGGTGTGGGGTTGGTCCCCACCAAGCAGCCGAGGTGGAAAATTGAATGACTCTGTACGGGTGCATAAAAGCTAATGTTTCAAATCCTTTTTCCACCGCCTGGCAGCAGCTTCTGGCGCGCATGGCGAATGGGGAAGAAGCATGTGTGGCTGTGTGAGTGTCGCTCCGTTTTTTAAATATACCAGAAAGTAAAAGGAGCGGGTACGCGACGACGAGGATAGAAACAGCACGAAACCGTATAGTTACAGTTGAACACTACATCGTGTACAGAATTGAAACACTTGCCGCCCCGGAAGTGAATGTTACCCGTTCCGTACACGCTAGCGGTGCTCGTACTACACATAGGTGGAAAAGCTTTTCTGCACTTTCCCCATCGAAAGCAGCACGTTTTGTGTTGGCATCTTAGCAGCGACGTTTATGTCGCTCAACCCGTTGCTTCTCTTTCACCTTGCTCCCGGCTTTGTTGCAATGTCATAACTTTTTTTATTCCCCCGGGCAGCATAGGTTTAGATAAAGTCACCGCGAACCGTATTGTCGCTGGTGATTGGTGCAGTGGTGAGTGGGATGTGTCCGAGGTCAACGGTAAACCGTGGCCAACCGTGTGTTTGAGCTGCTGTGGTCGTCTGCGACGCTTTCCTGTGGCTCGAGCAAACTTCCCTTTGCCAAACCCGTCCCTGCCCGGCGATTGGTCTTCCCACAAAACTCTTTTGTGGCGTCTGGACCCGGGTGCTGGTGCATCCCCGTATCGATTTGTTTATTGTCCAACGACCGGCGACTCTCAACCGACAGTGCACCGTGTTTGAAGTGTAAGCGAATTGAAGGGTGGCAAAAAGAGTTCACTTCCGAATTGGCCCACTGGAACCACTGTAAGTTTGTGGACAGTACACACAGCCAAAGCTATAGGCAAAGTGTATTGACAATCGCAAGACGACAGCTTTAACCACTGAAGCTACTCGTGCCGGAATAGCTGGAAGCGGAGTTTTATTTCCCTCCCTTTGTTTCTTCCCTTTTTTTGCCCCGGCCGCGCTGTGCCACCCAGACGGAGCCGGTGCAGCTCGCTTCCGGTGCTGTAACAAAAGCATTTTCCATTCGCGATCTGCACGGTGGGAGCGTTTTGTGTCGGCGTTTGAGCTGCAACGGAAAATAGAGCAGACACTGCTACTCTACTGTCACCAGCGCTGGTGCTGCTTCGGAAAGATGAATGCCCGCCGGTGGCACGAACGCAGACCAAAAGCGCAGACCGAACGCCTTCCTTCCGCTGTGGGCGGTTTGAAATGTTTACGTGCAATGCAACGACGACAGGGATGAAACGCACCGGAGCACCGCGTGGTTTTGGGTAAAATACCGTCCCATATCTCGGTAGCGCTTGAACCGGTTCTGCTCTGCTCTACAATGAAAAGTGCTTACCTGCGAGGTGAATGTAGCAATTGAAAGGGAAACGGCTGGCAGTTGTAACAAAATACACACTCGCAATACCTTCAACGGTTATCACACCGAGCCACTGTCCCAAAGGCAAGTTACCCAACCATGTAGGTTCGTTTAACTCGCAACTCCATTACCACTTTCAAATCTTTGCGCAACCACAGACACACACACATCCTGCCCAAGTGTTGTAACAGGCAAGCCGTGGCAAACCACCGCGCAAGGAAGATCGGCTAAAGCTGTGTATTAAAATTTTATGCTTTATTTCGGTAGGGATTTGGCAAAGACCGTACGGCTTTCGCTCTGCTTTGCAGGCTAGTTTTGCTAATGCAATGCGTTTTTTCTCTCTTTCCCCAAAACGACGCACCGACGAGGGTTGGTTTCGTGGCGAGTAGAAAATGTGTTTGCAAAAAAGGAGCTGTCCCACACCTTTAACGGTAGTAACGTGCTTTGCATACCGGGTGTACCGCTTCGAAAGTGCCTTAGGTGTAGCAGGGATGGTAAGGGGAAAACCCGGGTGTTTGCAAGATATTGTAAGGCGTTGAAAATGTGTAAAGCATGTATGAGCGCCTGTCGGTAAAGGAGTTATCAATTCGAGGTGAATTTTTTTCTCAACTCTCTTTTTGTTGAAACACATTTTTTTTTATGCCTGTATGTCTTACTTTTAAAGAACTTTCAAACAAGTGCTGTTTAGTAAATCCTTTCACCACCAAATTGTTGGATTGTAAAATAAATAGCGTAGTTGATGCATGTAAGTAAATCTATGTAACACGAAGCATTTAACATATAATAATATAAAGCATGAAATGAAGTCGAATTCCATACTTTTTCTTGTTTTCTCAGAAAAAAACGCGAACGAAAAACTTTAATATTTAACTTTAATTAGCTTAAACTAAGTAATTGAATTATAACTAGTTGAAACGGAAAATTGGATTGAATTTAACTGTTAAGAACGGGCTATATGGGGCGCTACAAGCTAGGAAAGCGCAATTCATCTGTCAAAATAATGCGAATCGAGTTACCATTGGAAATGAAACGGTTGTCTCAGCTATGGTTATCCATTGTTTCGCGACCGAAGCGTTTCGCGAAGAGGAAATAATCATAGAAAATTGTTTAAAACGGTCAAATTTTAACAAACAGCATCACATTTCGTGTATAAGTGAACAAGATGAGAATAAATGCATCATCTGCAGTGTCTATTCAATTCGGTGTGTTTTGTATGCACAGCGGCTGTGAGCTGTCAAACCGATTGCGCACTTCAAATCAGCGATTATTTGGTGTGCGAGCAGAACTTCTTTTTAGGTGATGAATTTTGCTTTTCGGGCCTAGCTGCCTGTGGTTTGCAACAGATGGCGCTAGCGTGAAACAAAAATGCGCTTGCGTGGGCTCCTTTAACCTTCTTGACAATATTCCGTTCTATACGTCTTAAATGTTTTGTGTTTTAATATGATCACAGGTGATAATTCTTATTTGATCGTTCAATTAACTTCTTAAATGAATAAAAACAAACAGAAGATTACAAATGTGAAGCTTTTGCATAAAGTTTCATAGACATGTGTATCAAACTGTTTAAAAAACATGCTAAATCATAGGTAATAAAATTGTCAAATCCAATTCGTTCTATCTAGAGCGTAAAACGAAGTAAATAAATCAGCAAATGTATCAATCAATTAAAGATATTGGTTAATATGAACAAGTTTTATATCCACACGATATTATTGCAAAAAAGCTTCCAATCTCTTACGGGTTATATTCATTTTAAAAAATTATTGTGCACTTTCTAGCACTAACGTAAAAATAGGGGCGTAACATATTGTCCAAGATAATCGTGTTATACCAACGTTTTTGAAGAGTTTCCTAAAATATTTATTAATGTTAAAAAAACATGCTACATGACCCATTTAACAAGTAGTTCAAGGGACTGCTCTGCATCGATTTACAATCATTCAAACGGATGCAGCGTTTGGCATTAAGTTAAGCGAATAACATTTTCTAAGAAATCATGTAAAATGTAAATCGCAACTTGATACGCTAAAAATCATAACAAGATCAACAAAAGCCCTCCCCTTTGCAATTTTAACGAAATGATGACCTATTTACAATATATTACATAGTTGCCCTTCCAGAGCCACTCGCTTCCCAGGAAGAAGTTTGCTGCTTGGTACACTCTTTTCTACCCTTCTTCTTTTACACATTTATTACGATGCGTGCATCTTTTATGAGCGATCAAGCACGGACCGGGGCATATAAATCCTTCAGCTACACGGTTCTGGCACTACATCTCTTCCAAGAAAAGCGCCGTGAAACAGGCCGTTACCATGGCCGTTCAACAAATTCAACAAATATCTTTCATTTCGGGCATGCCGCCCCGCACCTTTCAGGCACCAGTAAAGCATCCAATTTTGTTGCGTTGGTACTGAAATTTATGTTGATCCCGTTTGCAAAAACCGTGGGCCAAAATTCCGCGCTGCCATCGAATCATGCGGCCGGGTAGATCTGCCAGTCACCAATCCGTTCGTGATTGCTCGCCCAGGAAAAGTAGGAGCATGTGTGTGTGTATGTGCTTTGGGTTGGAAAGAAACCTTTAACAGGAGTAAACCTTAGAAGTATGACGGTGAGATAGGGAGAGAGGGAGAGAGAGAGAGAGAGAGAAAATCCCGGATCGCCGTAAACCATAAATATGCAACACTTTTATCAACCAATGTTCCACACAGCATCAGCACTTATCCACCTCACATATACACCGCCACACGAACGATTTTCGCCACGTGTAGCCACCTTCTCATCCACAAAAGTCCACCCGCGAGCGTGAGCGTAAATTTGGTTTACCGATTTTCTCCCAATCGCAAACGATTGATCGATGGAACATGCCCGGGTGATCCTGTTTGCGAGACCAGTGATACAGGAGTTCGATATTTCAATTTATCTCACCCTCACCACCCCACCAGCAACCAGTCACACACACCCATTACCACACCAGAGGGTAGCAGAGGAAAAACCGGGCAGTGGATGGAAAAGTGCGCACATAAATTCGTAACTGCTAAGCAGCGTAATCCAACCAGGAAGCAGATTTAGGGCGAGGGATTATGCCGCAATCCTGTACCAGTGTTGTGCTTCACATGCAAAACGCTTCACCTCAAACGGGGATGGACCTGCCTTGGTTTGGAAAGGAAATTGAGTGGCGCAAAGGGAAAGTGCAGTGCGCTTTGCGGAAACTACTTCAAAAACCGGCACGGTTGCGATACAATCGATCGTGCAGCGTGAAACGGAGTTGCTGTTAAGCTGTTGCGGCTGAGGTCGCCCAGGTGTGGCCGTAAGCTGCTTCGCTAACCGAAGCGAATCGATGCTTTTCTGCACGTTTGGAAAGTTTTCCGGGCTGGAGAGAACATTGAATGTCGATGCAACAAAGCGTGGTTGAAAGTTTTTTTGTTGCACAATTTATTATTCTTTTGGAAGTTTTTACCTCTTTCCGGGGTCATTTACATGGTCTGTGCGCTTAGAAGTAGCATCATTCCATTCTCAGTTGAGTTGAAAAGTACAGAATAGCAGAGAAGTTGCAACTACGAAGAGAGTGCATCTACATCAACATTCAAACGAAACACGGGAGTCCAATTTTCCCCGCAGTCATTCCCGTTCGCCTGCCAGGCGTTATCAACAAGCGTCAAATGTGGCATTTTCACACCCAAAAGGCGCTCCAACCAACCAGTCGAATCAAATCGAATTTAAGTTCAAATATCCCACCCCGTTTCACACGTTCCCAGTGCAAAAGTGTCGAAAGATGTTTCACTCACACAAAACTTCTAAGCACAACACACACACACACACACACACACACACATTCACAAAATATCACACTTCGGAGTCGGTGAACGAACGTGAGAGGAAAACAGGCTCCGCTGGCGTCAGCCGTACATAATATTATTAAATCTACTTCAATCCAATAATCCAAATCAAATTATCGTCACGATTCAGCATTTATCCATCCGCGCAAGCGGTCCCCGTCGGGATTCGGACCTCGGCAGGAGACGACACATACACTCCCGCCGCCCTGCGCCCTGCAGCATTGCATTCTATGGAAATTATTCAATTTTTCTGCTCCCGCCCGCTCAAGCTTAGGGGGTTTCTTTTTTCATTTTTCAGGGAGATCCTGCTTCTGCTGCTTCGACAGTCGGTACGCGTACGGAGAAGCAGTGAGTGCAGCGTGCAGCTGTAAGGCGTCAGCGGGAGCTTTACGGGCGCAAACTGTGTTGAGAGTATGCTCGCAGGCGAAGGTTTTTATTATCGCGTTCGTTTTACTCGGATCTCGTAAAAACAGTGCACTGGCACAGAGGGAGGGATGGAAAGGGGAGAGGGTGGCCGATGAAACGGAAGTGTCCGATTTATGACAAGATTGTGTTCTTTGGACGTGCCGGCGAATGGCGATTCGTTTGACTCACAATCATCGTATTAGATTCAACGTTTTGTCCCCAAACCCCTTTTCGCTTGCTGGCAGGTTTTGTGCGATATGAGAAAAAGCGGCAGAAAAAAATGGTACGATAATCCACCCCCTTTATACCGTTCCCCTTCACCATCGCGCAATGCCATCATTTCCCATTCCGGTGGTATAGCGCTGTACCCACGTTCTCCTGTGCCCATGTGCGTCATCGCTGCTGAAAGGGTTTTTTTCGCGTACTTTTTTTTTCAATTCGTTTCCTTTCCCTCCTGTTTCCTTGCCGTCGATTTCCCGCACTAACAAAAAGTGCATTTTAATCGGATAAATGTTCGGGCACGACGATACGGACGGAATGATGATGATTTGTACAGTCAGAAAAAGGGGAACTGGTGAAACTGCATTCGATCCACCCGGCTGTGCCATGATGTTCGACTTTGATGAATCCCAAATTGGACACATTCAATCTGCCGGACCTTTCGGTGGAAGACACACCGAACCGGTGCAAGTGTGTGCTCTCACAGGGAGAACAAGGGTCCATTTGCACAGGGTCCTTGCGGAATTTCGTCGTTTCATTCGCTTCAACTGCTTGCAAACAGTCGCGTTTGCTTTAGCGAGCTTTACCAAATGCTTTTCGCACGAGTTGAGACATTTCATCGCTGGTGCCGAAATAATTTGATTCCAGGATTTTTGCTGTACAAAGTTTTTTCTTTTCTTTCCTTCTTCCTTTCTCATCCTGTTGACCGTTCGGTTTGCAACATTCTACAGAAGATTATTTGTGTCTGTACACTTCAGCTTCCCTTATAACCCCCTTTCCCGTACAGAACAAGGCACAAGTTGCCGTTTGTAGCACACAACGAAGTAAAACTCGAAATTGGACCAACCGAACGTTGATGTAGCGAAAGGTTTTCCACCCTCTCATTTATTCTGCAGCACTACCAAAGAAGAATGTTCTGCCATGTAATTGGTCGTCCGGATCAAACAACGTGCAAAGACGTTCCACGGACAGCACAGCAGAGCGAGCCCAAACCACACGTAGGCGATAATCTTTTTCGAAGCACAGCCATTAAGTCTGCCGCCTGGAAGCGCGATGTGAAACCGAAAACGTTGTTCGTTAACGTTCCTTCTGTTTCCATTTCCGATCTTTCAGCGTTTCAATTAGAAGTAGCTTGCCTGTTTCAACTTTTCCAGTTTGTTTCTAATGCTTACTCTTAGCACAATGTGAGCACGATTATTAAATAAACGACTGAAACGAAAATATACAACGCTGCTCGTTAGGGTAATAATTGTGTCAACGCGCAAATTTCCATCCCAGACGCTCATTTTCACACAATCGGTGCGAAAGTTTTAGGACATATCCGTGTTTGACTGTATTTTGCTTGGAAAGTTTGCCGTCAAACTGGTCGGTCACTTTTCCCCTAACCACGTTGGTCCATCTAATTGAACAGCAACGATGTGTGTAATCCCGGTACAATGTTTGCGGGCAGGTGATGGTCCTGTTTGTTCACCATCACCTTCACCACAAAGACACTCTCACACACAAACACTTGACTTTGCTCGTCAGGCAGGTCAGAGTGTCCAATGCAAACCACCCACTTTCCCGGAAGGGGGAATGGTACTTTATTCCCATTTAGTACCTCGTTAGACAAATCCGTTCTGTGTTGGACAGCTGGCATGGTGCAAAAGCGTAAAAATTTAACCTTGAGGATGGAAAAATCGTCCCCACCGGCAAACGGTGTGGCAACCGTCGCCAAACAGGACCCAAAACGTTGTCGCTTGCCGGATCCGGACGTGAAGCTTCCGGGATCTGTCTGTCTGTGCAGATATGAAAATCATGCATTCCGTCTCCAAGGCCCCGGTGGAGCCCTGCTCGCACGATGCACAGCGTTGCACTCCTATCCTCGCCCCGCTTACCGACTTTCCACCAACATCCGGCCATTTTGTGGTGGAAGTTTTTGTGTGCAGCCGGGTCGGTGCTAGGTACAACATTATCTAACATCCCAGCACCCCTCGGCAGTGGTTCGGACGGAACAAGGGGAGACATAAACTCTTCATACCGCTGCCGAAACGGAGATGAAGCCCCTAGACTTCTGGCAAAATGCACAAACTTTGGTCAAACCGCAACAGCGTTAATGCGCTTTCGGAAACTGTTAAATTATGCACAGCTACTGGCGGGTCGACTCTGTCTCGGTGTCGCCGTCAGGCACCATAGCTAAGTAACCGGATTGTGTGATTATAAGTGCAAGTGGAATAAACAGAAAAAGAGACCTAGCAAACGAGAGAGCGAGTGCTTTTCTGCATCTCAAGCTAAACGTTCGCTTGGTTATGCACTCGAGAAAAAGAAATTCATTGGCGGCCTAAGTCGTTGTGGTAGATGGTAGAAGAAAGTATGACCCAAACGCAAGGAAGGAAGTAATTTTCAGAATATGAACACTTGTATTCTTTACTTTGCTCCCTGGTTAGCCAAGTGCTACGGAGAAAATGCTGAACAAACGAAACCATCACAACGAATCTGGTGATGAAAGGAAAGGAGCAGCAGTTATTATTTCGGTCGACGACCTCGCTGAGGGAGGAGGTGATCAATAATCGCATTAAGGGCTTACAGCGTAATGCCACTCTCACCTACCGCAGCCTGTAAGTCGAGGTGTTGCAGATGAGCATTAGCATAAAGCATATTAATTTTTGCCCAGCTGAAGATGGGTTTACCGGCAGCTGGTTTCTTTTACCTTACGAAAGTAGGAAGAAATCACAAGGTCTATTTTAGAAGCGCTTGATAATTTACCTCACGATTCGTTGCAAATTTGAAACATTCTTTACTTTAGTATTCAATGTTTTGTGTAAACTTTTTTATATGGACTACGAACTACGAATTAACTTTAAGGCTACTAGCCAAAATTAAAAACACTTCAGTGCCCTTTTCGGCTAAATTATCTAAAAAAAACAGATCCATCTTGAAGACTTTGTTAGGAGAAGGTTAAAATTAAAAGTTTCGTTTCTAAAACGGATGAAAAATTGGCATGAAGCTTCTATCGGTTTTAAGGGCTTTTGAATTATGAAGATATGTTCTATTAGGACAGCCTGTAATTTACAAAGATGTTGAAAGAAATCTTTTTTCCGTCTAATTTATGATGTTTTACTCCCTTTACGGTTGGGCCGGCTTGGTGGTCCAGTGGTAACGGCGTAGGGCTGTCAAAAGGCCCGTCGCCGGTTCGAATCTCATTCGGACCACTACCGCCCCCCATACGCAGGATTGACTTTTCTGCTATGGGTACACTTAGTCACAACCCCCCATATGCAGGATTTACAATCTTGATATGGCCGGGTACACTTAGTCACACAATACGGCCAGGCCGTCACTACAGAATAATAATAATAAAAAAATACTCCCTTTACGATCGATTCTTGTGAATGTAATTTAGCATACATATTAATTAAATGATAAATACCATTACCGAGTACAAAAGCAACATTCAAAATGAAAAAAAACGTTAAAGCGAAGTTCAAAACCCTCTCGCTCCAATTGATTGGAAATTTCCTCTGAAACGATATACTTTATACTGTACCGCCATCATTCTAAGCCGAATGCTTTCAAACTCGCTTAATACAAAGATAAGCACCCGCGAAACATAACTCACCCTGACATGTCTGTCCCAGCGGCACAAAGTATCGCAGCTAATCTAATTTGATTTTCGAACCCTCTGCTAATAGCTGCGTACAGGCATCAAGCTGTCGCAGTTAATTATGGGCCGCTTCTCGACTGACAATCTATCCTCGGAATGAAGCACAATTTACGCAGCCAATCGCGAGTTTACTCCATCATGCTTAATACTGTAGTGCTTTCTGCGCAAACTTCATCCCCGTAACATTATTATTCTTTTGAACTATTTGCTTTACCCAAAAGCTGAGTATCGTATGCGAGGAAATAAATTCCACCCAGTCCTTACTTACTGTTAATACTGGCGGAAAATTCTGCCAGGCTGCGTCGAGTCGAGTTATGCCTTCGTGGAAAGTACGCCCCAAAACGCCACCATCTGCCGTCGCCCGATCGCGTTCGTTTAGCGCCTGCAGAAAAACATTTATCTCAATTAGTACTATCTTGTCAACGGCTGGTTCGCTGGTCGGCGGTGGGGCAGCACATGAGGTACGGCTAATCCGAAGCAGTGGTGGGCAAGAAAAAGCTCGTTTCCCTTGCAAACAGCCAAGCATATCAGCCCGGGGCTCTAGCCGGTGGGGCAGCATCATCTTTCCCCCTTTTCGGTTCGGTCCTCGCTCCGATTCGAAAGCGCACTGCGATTCGCACACGGCCATGTTGTTTATTGCCAAATAATTGTTGCTTGCCGTACTTTTTTACCCCCACTCCGGGGTGCCGGGCTTTAGGCAAGATGTTACTTTAAATTGCCGTTCGCTTGTTACCATGCAGGCAACACGCTAGAGCAACCGTTTTTCGCCCGCTGGCAGTACGCCGCCTGTGCACCGACCGGTTTTCTTACGGAATGTGCTGCCGAGTGGTGTAGGTGATTTGGAAAATCCAAACTCAGACCCTCAGGAACAAACGGAGCAAACAACACCAACGCCCTCACGCGCCCCAACCCTGCGCCCCGTTTGGTGCAAACGTGAGCGTGTGAGGTTTATTGTAGCGACAAATGACGAACCGTAAAGCCATGGTAAAGGCAATGACAAACAAAACATACCGAAAACATGCTGTTTGGGGTGTACGTGAGTCGCCGGAAATTGTGTCACCGGCAAGCGAAATCCTTGTCGCGTGTGCCTCACCTCAAGGCGCGACCGAACCAAGGGCGCCCACACCGACACACATACCTTTGTGTAAGATGGCGTGAGACTACCGCACGCAAGAATTGTAACGTCAAGGTGTGGCGCAGGATGTTGAGCCGTATCTACCGAGAGATTTCTGAGCGTGAGGTTTGGCTGAGGTTTGTCTACCATCAGGCTGTTAGACTCGCTGACAACGGTTTTTGACGATAGGATTGTCTGATTGAGCAATCAGTACAGTACAGCCAGCGCGTTCGCAAATACCAATTGAAAACAGGTGGTGCATTTGCTAGTGCTTTAGCATAATTCAGTTAGCGCGTGTTGAACGTTGGAAGCACTTTGCGTGGTTTCTGGAGTGTTTGCATAAAATGTTGAAAACATTTTTTTTCCTCCTTCGAGCTGGAATCAAGCCACTATACCAGCTATTCTCGAAACAATCTAAACTGGTTGGTTAATATCATTTCCATGTTTTGAACAGCAAAACACTTTTTACACAATCACTTAAAGAACATGTTTGTTCCATTTATGTTGAAAAGAGGGAAAAGAATTTAACACAATCTCACTGCTAAAGCACCATTTTAAGCTGTAATAAAGTTGGGTTGAGATTCCAAGAGCATTCGTGTTCTGTTGTGCAACAATTTGTGGGGGCATTTTTTGGAGAAGGTTGCATCAAAATGAAACACAAGACAACATTCGGGTCTAGAAACAAGCAAATACAATTTCATTACCAGTACGCCATGCTTGATCATGCTTTTCAAACCTTTGTACTTTGTAAAAACGTCATGATGTTCAGATTTTTTACTGGTACACCGAATTCAGAAAACAAAAACTATAATCACAAGAAGGTTAATCATACTTTTCACGAAAACGTGTGCTTAGATAAAAGTCAGAAATTAAGCTTGAAAAATAAAATTGATTAAAATATTTTTGAAGTCTCTACCACAACACCATTCAATAACTATTAATGGTAATGCTCTAATGCTGGTTGCGATTTGATATTGTTCTAGGCAGTCCTAGTTACTGTTTACCTTTTTGCTCGATCGACACCATCATTATTATCTTTTACACCCCTACCAATTGATCAATTTAAAAGATGTTTTAAACTAAAATTAAATCCAAAGTGAGTTGAAAATGTATTCAATTATTTCAATGGAAAACGTTATTATGGCCTTTAAATTACTTCTTTACCTTGCTTCAAGTAATTATTGATCATGACAAGAGCTTAAAAACTGAATAATATCGATGTATTGTCACCAAATGTTGAGGAAGGATTCATAGAATAAATGCTACCTCAAGCTAACCAAGGTTTCACAAAAAGAACTGAAAAGTGTTGATGACTGTAAACTACATTGCATTTCAATCCTCTTCTACGGAACAGGTTTATTATTTCTAATCATTGATTTGAGTTGAATATACTCCAAACATGCTCTTTCATAGAATCCATTAATCCATTAGTAAAATATTCAGTAGAAAACACAACAACATGTTAACGATGCTACATTTACATCTGAGACATTGTTGGCGAATCTGCGAATTTGCGAACCTGTTTATCCTGTCTCCAACTCTTTAACTCGGAAATTATTTACAACACAGGTCAATGTGTTTTGAACCGCAAAAAAGCAAATTCAAAAGCAAAAGGAAAACGATAACAGTGCTTCCTGAAAGGATTCCTCATAACCATTGGTAGATTTAATGTGACATAAATTTCAATTTAAAAATAACCGCAACGAGAGTAGCAATCGTTAGCACTGCGTCGCCTAGTTCGCTTTTGTGTCTAGCTGGCCTTACAGAGCGCGTGCTGCAACTAATGCCAGTGCTCTTGAAATCGTACCACAAACCGTTGTTCCATTCGCTTTCCCACAGCCAGTCAGCGAGCGAGAAAGCATGCTGCTTCTTTTACCTTCACATTAATTCTCGGTTCCACTTCCGCTCTCTACCCCCATCTCGTTCCAGTACTCGCTGCTGCAGACCGTCGTGGAAGCGTGCCAAAAGAAGCGCCACTGCAAGTTTCTCGCCTCGCCCAAAACGTTCGGCGGCGATCCGTGCCCGGGCCAGCGGAAGTTCGTCGAGGTGGCCTACAAGTGCCGACCGTGTAAGTACACCTATTTTGCGCCAGCGTTTGCTCAATAAATTTCACACACGATAAAATCTGGACGCGTATGCTTCGGGAGGTTTGGGAGGTAGCCGCGCGGGGTGGGGTTTCGTGTGCCGTTAAGGGCGAGAGACAGATTTAGGTCAAACGGTGGCCCTCCCGAGTGGCAACATTCTGCCACCGTTGTTACAAACCATACCTTGGGCACAATGGCGAAAGCGTCCAGATCAGATTTATGCTGACCAGCATCGACTTGGTGTGGCGCTTGTCACCAGCTCATATGTTGTGCACGACCACTACCCCTGCCGCAACTTTTGGTTCGCTGAACTTGCACCGCCATTAATCGCTTTAACCACACCGTCCATCTTACACAAGCTTCCAAACTCCCCCTCCCCCCCCCTCCCTCTTTCACCTTATCGGCGACGCGAGGCAAGACACTCTTATCAGACGTCATCAAGTCGGGCTCATAAATGTCTCCGGCACGAAATGGGCTGTCCGGGGCTCGTTTTCGGAAGCTGGGCTGGAGCCAGCTGATGCAAAATTCATGCATAAGCCTGTCACCACCAAAGTCGGGGTGGGCGTGGTCCATTAGGAATTTCAATAATTACACCCGTCCCAAAATCTTACTCCATAAAGTGTCCACCGCTGCCCGCAAATATGGTTCCAGGAAACGGTGCAGCAGCTAAAGAGTTATTATCTTTACGGGCCATCGTTCATGTTTGTCCGTATTGTGCTTGGTTTTTTTGTGATAAAACGGTAGAAATAGATAAATTATGCTCTTCAAAGGAAAAATAAAATTATTTAGAAACGATCACATTAAATCAGTGAACCATGAAAATACAACAAAATGGATAGTATAGTTTTAAAATAAAATGTCTCTAAAGTTATTTTTACTACATGTGTTTTCGTTGTAAAGTCTAATTGCCACTTTTACGTATTTTCACCTTTTCCCATGTCGACGACTGTTTTCCTTTCCTGCCTTAAAAGTGCTTGTTCACTAGAATGTAAAATTAGTTCCTCTCCGCAAAACCTCACTGTACCGTAAATTTGATGAATCCATTAATGAAAAACTCCGTGCACAATGGAAAGCCCCCCCCCCAGGTAGCAAACGCTGCCACCTAATTAGTACCGTGCGCTGCTACACACACACACACACACACACACACAGACTAAGAGTTTTTCCCCGCCAATCCTACTGGCGAGCGTACTTCGTTTTGTGCCCTAGCACTGTACATTTGCTGTACGCTTCGCGCTAACCGCATCCTCACGTCTTCAATTACAGACGAGTTCCGGAGCAAAATCGCCTGCGAAAACGATGTAATTCAATTAATTTGCAACCCATACTCCCGGATAGCCATCTACAGTGCCAACTACGGTCGCACCGAGTACGAAAGTCTTCAGTGCGCGCAGCCGCAGGGCGTGAAGGAGGAAAGTAAGTACCACACTCACCACCACCGCCACCACCGCCACCACCACACCCCCCCCATCACCTTCACCGAAAACCGCAAAGCTCACGTTTTCCCCGAGTCCTATTTCAAAAGTCGAATTTCCCGTACCCGTGGGCTCCAGTTTCATACACGTCCGGTATTCTCAAGACCCCCGCACAGTATCTAGCGTGGGCATCGGGTCGTAAAAAAAAACAAAGTTACCAGAAAAAGTCATGCATTACGAGAGCAGGACCAGCAGTAGCAGCAGCAAAAGGGTCCCAAACCGGTTTCAGAACCAAGCAAAACAAGACACTGGAAAACCTCCCCCCGGGGACCATTTTCACACCAAAGCTAATCGGAAACGAAACACCGACTGTCCGACACCCGTTCTGTACCCGTACCGGATCACCTCCAGGGCAGGTACTCCCATCGTTATCTACTTTCTAGTAACAATAGCCAGCAAAAGAAAAGAGAAAATGAAAAATACAACTCTGCCAAACTCGAACACAGATCGGTGGCAAGGTGGGATGGTTCGGAAGGAAAATGAAATCGAGCTGGTTACCCGCAATCCGATACAATAAATGTGCAACCGTGTTTCGGGCAGCGGTAACATATTCCCTGCGGAATGGCCATAAAATGGCGGCCTAACCAACCGTTTCCTTAACTCGATCGCACTTGTTTCGCTCAACCGGTTTTCTCTCTTCCCTCGCCGCCAGATTGTCTCGCATCGTACGCCACGGAAACGGTGATGCAAAAGTGTCACGGACGGCGCAAGTGCACACTCTCCGCGGACAGCACAACATTCGGCAAACCGTGCCGGCCCGACTCGAGGATGTATTTAAAAGTTGTTTACACATGCGGTTAGTATTGGGCATGGGAAGGGACAAGTGCAACCCGGTCAGCACCATATGGCAGTCGCAGCAGTCGTGAGGGTGGTGACGGTAAAATTGGCTGATGAAACTTCAACGGCAGTTTCGCCCGACCGGCACCGGCACGACGGCTGCGATCGTCCTGTACGATGGAACGAAACATGCCACACTCACACACGCTTCTCGTACATTTATTTCTCTGCAACCGCCCCCCCCCTCCCTCCTTATTCTCCCAAAACAGTGCCTAGGAAGGTGCTGAAGGATCGGTTCGAGGCGGCACCGGAACCGGACGAACCGCTGCAGAGTGACCTCGAACAGGACCAGGACGAGCTGTACGATGAGGATCAGTTTTTCCGCGAGTCGGACGGTGCACCGCCCGGTCCGGCACCGAAGCTACAGGGTGGCCCAACGAACGGTCGCGTTTCAGATGTGCCCATCTACGTCGGCACATCGAGCGGTGGTGGCAGCAGCAGCAGCAGCAGTACGCCCGCCTCACCACCCCGTTCCATCCACGACCTTATGGACGATGGGGACTTTTCGTTCGGAGGTAAGTACGCCAACGTATCGCGATGCCGCGATGTGGTTTGCCAGTGCTTCCATGGCTTTTTCACAGCACAAAACGTGTGACTTCACGCCGCTTTGTTTTGCTTCGTTAAATCAACTGTATTATACACGAACATGAAATGTCTCTCACTTAACAGACGGGTTTGATTTCAATTAACATGGGTTTCGTAAACAAATTAAACTTAAGTGAACAGGAAGAGCGATGAGAATCTCTGTTGATTCAATTTCAAACAACCGGTGCGGTAAGTATTGTCTCTTCAAAAGATATAAATAACGCCGCTCGTATAGGCAATAATTTCCTGCCGGTGCAATAAGCACACACCCAAGGTGTATCAGTCGAGCAGAGCCCACTCTCACCGTACTCTTCAAGTGTTTTACAACAACTGCACAACATTTTGGCGTTCGCTACGACACTTGACGAACCGCTTGAAACAAGCAGTTCTTGGTAATGTGGCAGCTAAATGTTGTGTTTCGCTTTTCGGCTTCCTCGGCACAAGATGGGGCTGCCTAGCTGCCGTGCATTCGTTTCTTTTAAGTGTGTATTTAATCATCAATCATTCCCCTGTTTTGCATTGAGACGAAACTTGAACACCGTTCGCGTCGTCACCAGCAACCAGGCGTCTCCATGGAAACATTGAATTCAGCTTCCTGAAGGTTGCACTGGGACGATTGGAAGTTTCACCGGCAAGAAAGTTGTAACGTGATAATTCGCGCGTTTGAACGTAAAAATGAGCAATTCACAAAACGGATTTGCTAACCAAAAACCAAAAAATACTGAAACATGAAGAAAAGAGCTCGTAGCTTAATATAAGAAAAGCCAAAATGATAATAATTTGATTTCATGCAAATTCCTTTATATAAAAGAAATTATGAAATAAAACTTTAAACCAACAGTTTTTCGTTGTTCATTTTTGTTTAATAACTCTTTCAATAATTTGAAGTTGTTGTTGTTAAACCATTCATTTTTTTAACTTTTTGAACATTATCCGATATGTTAAAAAAGTTTATCTTGTTAAAACAGCGCATATCTTGTCTGCTACGCTTTCTTATTATAGACTTTTTTTCTGCTTCCCGATCGAAAAAATATGGCGTACAAAAAAAGAGTGTCCAGATTAATTTAAAACAATTCTAACATTTGATTTGAAATTAACGGACTGTGATTTTCTGGTTTCCTCCTAATTTTTGCCACTTCTCTTTGGAGGGATAAAATGATTGCAAGATCCTTGAACCTCTGCGTACTGATTTGCCTTTGAGACCGTAGTGTTGCATCGTTCCACTTCCTGGATAACAAAATATTAAATAAATCTTGTTTTCATAATCTCTTCTTGTGACCGAAGACATGGCCAAAGTGTTCCTGAGGTCTGCTCTATCCTAGATGTGACCATCCGTGGCTTCAATTTTATTTTCAATTCAATGATTTCATTTGCATTGCTGAGGACCATTTCCAAACATAGTTTCCCGCTTGCGATAGTCTTTCGGGGTACAAGCTATTTTGCAAACTGCTCTACCAACCGATCAGCTCCACTTAAACGTTGTTGCCACTGAATTACTTCCAGTTACCCTTTCTCTGTTTGCTTTCATCATTGTACGCCCACGGCAAGAACATCTCAAATCGTTGAACTTTGAGCGAGACACCTCTGTGATTGAGTTGGACATGGTCCCGGGGTAAGGCACAGAAACCCAGTGAAATCAGGGCCGGATTGCATTAATGCTGTCCACTGCAAGCATACGAACCTACGTTATTCTCAACCCCGCTTAGAAAAGTGGCCCAAACAACCAAAGCAGTACCACACACACACACACACACACACTCAGACAGCAACTGTGTCAAGCGGCAACCACAACAGTTCGGGCAGGCTATTATACAGCTGAAAAAATAACCATTCCGCCTGGTGCAGCGTATTCCCCAGCAAGCCGTTAAAGTCGCTGGTGCTACTAGCCGGTAGCCGGTGGCCAAAATAAATTGTCTCATCCTGTGCCACCCCACAGTGTGTTGTCGGGTCCGGCAAACACAGTCAAGCGAAGCAACAACAACAGCGAAAAATGCTCTTGCTGAGAAACCCTGGCCAACGCAGCGACGGAGCTTTGGGAATGAAAACAGGCGGCCGGAAAAACCATTTATCCTGCCAGCTTCCTGCAATGGGCCCGCGCGACTATCTCTCCACTCACAGTCATTCGGCAACGTCCGGCCATTCTAGATAGGCAAGTTTGTATTTAATTCCCGCACCAAGCACTGATGGTGCAAACGTAAAGCCAAAACAAAAAAGGACACGACAGGGGCCAGAGGGAATGTACTAGCCGCATCGTCAGGATGCACCAGCGGAAGGAGACTGTGTGGCAAGGAGCGAGGGGAGAGGGAGATCGAGAGACATGGTGCTCATTCTCGGTATAATCAAGCTTGCTACACTCCCACCGGCCTGCACCCGCCCGCATGACAACGATGTCAGTGACCGGTGTTTGACATTTGCTTTAAAATTCCCCACTGGCAGCTGGTAATGCTAGCGAGGGGTGTGGGTTGCGGCACAAGAATCCACCTCCCAGCCATTTCCATCTTCACTGCTGGGAGGAATGGAAAGCATTCTATTGGAGAGAGCATAAGTCACCATCCGACAGCGGCAAATGGAGCTAATGATACATACATTATCCGAGCGGTGGTTGCTGGTGAGTGAACCAGCTGCTCAATTGCTCCGGAAGAAGCGGAGATTAATAGTTTCGTTTACTTCGGGACGCCCGTTGGCACGAGTGAAACGATTAATGACTGCTCGAAGGAAGAGTACACAGGAAAAGCGGGTAGTATCTGTTAAATCAAAATATAATTTAAAACAGTTGGTTGATTGTCAAAGAGAACAAAATCAAGAAACAATCGCAAATGTACAAAGACAACGAGGGATATAACGTTTTACTTCAACATTTGAGCTTTCAGCCGAATTGAATATTTTGAATTGCAAAGAATATATCGGAAAACGGAATGGTAGTTTCCTTCAAGTAAGGTGCTTAGATGAACCTTTGTAAAAGGATATTTTAAATCATTTTTTTTAAATCTTATTATTGACATGAAGTGTTAAAAGTAGCCAATAGATGTCTTCAAAAAAAAAATTAAAAAAGCTTGAAAATTGGTTTGAATTATATACGCAATTAATCATCCAACAACAAGTACAAACTTCAAACATATTCAGTTAAAACCGAATGTGTATTCAGTTGGAAGAATTTGAATAGATGTCAGAATTAAACAAATGCTTTAAAGCTAGGAACTATCGCTCAACTATTCAATGGTAATACAATAAATATATCTAAAAATACTGCTATTCCATGATAAACGCCATACTAGATATATGCGATTTCACTATATGCGATTTTTGAAATATGACATGATAATGATACATCATGACTTTTTACTCCAACGGGTTGAATACTTTAGGCGAATTTTGTCATTTTTCTAGTAATGGTTTGTAAGTCAAGAAGTATTAAGCATACTCGTTTAAACCGAATAACCAGACAAAACTTGAATTACAAGCAATTCAAAAAATATTTCTTTAAAGCCTAACGTAACGAATATCAATCTAACAGTGTCAACAACTTTACGCAACAAAACATTACTATGATGGCTTCAATTATACAAAAAAAAGTGAAACATGTTATTGCTAGGTACTTATATTGGTGTGACACTCATACATTCAGGTACATAACAAATATCACCAAGAATTCGATATACGCGAATATCCGAGATACGCTATTGCCTCCGCACCGCATTGATAGTATATTGGGAACTAGCTGTATTTGAATTAGCTTAAGCACCAGCAACATTTTTACTAGTTGTCAAGCTTAGTTTTGGGCTGTGAATAAATTTAACAGCTTAGCATGAACATCAACAGCAAAAATAAAATATAGCATCATGTTAATCAAATTGTTTTCTGCACCATTGCGAGCTCATTAACGTTGTGGTCTGGTAAAGGCATTTTTATATTTAATTCACATATTTTTTCCGCATTATGTAAAATATACCCAATATGAAATATAATCGGGAAGGTTAAAGTGTATAGTTAACGTGCTACAGAGATGCAGAATAAAGTCTCTTCCCAGTTTGCAGTGAATTCTACTGTTCTACCGTGTACACACTCATCTGCGTCACGTACCCGCTGACCAGCCAACAATGCTACCGGTCAACTTCGCGTGAAGAGCTCTCGAAGTAAGAACCCTTACCATTGAGTTACTGTGCATTACTATACCAACAGATGGCCAACGAGCATACAGCACATTTTTTTCCCGCGAGCCTTTCTCGCTCTGGCAGCCAACGCGTTCGCCCGGGTCGGATGTATCCTTTTCCCATCTGTTTTCACACACCACCTCCACCATATTCTCATCCTTCTAGTTGTGTGTGTGCATTCCGTGGCAGTAAATTAACATGCTACCAAAACCGACCATGCTCAGAAAGAGCGTAAACCAATTATTGTTCGGGTATCGTGCGCTCCACCAAGCGGAGAGATCCTCATCCTTGCTCCGTTACAGCTTCGTCTGTGGGGCGAAATCCAGGCTAATTTGAAGATGTACTACGTGACAGGTAACGTAATGGCGTTATGTATTCTACTAAGTGGTTCCCATTCCCACTCGACACTCCACTGCCCAAGATTCACCGAAAAATAATCAGCCATGGTGTGAAGTTGCACTCCATTTTGCCTATGCCAGGAATGTTAAGAAAGAAGGATGTGCTGCAAACAGTTTGCCCCACTTCCGCGAAACAGGTGTACTACGGAAAGTATCGGAAAGGAAAAGCCCACACCAGCTGAAAAGCACACAGCAGCGTGGAGCAACCTGCTTCAGCTCGGTTTCACGAACTCGTTCGTTTTTTCCTTGATGCAATTAAGTCGAGAAGATTAATTAAAAATTTGCTCCCCACTTTTCTTTCGCCACAAAGCTTGGATTTTTTTTTCTGACACAAATCTGCTCGGTTGCATTCTTGACACGTTGCAGGTCAGTGAAACTGTGTTTGAAACGAACGTCTTTCCAGGATCAAACCGTACAATTGAAACTGAAACAAATGAAACGATGTGACGCGCATACATCATTTGTGCTGCACAATGGATACAGCTTTTCTTGGTGTTGCTTGAGAAAATTCTGATTGTTTTTTTTTGTTTGTCAATAAATACACACAACTATATCCCGAAAGGGGCTATCATCTCACGCCTTATTAGTTGACCGTACTAGATTGCCCTCTGGCACGCAATCTGCACACAAAAACAACACACACGTACACTCGCACCTCAAACCTGTTCTCACCGAGTGGATCCGTCACACGCAAAATATCACGCACGCCTGCTAACGGCAAAAATAAAGCTCACTCTCCCCTTTTTCCCCATTGTAACACAACCTTCACGTCTGCATGCATCAGCGGGACGATCGATCGGAACCGCTAGCCGGGCGGGAAACGGTGCCAATCAACGAAACCCCATCGTTTTCCCCGAAACACATAATGAACCGAACACTACGGTTCGCGTTCGACCGGATAAGAAATTAGTCGACTTTTCCAAACCATCGTCCTCCTTGGGCCGGGCAAAGACGATGCAGGGAGCCGAACAGCATCCCGGCAATGTGTCCGACCAAAACGCGGCTAGCGTTGGCTTTAGTGTGACGGACCCAGGCGATAGCTCACGTCCCGTTGGTGGGAAGCCGTCCAACAGCAACCGGAACGATTATTCGCTTTTGTTTGCCTGGTGGGACATTCGTCTATTTGTGGAGCGTAAGTACTTTGCTGATGAGATTGAACTTCTTTCACCGGTGGCTGTGTAAATTGGGAAACGATTTTAATGCACCATAGCTTCGTTTGCTGGGGATGGAGCCTTCTAAAAATGTCGATCTACAATTTTACAGAAGTCCAGAAAGGCAGAGTTGCTCTCGCTTCAAATTTAACTGTCGTTTAAGGATATTTGAAAATGTTTTCAGGTTGTCTAATATAGAGCAACGAGCATAAATAAATTATAATACTGTTTTACCGAAAAACCTGGGTGAGAATTTTAGCTACATATTGCAAGTGAACACTCTCGTTTTTCAACAGGAATTTTGATAAAAAGATATGTTCCAAACAGGTCACCGAACTGGTGCTTACTGGTGCAGATTATTGAATTAAATGGATAAGTGAGCAAGCGACTACCTTGCTACAGCCGTTTCATGACTTTAGCATACAACATTCGATTGGAAAAAAGGAAATACATCACAGACCTAAACCGGCGGAACCGATATATTCCTCTCGGAATGAAATAAAGTCTTCAGAGTATCTTAACAATGCAACTGAGATTAAATTAATTTTTATTTTTGTCAAATTCGAGCATCGATGGTTTATATTCATCTTAAATAAATGTGTCTGATTAAGCGAGATACATTTCATTCGTCGTATCGTTTGAAGCAGGGCAATATAACCTTCAGCTTTAACTGCTTTATCTTTAAACTCACAATTCCGTTTTTATTTATATCTTCCACTTTCATGCGCGCTCGTACAATTGTTTCGCTCTGCTTCACCAACACCACCTGGTTCGCTCGGTACATAAAACATTGACGACAATCTGCCTGTGCGCCCTCCACTCAACCCCCCGTTTTCCCCGTGACGGCCACTACCACCAACGCCACAGAAAACCAGGAAAAATTCTACCTTTACCTTATCGTGGCTGTTACGGTCGCCATCCTGCTGTGCGTGTCGATCGTCATCGGCCGGCTGGTGCTGCAGCGGCGCCGGGCAGCGAAGGACGGGGACGATAAATTCCAAACTTCCAACACCGGCGAAACGACGCTGCCGAACGGCTTCACCGACGACATATCGGAAATCGATGCCGATATCGATCTGCAGACGCCACTGCCGGTGCCGAGCGTTTCGCGTAGCGATGTAAGTACGATGCGGAACGGTAAACTCCACCCCCCGCCCCCCCCCCCCCCCCCCCAGTCCACTGAGTCAGCTGGTGCACCGCCAAGGTTGCCACCACAGTCTAATCAAACCTGTCTACCGTTTACATGCTCGCTTCATGCGTTAACGCTACCGGCTACGTGCGGCTACCTGTTCAACGATTGCCGTCCATCGAACGCACCATCGACCGGCCGACGGACGCGAACCGGTGGTGTTTCCGCCCGCCAGAGCTACGGACCGTACACGCCATCGCCGGGCCCGTACGGCAATCTCGGACCGTCAAACATCTCGCACACGTCCACCACGATGCTGGTGCCACCGTGCTCGATGGGCACGATCATGAGCACCTCCCAGCCGCCCGGTTATCTGAGCGGGCCCATCAACATCATGCCGTCACAGCTGGGCTCCAGCATAGGTGAGTCAGTTCGGTTTGGGAGCGTATTTTGTTTTCAACAGTCACTTGCAAACATGCACTTGTCAAGCGTCCGTTATTGATGTGGATTCGGTTTAGCAATTGGTCCGACAAATTGAACCGTGACGAAACATCTACAAATAATGTTTCCTTTAATGCAATTATTTTACTTCAAAATTATAATCACCCTATTTTCTTTATTTTGATTTTTAAATTATTTAAACACTTCAACTAATTTTCATGCCGTAACACAGGCATCCGTTTTTTTAATGTGTATTCAAAAGGTTAAGAGCAACATAAAAAAGAGGTTTTTACATCACTTTTCAAACACAAACAAGCTCTAGCGCCTTCCTTTGACCTTTGAGTCCATTTTAAATGAATCGTTGTTCAAATCGCCCGTTTAAAGTGGTACTTCTGGCTTGTTTAGATACCGGTGTGTAGATACTTTGACCTCATCGAGAGACAAAACATTGAGCGATCCTTGGTGAATCCCTTCTATAGGTGGCAATACGGAAAGGGCTGACGAATCTCGGACAAAGCACTTAAACACTTAATAAACTGTAATTAATTGAAATGTAACTTAATTTAACACATTTAAAATAATTTGTTAAATAAATTAAACGAAAAGCATCGTAAGTTTTCAGTACAAAGTAAACCAATTCCTGGTAGCTTAACTATGGCTGAGACGAACTCTGATTTTTCCATACATAAGAACGTGCAACATTCGCCAAATTGTTTCCCTCTAGTCTGTTCCGGTCTTTCACAGTCAGAGCACACAAAAGTTCGAAAGCTCAGAAAGAATAATACAGGCTTCATGAGCATTTGAAAAAAATAGCTTCCGGTCTCGTTAAGATCTGTTAAACTGAATGGCATCTGTTGAAAACATGAGGATGAATAAATAAACATAGAGATTGTAGTTATTGTAGTAGAAGATTGTAGTTAGAGAAGCAAGCAAGTAAAAAATATTTAAATATAAAAAAGAAATTAAAATTGCTATTGAACTGTTCAGAACAGGCGCTTGGGAGGCTTGATTTTTTTGAGAATAAGTTATTTATTTAGTTGTTGTTTTTGTTTCGTAAAATTATCTTTTGTTTAATTTCTCAAACGATGCGTAAACTAAAAATGGTAAAAGCTCTACAACAAACATGTAAAACTTCACCAACGAAACAAGGAATGTAGCTTTGCCTAATCCAACAAAACAGACCAGCAAGCATTCGATCCACTTTTCGAGCGTTAATAGCTTGTTCACCTCTCTAACACCACTCTAAACCAACCCCTTTCCCAACACTTTCTTTATCAAGAAAGCAACGTGGTCATGTTAAACAAAAAACTACATCGATCCGCCTCTCATCCGATTAAAACTTTCAAACGAGCTACAACCAAACGGAGGCTGATGTAGTGTGCACCAATGTAAACCACTTTTCTACGGCTGTCGATAAATTATGTACATCATTTGCTGCTACAAACCAGCTGAAAAGATCGACTTTAACTGAAACACAGAAAATAAGAGATGTTATACAATTTAACCATCTACTAAAGGGTACCACCAACTAGGGCAACATCGTTCGTAGGCTGTCCCTTCAACGCTAACGATAAAATTATCCCACGCTACCCGAAACATCACTTTAAAGCGCCGTGTTAGGCCCGGTGTTGTAATGTTTGTAGCGCTACTTGTACCTTTTATTAACCCAGCGTCAAGCAAACACACACTAACACACCTTTTTGGCCATTATTGAGAATCAAACGGCTGCTGCCCTAGACTTTAATTTTTCACCGTTTGCTTAGAACAATATTTTAATTCCCATTCTCACCCAGCGCAAGTGCCTCGGAGGCATTGTTTGCACTACGTTTGTGCTTGAGACTTCCTAGTATTTTTGTTCTGCTTCTGTTTCTGGGCTGAAATGTTTAATTAGCTGCTCAGCTGGGTGGAAATTGTTTCGTGAGCGAAACTTTGCCTCTGAAAGGATGCACGGTTTGGGACATGATGCTTTAATTAGGTGACGTTTTATGCTCCATACACACAGGGGTTTGGTCGCTTTCTCAGCAGGAATAGGTTTGACAATTTACGAGTTCCGGGAAATCTTCTCCTTCGGGTGCAGATCTAGATGCAAGGGTTTAGGAATGTCGAGCGTTGGAATGTTGCTGAAAATAAAACATTCCTTATCCTGACGGCAAAGGAAGCGGTATTAAAGCTTGTTGTGTTGCCGTGCTTAGCAAAACAGGCAATCGATGTTGGAGTTGTTGTTTGTGTTTTGTAAACCTTTGTTTATGCCTTTTTTTTACAAACAATACCCTTTAACTCTGCCTCTCCCGAACAGGCACCATAAGAACGCCGCTGGCAGCTATGACAACCCTGCCGAGGCCACACCAGGCATCACAGCAGCTACCGCCCGGTTTCCTTGGCGGCTCAGTAATTGGCACTCAAACGCTCCGCCGCCTGTCGAGCGATCACGACGGGAACACACCCCGCAGTCTCAGTAGAGGAGCGACCAACGCCCAGTACTACTACGGATGACATCCGGTCCCATCGCAGCCGGCCCTGATCGCAACGTCTGGCCCAGCCGGGCTCGGGACGGGTCAGAGCCACGGCAGCATCCTGCAGCACCAGCAGCAACACCCGTCCCAGCTATCATCCACCTCCTCCTGTTCTTCATCCTCAACCCATCCGAGTCAGCAACAGCAGCAGCAGCAGCAGCAGCAGCCACCACACCCTCAGTCCATCCTGAAAAACAAGGAACCAACGATCAGCGAGCTGGAGGACACCATCGTCATGTGTCCACCGAATCGAACGTACTGTTTCTAGAATCACAGCATAATCCTGCTAAGGAAGCATCACTCCACCACCACCACCACCACCACTACCACCACCAACCTGCAGCTCCAGCAGCAACGTGCCGCCCTGGATAAGGATCTGGTGTATCTGTGAGGCGTCAAGTTTGCGAAAGCTAATTAAACTTCGTGCGCTCGCAGAAAAACACGAAAGCGAAAGCCCACGCTTGACCGCAATAGCGCACGGTTCCGGCGTTTCGCAAATGAAATGTGTCCCGTCCGGGGGCTAATCCGTGGCCCTGTTGGCTACAACAAGCAGCAACAGCAAACAATATAACGAGTGAGAGTGTGGAGCAGAGCGCGCGCGCGCGGTGTGTCTTGAGCGCTGGAACGCGGCATGATCCATCCACCAACCGGGAGCTTAACGTTCGGCGTCGCCATAAGACTGTGTTCCCGAGCATTCGTGCATCTCGAGATGTGATTCGGGTCATTGCGTACCTGCGCGAAAGTGTTCTCCCCGGAGGGGGGCATCGATGTGACGGCTTCAACGGTCCTCGCACACCGTACCCGTAGGGGAAGCTTTAGTGGGATAAGTTGCTGATACAACAGCTGATTTTGCTGGATGAAGTTGGCTTGAAGAGTTGGGGGAAACGTGTGACATCCCCGCTAGAGTAGGTTACGGACGGTATATATATATATATATATACATAGCACAATGTACACACTCGTCCCACTCGGGCCGAAATCCGTGTTCCGCCGTGCGGTTTTGGTGGATTTGTTGTATTGTCATTGTTCGAATTTTATCGTAAGCAAAGGTGTAACTAAAATTGAAACAGAAACTAGTACTTAGAAAGTAATTAGTGCGAAGTGAACCATCAAACCATCCAGCGGACGGTGCGAGGCCGAATGTATTAAAATCTAGATCTTACATACAGCTACTAGAGCTTCGATACGTCCACCCTGCCATGGTTTGGTACGGGGAGGAAGGTGCGTTAAGCAACAAGGCAATAATTGAAACCGTTTTAACCGTGACCAGTGGCAAACTGAAGGAATTAAACGTGCCCGAGCACACACAAAGTGTGTGAGAACGTGTACCACGTCGGAAGAACAATCGTTTGTGTGCAATTTGAAATTGTTAATTACAATCTAGTAAGCGCTGGAAAAGATTCCGGTGGTAAAGCTAAGTTGAATTGCGGTGAATGCTACCGGCAAATCAGCAAACGGGTCGTTGTGTGTTGCCGCTTGCTGAACGAATCCGATTAAGGAACTGTATAAATGTTGCCGCTACGGAGGTGGGTGTATTTATGTATCATAAGTAAGTGACACTGACGGGAGGTGGCGAGCAGAAGGACAAATTCTTAGGCAATTTCATCAAGCTCGCACACTTGTCAAGGTTTGAGGATCGAGTCGTTCCTTGAATCACGAACGAGACGATTTATTCAGGAAATGTCTGATGAGATATTTGTTTTTCGATATATTGCCTTTTTTTAACACATTCGGCACACCACCAGAGTAGTGAACGGAGATCGTAAATGGATTTACATCCCGAGTAGTGTCCAATCATCTTTAGCGTAATGTGGGTCGATAATTGACAAGCCTCTCACAGAGTGCTCAGCAGACGCGCCAGCGGTGGAGAGTAACTCACATACCAATAGTACCGAAGAGTGTGCCGTGGTGATGTTATTCAGCATTGCGGTACAAACCAAACTCATCCATACCATCCAATCTGCCAAAAATGAATCTCGAAACGTGCGTCGAAGTCTGACAGCTGTCTGTCACGCAACCGCATCGAAATGTCCTCACAGCGGGTGGGTGAGGCGGTTTCGAAATGGTAATCAGGGTAACAAAAAAGTAAAATAGACGACACCGGACGACATGCAGACACCGTGTTGTGACAAAACGCATCAGGCCAAACGGTTCACCTTTGCAACAAACTTTAACTGACGCGATCGAAAACACTATCACTATCGCTCTTTCATACTTTGAAACGAGTTTTGTAGCGGAAAGAGTTATGTTTTTATCCAGCGATGGAGTTTTACCAAACTTTACTCTGCAAAAAATTCTCTCATTCTGTTTGGATAACAATAATTGCCAATTCACAAGCAACTTAATTTGTTTCACTAAAGCCAAACACGAGGTACCAAACGCATAACAATGCAAAGTAGATGTACAATAAAAGACCTTTAGAACGTTCTGCATGGATGGTGGAGGTGATTGGATAGAACGGATAGCGACCAGCCTGATTGTATGTATTTTTCCAACACAAAGTCGGAAGCTCAGTGATGGGAAAACCCGTTACTGCATTGAGTGCGAAACCAGAAGAGAGACAGGTTACGGAATGCGTTAATATGCATCGGAAAAATCTTTAGAGAAAAACACAGTAAGTAAGAACAGTTGAAAACAGCGTCATGGTTGGAGTGAAAAGAGGTTAGATGATAGATAAAAAATTGCCGTTAAGTTTATTTATTTACCGACTGTATGTTCTATTTCCCCTCAAATAAGGACGATAAACTGGAAGCCAAACATCTTTTTCATCACTATCTTACACCCGCAGGAGGAAAAAGCTGAAAAATCAAAACCAAACCTGTAAATAAAGTATTTTAATAATAAATTGTTGTGTTTTCTCTACGGAAAAGATGACAAAACCATTGCAAAGCTATTGTTTGATTCTATGAGTAAGTAAGTAATTATGCTGTAGTTTTTTTTTATCCCACAGTAGACAAGGTTTTTGTTGTATTGTTATCACTAAACAAAACAGTGATACACTACTCAACCCAGTTAACGTAAAACATAAAACATAAAACGTTATTCAAACAAACAAACTGGCAGTATAAAATTAAATATCTTTATCAAACCGTACCTCACATTGCCTAACCTGCCGGGCGTAATATTGTTATGTTTGACAAACTCCACAATGTAAGGATACAAACTTGTAATGAAAGAGTTCGACGCTTCCAAAAGGTAGGTGAGTACATTAACAATTAACACACTCATTTGCATATTGGCAAACATCATTTAAAAATAAATTAACCTTTACTATAATATATATCTACGCATAATATTTGATACGACCACTGAACAGCTCGAAACGGGCGCTGAAAACGCCTAAAAGTATGCAATGAAAAAGCCCTTGCAAAGTGTTTACCGATGACATGTTCTCATTAACTATTACATTAGAAAAATGCAAACTTAAATTGTTACCTTTATGTTGTCAAATTTATCGTTCCAAGATTTCCTTTTCTCAAAGCTTACCTTCCACCATCAATGAATCACATATCGATTTATCGACTCTGGTACGGGAAACATAACTACTACTGCAACTTTATTTATTAACAAGCAAAAGCGAAAAACAATCATCCACCATTCATTCATTTACCCAACAGGAAACATTCCCGAAAGCGATCGACATTTGTGAAAGTATGGAAACATACCTCCGTTCCTCATCACTCGGACCGGGCCAGCTCAATCTAATTCGTCAGCATTTTCTTCAGCTGCTCAACCAGCACGGCCGCCTCCTGCTCGGTAATTGCGCGTCCACGCAGACGTCCATTCATGTCGTCCAGCGTGGCCTGAATGAAGTCGTGAATGCCGTTCGACACCACGTTCGTGATCGTGTTGCGGAACACGGTCGTGATGATGTTGACGAAAATGTTGGCCATCCAGTCGACGAGTATGTTGCCGCGGAAGCGAATGCTTAGGTTGCTGCAAAAGAGAACGCATCGGTCAGTCCTGTGTTTGCGGCCCATTTAATCGATGACAAGTTCAAGTAATCGCACTGTCAATGTCGAAGTACGGTTGACACACGTGAATGAATGACGACGGAAACTGAAAGCAACCAATTCACTTTACCGAGAGCATGTTGTTTTAATCTGAACGCTCCAACCATTGGAAAGCTGCTTTTCTGCGAACTAAAGCTGGAAACCGTACAGCTCAAAGTCTACTAAAATACACTCTTCAACCGGGATCAACCCAGCGGCAGGGGGCGACGATATGATGAACCGATTTGTGTAAAAGACCGCTGCAAAGGTGAATACGAAAAGATGACGATGGTGATTGCGACGATGATTTGTCCTTTATGCTCCTATTTGGCCCCGCCAACGTTTTATCACTTGTCGGGATCGGGAGCCATAGCCGTTCAGAGTGCTTCCTCCTTGCCGGCTGACACACCGAAACCGGCAGACGTGCCAAGCAGCACGAACACTATCCAAAGAGCGACTGAAATTCCAACCCCTGTACAGCTTTTCAATCTACCCAGCACAGCTAGCTCGCCCTCTGTCCGCAGTCAGAGCGAGTCACGCTAGGAAATGATGAAAATTTATGACGAAAAAATCGGCATCATCTCGTGTTCGCACTGTTTCCTCTCGTAAAAAGTGGCTACGAGATGTGAGAGTTTGTATAGCTTGTGTGGTATTGTTTTTGCCGCCGTTCCAACAACACCGTTCGGTGATCGGTAGCATATTTTGCCATCCTTAAAAGCGACAGCATCCTCAACCCGGTTTCGGTCGGACGGTGGCTTCTCTTCCTTAGTGCCAATGAAAAGTAAATAAAGCGAACAATAAAATAAACTTCAGCGATAATATCCAGAGCCGAGTGGCGTTTGCTAAGATCACGTGGACACCAGCCAATGGACACTTCCATCACTTCCGCGATTCCGCCAGTCGATAGTGCGGAAACTTTTGCGAAGCGTGTACGGTTTTGCGACTCAATTTTTGTCGCTTTGTTTTTCATCTTCTAATGCCTGATCTTCCCAACCAGAACTTAGTAACTTCCGGCAATAGGGTGCAACGAGCACGTACAGTCTTCGTCAGCCGAACTTTTTTATCTCGATGTTTCAGGACAGTTCTGAGAGTTACCGGGGGAAGATTAACAAAAAAAACACACACACACACACAAAAGGGGGTGTAGTCCCTCAGCTGGAAACAGTGGCTGGAAAAGTTAAAAGACATTTGAGCGCACTTTAAATAAATCTCCATTTAACACGCAATAAAAACGATCGCACTTGAGCGTTTAGTTTATGAAAGCTAACCAAATTGAAAGCTTTTTTAGTGTTTGGTTTTTCCTGGTTTGTTCCATTTGTATTACCCCCTTTTCGCACTCACGATGGTTTCCCGGTGTGATAACTTTTAAGTGTCATACAAATGATTTCCACCTCAATTATGTCCATTCAATCAAGTTAACAACGACGAGCAAAAGCCTGATGTAGAACCAGCAAAGAGAACAAAAAGGCCTTTCGGTTATCGTCATTGTTCCACGGTGTCTCATTGTGTCAAGTGTTCCATTGTGCCCTGGATTGTACATTATTGCCAGCTTACCCACCTTTCCCCCAACACCGAAACCGATTAAAGCACTCCCGGCTTCAGGCTTTAACATGGGAGCCACCGATAAACTGACCGCATTTTTACTCCGGTGTGCTACGGTGACATATGGCTGTCTGTGGCTGCTATAAATATGTTATTTGTCGCTGGGGTTCGCTCCATATTTTATGATGCCACTCATAATGACCGTCCAAAGCAATTGGCCACAAGGATTGGGCTTCGGGTAGGAAGCATCCGCTCTCGGATCATTATTGACATGGGGCGTGAATTATGGATGCGGCTGTACGAACCAAATTAAACAATCCAAGTTTACACTTATCACGCCCAAACCGAATGGTGGTGGTGCTTCGGTTTATGAACTTTTAAACAATCTTTAATCAAATGCTTTGTGTCAGTATGCGCCCAAGGTGAAAATTGAGAAAAACAAATAAGGACAAAAAATCTGTGTTTGTGTAACTTGTGTTGTTTTTTTCTTTTCTTGTTTTATTTTGATGTTTTTTTTTTTACTTCATTTTACCGCTTCTCCATTGTTTACTGCACTATCTCAACTGAGTTCATCCCAATGGTTTCGCCATAGTCATTGTTAGACTGATTTAAAAAGCTTAATATTACTTAAGAATTTTATTTAAAACAAACTTTAATTTAGATTATCTTTTAAAACTTTAGTTAAAATTATCTGTAGTTTTAAACCAACCTTCGTTTGGTGCTGCTTTAGCGTTCGACCGTTCTTCTTTAAAGCACGTACATTCGAGTGGGTAAAGTAATTAAAGCACATAATTTTGTTGCAACCTGTGGGCAGCCCACGTAGCAGGCGAATTGATTCAATCATAAAACTTTTCTACCTCCCGCACCACCCACCGCGTAATGCGCTGCAATCACAATGAAACCTTTCGCTGGCGGGTGGGATTAATCAATTTGTTGGCATTTAAAACGATGAGCACACGTGACAATCGCACCCATACACCGGGTAACGATGGAAATAAAAGCGAATGGCCATCGTCTAGCTATGCATACAAAACATTCCTGATAATGATTCCCCTACACGTGTTTCGCGTTCACATGTGCGCTATTTGCCCAAAGGATCGTTTCACTACAACAATGCAAAGAGGGGAACCAACCCACCCTCCCCAACCGGGAGATTGATATCACACAAAGGAGCGCAAAAAACTACAACAACAAGAAGGATAAAATAAAAATCTTACTAATTCGATTGCAGCCCACAAAAAGCCACGGGAGAGCGACACAACGCGCTCCCGCTGACATTAGGCACCCGTTCCGCTTGATTCCACTGTCATCACAAGCATGCCACTGTGTGTGTGTGTACCACTGGTGGCTCGGTGCCCATTTGCGTTGCTTATCTTAACAGTTTTATGCTTGTTTATTCATTCTGTTTTCCGGAAGTTTTCCCACTGGTGACACAATCACAGCCCCGGAAGCGATCGAGGCGGACGATAATACGCCGGCAACTCCCATCGGTAGGCACAGTGCACATTCACGCGACTGGGAACGAGCGGCAGGCGCAAATGTCCCACCTTAACTCGACGCACTGCTTGCCCCGACCGGGGATTAAATGATCGCGCAGTAAATAAAGCAGACGAATTTTAATATTAAATTATTTTCACCCAACAAGCGCAGGGGCGCTTTCGGTCGGTAAAAAGCGCCTGAATAAAAGGAAGTATCCCGGAACCCGATAGGAATGGCAACAAGAAAAGTGCCCGTTCCGAGCCTGGCCCTGTATGAATTAGCTTCAGCACGGCGTGACAGCAAAGCAGTGACAATTTCACGATTGAATGATGTCCAATCAGGAGGAAACGATGATTGTTACGTTAGCTGTTCTAGCAAATGAAATTCACACGATTCACATTCAAGGAACAAAAAGAGCATCTTGCCTCCGGACCATCAACACGACAAGTTTATGTGAGAGTTGTTTATTTTTTCCTTTTCGAGTGAAAAGAGCACACTTATTGCAATGAGCAAACAACCATTTCCCTTCTGTTGCTGCTTGGTAATAGCATCCTCCATCGAACCCGAGACAATTTCTTTTTTTTTCGGTAATCTACTCTACCCGTATCGTTTCGGCCCACGCTTGAGTGTATTGCTTCAGGCAAATCAAGTCTTCAGTCAGCTTACACCCATCGCAAAGATTGCGCCGTTAAAAAGCGTCCGTTTTTCTCAACGATTGTACAAAAAAAGAAACAACAAGAAGGAAACAATTCAAACAGTACACCGAACACACGTACGCTTAGGAAACAGCTTAACAATCAAACCGGCTTGAGTGGAAAACAAAATTGCACTCGGCGACGCTTTCCATCTCCGCACGTGTTCCCTTCGGTTTCCATGCGCGCCATCTTATGCACGGTTGAGCAAGCACTATTGATTCGACGGTGACAATATGCTGTGTGGTAAATATTGGAACACAAGGTACTCATTTCCACTCGCAGATTGATATTGCTTCCTGCAAGTGTAACGCACGATTGAAGATAATAAATCGGTTCAAATATCGATACACCTCTGAGAAAATTGAATTTGAATCGTAAGAGCTGCTTCTGCCAATGTGCTTCGTAGCTTCTCTTCAAATGTTCTAAAAACCAATTCCGTCTCAGTTTTGTGCGAGTTAATTTGAAAGTTTGAAGAGTGAATCACTTTCCGAATGTAAAATGATTACACAGCTACAGACGCACTTCGCCCACCGCCCGGCACCCGGAGCAACTCAAAATAAACTTCTCACTAATAATTAAATGCTTTCCCGTAACTTTGTCGATCAAATAACTCACACGCACCAACCGTCCATTGTACAGCGCGAAGGCTGGCGTGGGCGTGGGAAAGCGAGAGCCTGGAAGCCGTCGAAATGTTTTGCGAAACGTGAAACGTGATCAAAGAGAGATGAACGTTGCGGCAAGGGAAGCGAACGCGCACGCACGGCGCTAACCGGTAGGACAACACTTACCCCATGTTGGTTAGGCGGAAGTCCTGCATCCAGATGTAGAAATCCGTCAGGTCGATGATGAACTCGCTGGTGAAAGTCATCGTCGCTACGTCGACGTCAACGAAACCGGTCGGCCCAAGGTCCATGATGTGTGCGGAGTAGTCGTACGTGAACTGGAATGGATAGAAACACGTGAGAGAGAGAAAAAAGTGCGGCAAAGAGTAACGGCACGTGAGTTCCAACAAAATGATGGGAGGGGGGGGGGGGGGGGAAGGGGTCTGGAGCGAGAGAAGGAGCAAACTTGGAGCAAGAAGAGGAAATAATTTCTTCCAACGACGCATCGGCAAAGTTTTCGCCCAGAAACATCCGACCAAAGTTGGCCGCCCTGGCACATTGCGTTGAAACTTTTCCATCGGGGAAAAACTCGCGTTAAGAGCAAACACCTTGGTGGGTTTCTTGTGCGTTTTCTTTTTTAAGTTCCCCCCTCCCCCTCCCTTCCTCGCCACTAGCATGGGGCAAACGTGGATGGTGGGCAACGGGGCGAAAGAATAAACAAAACTTCCCATTCCAGCCAAAAACCCTCTCCTTCCCGTCGGTTCGTTAATCGACAACCAACCCCAAACAACAACAATAATTGCCCAGAAAGGGTGCCGCAGCTTCGGGAGGAATTCTTTTACGTACCTCCGGCCATCCCGCGCCACCTTATCGGTTAAGGCTGAGACCTGTGGCGTAATAAACACGGAATGCTGGTGAAGAGCACAAGGGGGGAGAGAGAGAGAAAAATGAGCCAATGGCATAAGCCATCCTTCGTCTGTACCGAAGGCGATGTTACCGCACCTGTCCATTGCCGGCAGGGCGTTAACCGCTCCTGCCTTCGGAAAATATAATCCACCTTGCACAACGAGCCAAACCAACGAAGAAGCGGCACAGAGCGAGCGAGAAAGAAGATGTATTTTTGGGGGTGTAATCCTTACCCACATGCCGACAACGTTCGCTACAACGCAGGCCGAATCAGCAGCTTTCGCTTGGATCAGGTTTTAATGGCGTTTTGGTTTGCGCTTCCCCCCCCCCCCCCCACAGCTCACCCAACATTCGACACCTTTCAGCAGGATCTTACTTCAGTGTTTTGTTTTTCCTTTACCCTCACCCTCACCACAGGCCATGCTGCCCTTTCCGAAGCGTGGCAAGGAAGCAACACCAGCCTAACAAAACATAACACAAGGAGGAAAAAAAGCACACGCGCGATGAAAAGCAAATTAAATGTGACTCGTTTCTCGGTATCGCATATCCGAGGTAATAAATTTTCAAGCATTGTTTAATCACAAGACGACGAACGCGCTAAAACCATGTCCTCGGGCAGGTTGCGGTACGAACGAAACTCGCTTTTGGCAAGGTTCTCCGCTTTCACGCCTTTATCTCCCCCTTTTTTTCCGCAACTGGTGGATCGGTTTTGATGGAAGTTTTCTTTAGTGTTAGGTTAAATCGGGTCTGATAAAAAAAGCTTCAAATATATACACGCACACCCAAAAAGTGTGTGATTTCCACGGTGAGGTGTACTTTAACGCACTTTTACACCCTCGCCAACATGACACCAAACCGAAGTGGGGGGTCTTGCAGCCCGGATGAACGATATCAGCACGCCGCACATCTGCTGCGTTCACCTGCCCTTCAACGTCAACGCGTCGTGCCTGGTGGGAAAGTCGTTAGAATGATAAATTTAGACAAATTCATTTTCCTAACCAGTGCGGCACAGTGGAAGGAAGGACGCATTCCCACCGGAGGTCGGCACCTAACCTCAACACTCCCACCCCGGAGAATCAAGTCTTGCGCTAGGTCATCCACCGCACACGAGGGGAAGGAAATAAGGAAAGCATATAAAATCTTCGTCTGGCAGCTTCAGGTAGGCGCCCACTTCATGAGATGATCTGGTCGCTTCATAAAAACTCACCGCCCCTAAGCAGGGGTAGCTCCGCCATTCGCAAGAATTTTCCACGAAGCTGGCCCAGGCAAAAGTCGGAAAGGCTCATCTCATTCGCATTTGACGAACTGTTTTGTCATGGTGCAGGTGACTCAATTTCACTGTCCCGAGGCGGCGCCAACTAACGAGCGATGCTTCGGCGTTGAATAAATCACATATACACCTCTCCCGGTTGATGTTTCCATTGGCACCTGGGTGGCCCGGTCCGTTCCTTCATGCTTAGCATCATTTCCACGGCGCAACCAGGAGCAAAACCCCTTCTAGCGGGTAAAACGAAAAACCGGAAGCCTCTACCCGGAAGCGTTGCGGACGGTGGGCCATGGTGGCGAGGGTACTAGCTCCTTTGGGGGAGTAAGAATAATTTCTTGCTTTTTGAATAATTCATTTCGCTAGCGCTCACCGCCCGGCAGAACCTGTTTAACGAGGCACACCATCGGTGGTACATTTTGACGCCGGTGGTGCGGGTCCACCGGTGGTATTGGAACTTATTTTACGCCTCACTGCACAGCCGCAAGGGGTAAGGGTGTTTTGTGGTTGACGGTGGTTGTTTTGTTTTAGGTAAGATAATTTAATCTATTATCATTCTATCATTTTAATAAAAAAATCTGTATGTAAATCTGAACAGCATTTAGAGCACTATGAGCTGCGCGATAAACTGCATAAGAGATTGAAAAGATCGCAACAAGAAAGCATCTGATTCCAGTGGCATCTAGACCATTGTTCATCCCAGCCAAGCTCCTTATATGCTTTACTTTCTGTTGCTCGATGTAAGCGTAGCTGTGTATAGAGTGATAATCGGAATGGCATTACTAGAACACACTTTTGTCTTTTATTATCTTATGCTTAAGGAGGATGATATCCAGTCAGGTGAAAAAGTTAAGTGGTAATTGAAAGCTTCTTATTTTTTTTAAATAAAGCCAGGAAGGATATTGGAGGAGAACCATTATAATAACCATTACAAACTGGGAAGCGTATGGCGTCCTACCTCATGCGACCTTCTGGCCGTTCACATTTCCAGGGGAAAACATTGCAAGACTAGGTTAAGGTGTAGATGATGGTGTGATGCTGTGGCTCAAGGACAAGAACAGTTTGTATTGTCCGATGATCTAAGCCGCAAGGGCATGTAAGTATTATATAGCCTACCAAAAGTTGAGAAAGGCGTTTAACCGGTTGAAAGAGAGGTAAGTCTTTCAATAGAATTCAATAGACTACAGATATTTACAATCTATATCTCTATAATCTATAACCGTTTTCCACACATCCACACAACCCAGAAGTGTGTTAATATCATTGAAGAGTGTTTGAAATAAAAAAATCAACTATAAAAAGATTAAACTATCATATTGTCCTTAATTTACATATTTTATAACTGAACAAAATGTACTTTGAAAATCAGAGCCATCAGGACTGACAGGCGGAGGCCTGTCAAAAGGCCCGTTGTCGGTTCGAATCTCATTCGAATCGCTGCCGCCTCCCCATATGCAGGATTGATTATCCTGCTATGGGTACACTTACGCAGGATTAACAATCTTGATATGGATGGGGGTACACTCAGTCACAGAAAGATCCAAAGCCAGTGTCACAGCCTTGGCTTAAAAAACTACTCATGTAAAACTCAAAACAATGGTTCAAAAACACACTACTCACGTTTGTCGAAAATTAATTTGCTGAATAATTATTCCGACCAGCATGAAGAAACCCCGAGAGTTGCGTGCATTAGTAAAACGAACCCCAAAAAGACATCACTATCTTCCCACAACGCCTGGCAACATATTAAACCTGTCAAATTCACCCTCATTACATATTCTACGAAAACAACTGTCCTCGCAATACTTACACCGAGCTGCCGAATGTTGGCACCGACGGCGACGCGTAGCAACTGGCGGTCGTAGTGCATCATCGCATTGCCGTTGCGGCCCACGCTGTGGATGGTGTGGAACACGCCGTTGGTAAGTGCCAGCTCACCATGGTAGGTAATCAAGATTGGGCGCTGCAGAAATAAAGAGCACAGTACGTTATCGAAGCATAGTTTGGGCATGAGTGATGATCGTTTGGCGTACGACGTTTTGTTACATTCATTCCTACGCACATGTTCAAATCCTTCGACCACATCCGGCAGCGCCATGGGCACCAGATGGGTGTTCATCCACGGTCCAACCTGTATCATCACCACGTCGATGTAGTTGTTCATGTTCGCCGACATGGCGGTGTTGCGTTGCCTGGAAGCAGGGGTGAATGTCACTTAATAATGATCGAAATAGCAGGGCCATTCCTGATTGGGCGTGCGGGGATGCTATCGATTTGTTCAAATTTTGGATTGCTACATAATACTGTCAGAGATTGCAATAAGCACAAAAGCATGTATAGTTTACGTTTTGAATATAATCGCCAATTCCATTGAACTCTGTACCACTGCATAATACCTTTGATTCAGTGAAATTATTTAATTCATCAAAGCAATAATTGTCTCATTTCCTAAAAAAACTGCGTTGAAATACTTGCGGTGGCGTTCAGCAGCATTTGCATAGTAAATCCACTAAACCCATTACTAAGTACGCCTTGTTTCAACCAGGTGTGAACATATTAATCCATGGTTTTGCCCCATCTCGACTGATATCCTCTGTAACAAAGGATCGTTGGGCTTAATCTTATCGCTTTTCATTTATCTTAGTACGTCGTTCAAAGGGTACCCTATGGACTCGCATCAACTTCGGCCACCATGGTGCCACAATACCGCAATATGAAAACATTGTTAGTTGTTTTTGAGAATATGTTTTTTTATTCGAAATTCATACGAAAAGCTTTTCTCTTTTCATTACACGTATTAGATTTTTTTTTGTTTTTCTATGATTTATCGCACAAAACAAAATAAACGATAAAATGGATTTTATGTTATCCAAAATAATGTTGCGTTAAAATTTAAACTCTTTCAAGCACTCAAACACGCCCTCCCATCTCAAATTCCTTCACACCTTCAAGAGCACACCTCCTCAACTTTATTGTTTCTACACCACTTTATACTATTTTAAACGAAACATATTTCATTCACTTACGCTTCATCTTCCACATCCGTCTCGTAGCCACCGACCGATGCAAAGGCACAAACGAGCCCTAGAGCCACTAGCGATAGGATACGCATTTTAAAGCTTTACCTTTGTCCCAACTTGCAAATTTGAATGCTACAATGCACACACCCTAGGCTAGCTTGCGTTAAACCACTGAAACCCTCCCAAGACGCTCGACGCCTTATTTATACTGAATCTTTACGCCTTCCCCAAATCCATTCCGGCCAGGTGCACCACCTGGTACGGGAGCAACGATTCGATTAGTATGATAAGATTCATGTGGGAAGCGAAGCAAAAAAAAAACACAGAGAAACAACACAAACGAAACAGTAACCCTCAGTGGGTTGCAGAAATGGGCGATAAGATTAACCCTCCATTTCATGATTCCGGCATCAGCATGTGTGTTCTAGCAAGTTGTCTGAGCGCACGAACCGTTTGTTGCAAAGTGATTGGCCGCTTGGGGCAAATTTGCGTCGGCTCCACTCGTTTCCCGCCGAGCCACACCCGCCTCAGTATGATACGCGATTAGAGCAACGATTGAGCATGGTGAAGCGAACGAATCAAAACAACACCGGGGCTATCGAAAATTGCGGGGGGGGGCCCGTTGTAGCTAACCAGGCACAAAAGCCTTCGGAGATTATAAATTGTACACTTTACGCCTGGACGATATTGCTACCGTGACACGTTCGAATCAACGCTATCAGGGAGCTCCCGTGTGCGAGGTGAGGTAGGGGCGTATGATAAGATCCTGTCCGTGCGGCCCGTGCTGTCTGGGTTAATCGATGCCTAAGCTCACTAGATTGCTTCCAGCCCTCCGATAAGCGAAACCGTTCGTTGGTTGTCTTTGGTGCGTCAAACGAAGGCATAGCTCTCGGAATGCCAATACTTCATGACCTACCTAGTCGCGTCCGCGCCAAGAAGAGAATCTCAAAGCTATGCCAGTGCACAAAAACGATCGTTGACCGGAAAACTTTTCACACGGTTTCATTACCTTTGCACCGCTTCCCTCGCTTGCCTCCAAACAACGAATAAGTGCTCCCGGTAATCCGGTTCACTGGTGGTGATTGGAAAAGTTTTATTGTCCAGCAAGATTGTGTGCCAGTGCGCTCTTCCCCAGAGGTCCATGGGTCGTTTCCTTGCCAAGAAAACCAAACATCACCTTTGAGCTATAGGGGAAAAATGGGCATCCATTATGAGTAAGTACTTCATCACCAGAATGGTGGTGCCGAAGGGCATGGTGAGAAATTATTCTTCCGTTTCGGTGTGCGCGCTACGGCACGATGAGCGGGTCAAATGAAAGACCGTCCAAACTCCCATTCAGAGAGCGCCAGAAAAGTGCTGCGACCGTCTGACAGGTTGCGAGGTCCTTCACAGCAATGTCACCACAAGCGTGATGATAAGCGCATGCAAAAAAAGAAAGAGATAGAGAAAGGCCACACGAACCAGGACAAGCAGAGTCTAGTCCGCTCAGCAATATTTGCCGTGACCGGCCTTCGCAGTGATGCCATTAACACAAATTATGAATATTAAAAATAACACCTCCGCTAGTGTCCCGCTCGTGGGCGCGACCCGGTTTTCCCCCTGACCCGTGCCGGCAAAATCCCACGATGCAGGCATCTCGCAAAACTTCCCCAAGGACGCGAGCCTCTTTTAGCCGGAGTCATTTTAAAATCGGCAGCAGCCTAGCTCCGCATCCTTCTTCTGAGGGACGCTGAAGCTATAAACGGGGCACGCTTAGGATAAACACCGGGGTGGCACGTGGTACTCTAGGTAAAGCGAGAGAGAGAGAGAGAGAGAGAGAGAGAGAGAGAGAGAGAGAGAAAGAGCGAGAAAGAAGGAGGCAGCGAGGTCAATATCCACGGCTCTTTAAAGGACGTCGCGCCAAACGAAAGTTGTTAGTGGTATTAGTTTTTCGCGATTTTCTTTTTGCATTACGACCGACTGGTGTGGTGTTGGGAAAAGTTTCGCCCCAAAACTAACCCAATTCCATGGCCCATGGGCTGATACAACCGTGACTCGTGTGGCAAGGGCAAGGGAACGCTCACCGGCAGCAGCAGCAGCAGCAGCAGTAGCCGGCTCATCTCGAAGGATTTCGGTCGCCTTCACTGTTCGTGCCGAAGCGCTTCTTCAGCGCTCCTGTGTCTTGCGATGGTAACGCCTGCAGCAAGGCCCTGCAGCATGCCGAGAGCCGTTGACACGGGTCGGAGAATTCAATATAGGTAAACTGATAAAAATGATAATAAATTTACTTTCTAATCTTTATTAATGGTGGGAGTTTTGGCGTCGCTTCCTCCGCCGCCTCCAACCCGGCTGGTGCGGCAGTTGGGACGCAAGCATCTCCATACGACAAGTTTTCCACCGTGATTCTCCTCCGAGCTGGTGTAGTCTCTCTTGCGCTGGCTGTATTTATGTGCTATTTCTGTATTTTCTGGCTGCATATTGCACCGCGCGCTATGTCAACCGTGCAAAATGCAAAATTTTCTACACGATCGTACACCGTATCTTTTACTCGCTTTATTCCGACGATACATTTCGACGAGTACGGTGACCAGGTTCGGCCCAAAACGTAATTCAATGAACGTAAATTTCACGTTCAGTAACACGGAGGGAGTCCCAAAGACTGGTTGCGATTTGATCTAGCGTACGTAGGCAACATTTTTACTCTCCCTAGTATTTTTTTGGTTAGAGCTTCCCAGTGCGCCATAGTCTCTGCTCGATATGGTACCTTCGGATCGGAAACTCTTGGGCACGGCCAGCAAGGGCCCGAGCAAATGCATTAATAAAAAGAATTACCACCCAGCCGTGATTAAATTTCGACCCGAGCCAATGAACCTATAACGGGATACCCTAACGGCAAACCTGTCTGAGCTAATGTAGTGTATTTGTATCCATACTTTTCTGGGTATTTTTTTTTTTTTGCCTAGTTCTCCAATAAAATTAAGGCAACGAAAAGCTTGCGAGAAGGATAAAAAACCAACACCGGACACCAGGGAGTGGTCCTACCGGACGGTATGTCTAACATTCCCGTTGATTACCGCTCACGGAACCCTCTGGGGCTGGTCTTCCTGGTCCGGTCCCATCCGCACGAAAAATGAACATCAAGATCAAAGCCACTTCCCCTAGCACGAATCGTTCGCTAATGGAGCTAAAATAAAAGGCTTTCTCTCGCTGGCGAATTGGCTGGCAAATCGATGCTTTACGATACGACGCGGTACTCTATAATCATTGCCCAAAGTGATAATAATCATAATTCTTCACTCGTCCGTGGCGCGCAGCAGCAGGATGGAGCGCAACCCGTGCGGAAGGAAAATGGGCGCAGCGTTGCTAATCCGGAGCCCTCAACGGACGTTGGCAGCGTTGTACGTGAGCGTTTTGTGCGAAATGGTTAAAACAGAAGCAAAGCTTTGGTTTAAAAATGACCTGTATTTAATTTTTATGTTCGTGAAAGCACGGCCACAATTACCTTCCGCAAAGTAATCTATCGCGGGCAGCAACTGATAAGGCGTTCATGTTGCTGGTAAACGAGAACAAATACTTTGACCATTAAAAAGCCGTTTTCGTTGGTATGTGTTTTATTTTGTTTCTCATAACATAACTGTCAAATTGTTATAATATATACTTATCTATTCTGCACACGAGACAAGTCAAGGCCCAACAGAAATTTCTTTAAGGTCCATGAAACAAAGGACTGTGATAAAAGAAAATCACAAGAATCTTTGTAAGGCTTGCTTAATCACTAAATAATAAGTTTCAATGCATAAGAAAATCACAAGCATTGGTTCAGGAAGCACTAGAAAAAAACTTGTATTTACCATAAAACAGTACGGACATCAATTGTTATGAGATGTAATGAAGTTATATCGGCGTAATACTACCTGTACCTTTTGGTCAAGTATTTAAAAATTCACGTTTAGAAACCATATATAACCAATAACAGTTTTAAATTGAAGTTTTTCTTCATCTCCTTCTAAAGATGTACGTTTTTTTCATTTTGTCTTGGTGTTATCTATGACGTTTTAGGTGTGTTATACATGCTGAAATATGTTATTTTTTAATGAAATATGTTTTCCAGGTTTGCCAAACCTTTATCCCTGGACCCACTGTTGCTCCCATTTTAACATTACCACAACCTTGAGGAAACCACTTTAGCAAAGTTTTGCAACAGACATCCGATTCATCCGATCAAACTACGTGTAATTAAATAAAATTTAAGACTAGATCTTAAAAGTTAAACCTTTAGAAACCTATGAGAGCCATTCATTAAACTTTTTCTACGTTCACTTCAATCGTTTTTTAAGGTTAAATTCCGGTACAAATTGCGCGTTTAGCACTTTATGTAAAGTATTTGTTATCTGATATGGAAATGCTATGCAATCCTGAACTGGACGGAAGTATCATACATAAGTAGTGATGAAAAATCACTAGGCTTGCTTCACGCCGTTTTTTTTTAATCGCAATTTAAAATTGACCAAATTACAAAGCAAAACCCATACACGTCTACAAAACACCTCATGAAAATGTGTCTTTTATTGTTTGCCTTGCACTGTCCCGTGTTTCGTACGCTTACACAGTGTGCCGTTCAAACATGATGGCACTTTTACCGAATCCTTTCACTTGCCAGCAAACCACCCCACACTCCGGCCACAACTAATGGATGCATTCGGAGAAGAAAATAAATACTACCAAGTCTTAACCGTCGGCCGTTCGCATCGTTCACACTGAAGCGAACGGTCGAAAGAAGCCGTAGCAGCAGCAGCAGCAGCGCAGCAATAACGGATGCGAACCCCGTCCGTCCGTTTGAACGATGACCGTAAAAAATCCCGACCGCTCCGGTATTCAAAACCATGCGCCTGGGCCTGTCCCGCACACGCTGGTCCGCCTTCACCAACACAGATGCAATCAATTAAAATTGATTAAGATTAATTGAAGTCCCGCATACTTGGCGGTGCGCCCGGTCGGTCGAAGCAACACGGAGGTGGCCCTTACGTAAACACACGGATGTGTGGCCATACGATTGCCATGGTCGGAACGTCACATACACAGCCGGAGCACGACCACGATGACGTCCGGGAAGGGTGGACGATCCGTTTTCGAAATCGCTTTTTCTTGGAGCTGTTTTTGTTTACTGCCGTTGTTTGACCCTTCTGTTGCCGCCAAGGTCTTCTTCCTCATCCCGGGCCAGTCCCGGGTCTGCTGCAAACAGCCACGACAATCTCAACACGACATCATTCACCTTACTCGGGGGCACCACTCAGATGGCGGCAGAATGCTGAGATGAATTTAGAGGAGTGCTTTTATTACCTTACTGTAACCGTTAGCTCTGTTTGTTGCTCCATCCTTTCATTCCATTTCATATTTCCAGCTATTGATTGCTCGTGTGGTTTACTCAGCAGAGGTTTACGGCGGTAGTGTTCGTGGCAGTACGAAAGGATACTTTTGCAGCCATTTTATTGAAACGCTGTTCATTTCGTTGCATTTCACTGAACTTTTTAAATGGTGAAAGTTTTTCAAAATTGATGTGAATTTCGAACTATCAGGGTATTTTAAAACTTTGCATGAACTATGTCTGTAACTATGAGACCGTTTCTACTGTTGCATAACTTTGCTGGAAATTAATTTTGTTCTATGCGTTCTACTCTGTACGATGCACTGTAAGTATTATGAGGAATACTGTTTATGGGTAATTTTTATTTTTTCTACCGGACGTGAAATTCCGGAAAACATCAATTATTTTCACATTTGGGGAAAACACTTAAATATTTCCAAAACTTATACGAAACTATCATTCTGTGGGAGGGTTATCTGTATTTTGGAGTTTTTACATCCACACTACAGGAAAGTGAGTTCGGGACATCGAAATGGAACAAGAAAAACTCCGGGATATGTAAAATGACTACATCACTATCACTCATTTTACCAAGAGCATAGGTACACGACTTTCATCAGTAACCATCAGTAAGCATCTTTAAATCAGTTACCGAGATTTTAAAAAAATGTGTTTAAACTAACCTAACTAGCTAAAATAAAGTTATGCCTTTTCCTATGTTAGCCAAATGAACTCTCAACTGAACGTTGAATATCGGTTCCAAGTCAGAGCACTGGTTTACCTTAGCTCTCTAGCGTATCCCATTGCAATCTATAAGTTTCTGTTGTTTGCTGTTTTCTTCACAAATAAAATCGGCAACGAGCAAGCCCTACCTGAACTCTATTGGGAATCAGAGTTTTGAGGCTTTCCGAAACTTTAGATACCTTCGACAACGAACTAGAAACACATGAAATGAGTCACGAGCGCTTCAACGATGAGAATCGATCTACGTCCAGTACTTGAAGCAGTCGTCACGTCTATCATTAGACTAACGAACCGGTGGCAGAGTTCCAGTAAGATTACGATTTAAATACGATAATTTAAAAAAATAAAATATTACACTCGCAAAGAGCCATTTAACCGAGAAGTGATGTTGATTCGTCCAACACCTGATCACAAGCAGCAGCTGCAGTAAATCAATAACATATCTCTACTCGGACCTAATGAACTGCAGTCGAACATTCAACTATGCGTACAATCCTTTAGAGCAATCAACAGAAACCAACAGATCAAACGATAATTCCCAGATGAAATGAGCAATTTTCATCTAAAATAACTCTTTCTGTTACTGATTGGACAAGCTGTTGCAACACTAACAGTTTGCGCAAGGAAAACAACAGGACCTTTCCATACTCACAAGCCTAAAGCATGCAAGTTGATTGAAAAAATCACTTCCATAAATTCAACTCCTTCCGAGCTGCTGATAGCACTGGTTGCGCGCCTTATAACATCAACTGCGCGACTCCTAAATCATCATCATCAACGCTTCGGCACTAATCGGTTCAGCTTACAACATTTTGTGACGAAAAATATTGCCACGATAGTGTCAGCGTGAACGGGGGGCAGAACGGGCGTTAACCGACAGCCCGAAGACAGCAAAGCAAGCAAAGAACATTAGCAAGCCAACAAGCATCAACAGTGTGCCAACACGCAAACAGCACTCCCACCCAGCTTCATCCTGCCGCAGCCAGCCAGCCCGTTGCGTACACACAGCACTCGGAGCGCTGGGAAACCGCGTTTGGCTTCCGCGTGTGCGCTCCGCACTCTTTGCCCATCCCGAACCCTAACCCCTCCCAAAAAACGGGAAATGGGAACCGTTCTCAAAAAGCACAGAACCGAATAAACAAATCAACTCGTATATCATCTATCATCATCATCATCATCCACGGCGATGGAGGTAGGTGCCACCGGCAGTGCGATCCATCCCGGATCGTCATCCCGATGGCTGTATTGCCATCATCGCATCATTACTCGAGTGTGCAGTCTGTGTGTGTGTGTGTGTGTGCACACGCGGATGTGGATCCCTCACGGCACTCGCCTAGCTGCCGGGTCTCGCCACATTGCTTTGATATGTGCTGCGTCGCGGGAAGTTCTATTCCCACGTTCCGTGTCCAACGCGCCAGTCGAGAGTTTCGCCCTCGCGCGATTCCAGATTGTCCCCCAGCGTCGTGCCCTCCCTTCCCGCGTGAGTACACGCGCTCGCTAGATAACACGACAATACTTCTAACCGAACTCAAAATGGCGTCGAATAGAAAGAGGAAGCGTGGAAAAGTAATGGCAAAAAAACGCTGTACCGGTACACGGTACACACTCCGATACGCTCCGGTGGTACGTGCATCGGATTTGGTTTATTCAACAACTTTAAATTTATGGAAATGCACACACCGACCGAGTGGGAGCAGCGCGTGATGGAGGGAGTAGGGCAGACCAACGGTGGCAGCATCACACAACACGGTCAGGTTGGTGAAGATACCGTTCCGGTACGTTGCTATCGCCTCCGGTGCATCGGCGCATGCATAGCGGCGGCAACGTTGGCGCCCGATCGACTTGCCATCAGCATCATCAGCATCCCATCAAGCTTCACCGTGGCTAACAGGACGCGACACAGCTCAGTGCCGGAAGTGGATGGCACAAAAAAAAAACACGACTGAGGGTAAGAACATCCCACACGTACACAAACCTACGCGGTGACAAATCAGCGCAAAGCGCAGCACAAGGCAAACGAGCGTTACGTGCGCCGACCGAGGCTTTCGCGATCGGTACAGCCGGGACAGTCGGTGTGTGGCTGGCTGACACACAATCGCTTTGATAATTTTGACTTGGGCCTCAAACCCACCAAACCCATCCCGTCGGTGGGTTGAAGTCAAACACTGAACAACGGAACGATAGTGCACGGGATATGCGTCCGGACTAAACTTATCCCGGGGCGGCGTAACCAAGGAGGCTGCAGATTTAATGACAAAATTACGGAACGGTTGCAAAAACGACAAAACGAGCGTCCTTCTAGCACCCACCCAGGGGCCAACTTTTGCATCCTCGGCTTTTCTTCTCAACAGTTTTCGCTCGATGCTCAAGACGCTCGCTGGCTCAAACAGCTCGCCACAACTGGGTGCATTAATTATGCCGAGCGCCGGCAAGAAGTTAGCCAGCCCCCGTGACCCGTTGCCAAAAACCGTTGCTCTCGAAGCAGCGAAATTATCAAAATAAATATCTCGCAACTTTGCACCGCGGTCGCACATTGCTGCGGGCCTTGGGTTTTCGGGGTGCTTGGTTACGAAAATCCGGTTAATGTTTGCGGACTGGGTTAAGGCAAAGTTTTTGTCCCACCACCACCACTACCCTGGAGGAGGCAGTGTGCGGAGGGAAAGGTGTTTGTCGACAATAATTAAAATATAATTAATCGGTCTAGACGGATGCAGCGGTGCGGTGATGGGATGAAATGATACCGAGCAATATCGGCTGGGGCTTTGAGGATGCATTAAATCGTGTTAAGGTTGGTTGGTTATTTGGCTTATAGAGACTTTGCGTCCTGCGACAGCATTCGTCTCTTAAATCGTGTTAAGTTTGGATGACGGTGTCAAGTGTTATTATCAGCAAAAGCAATGTCAAACTGCAGGTAAGGAGGTTGATAATTGATATTCTGACAATTAATAGGATTGATTATTGATAATAGAGAAAACATTCAAAAAATAATTGAATTAACGATGTTCAAGCAAGCCTTAACGAAAGAAAACATGCAGCTCGTCCGTTGTAGCGAATTCGAAGCTTCTGATAGTTTAAATCATACCTCCAGAATTTCTATTACGAAAACATTACTAACTAATTGAAAAAGGAATGTAATTTTAATATTGTTACTCATAGTTTTACATTGTTGGCGATGCTGATTCATTGTATCATTATTGTTAGGACCTGATGCTATGTAAATCTAATTACTTATACCATAGATTGCCAGAGAAAATTAAATCAATATGCTTCAGCACTCTCACATCCCCTTACACATCTCTGCGCACAAAAAAAGTTTGCAGCAAAACATCTGCCAATGATGGCGTATGATAACATTTTTGTTTTCAATTCAAAGCTGAAACTCCGCCATGATGAGGATGATAATTATTTTAGCATACTTTTCTCTTTGCCACAGTTTTTTGTGCCTCTGCAAGGTAGCTCTGTATTCACCCCGCTAATAAAATTGCGAAACAAAAATAGATCACAAAAAATTGCTCATCCACTTTGCTCCATTTATTTTCCAACTCTACTGTTTGCGTTTGCCATGAAAGTTGCTAACTCGCATCGTCTACCATCTTCAAATGCAAACCATATCGCGGTACGATGCGTATCAGTAGCAAGAGGGCTGCAACACAAACCAAACTAAACCACGGTGACTGTAGCCATCATCCGCACCGAGCCGATCCCGTCCATCGTGTGATGATTTATCCTGTGAAAGTTGTAACCGTACATCCCAAACTGTGTCATAGCGCGAGTGCAAACCGACCGACCGACCATCCAGTGTCCATCTTTCGTCTTCACTCTTGGTTTGATTTATGAACCAACTTCTTGCCTTCATTTTGGGGCGTGAATTTGCGTAGAAAATGGTTGCGAAAAATGAAACGAACAAAAAAACACACAAATATAACCACAACCTGTCTCTCTCTCTCTCTCTCTCTCTCTCTCTCTCTCTAATTCTCCCAGCTTCGAAGGAGTACTCGATAAACATGAATACTTTATGATGAATGTGCATCTCACTGCACCGTTGCGCTGCCGGCACCAAGATGCATCCGAGCGTGGTGGAATTGAAAACTTCCAATCTACAAGCGCCACAAACACACACACACCCACGTAAAAAAGAAAAGTTCTTTCTCAAACTGACGTTGGGTACAGTTCGGTAGGGCTAGAGCGATTCAAACGTCCCACAGCATCAACGTATATTTCACTTTTATTATAATTGCCCCTAGTGAATCCGCCCGTTTTTGCATCGCCCTCCCATCATCTCAAGCAGGGCGCGTTCGGTGTTCCGATCCTCGCCGTAGCAGGGAATAAACACGCCTCGCCACAGGCAGTACTGTTTGATTCCACGGCCTGGTCGGTGAATGGAGCCAATTTCTACACTAAATTCGCGACCACCCTACTCATGCACTGCTACCGCTGGTGCAGAGCGTGATAGTGACCTCGAGTTCCAAGTGCCACAGCATGATACTCCGGCCATAAAATACTTGTTCCAATTTCTTGCTACCGCTCCACGCGCACACCCAGCCAGTACTCCAGAACAGAACAGACCAAAGCTCCAAGGCAGCCAGGCAGGATTCATCGCACTACGTCGAACTTTGCTCCGGACCTTAGCACGAGACGGACGCTCTGCCGTGGCGGACATCCCAAAGAACTTCTCGTCCTGCTGCTTACGCGGTTTCGGTGTACACGTCGGTTTGCTCGCTTTTTTCCCATCCAACCCATCGCGAGCAAGGGCATCATCTTTGAGCATTTAATGCTTTGTTAAATCATTGGCAAGATGAAACGCAACGGCACAGGAGCGAAGTGCTGGTGCGCTCTAGTAAGTGTGCCGAAGCAGTAAAATCTTCCCGAGCGAAGCTGAAAAACGAAAGAAGGAAAAAAGTTTTTCCATCTCAACATGAAAGCCTTTTGGTAGAAAATGGAAAGGCAATGGAGGGAGCGGAAAACTTCCTGCTGCCAGGGAGTGCTAGCGGCAAGCGAAAAACTTAAAAGCACGCCCCTGGACACTGTGCCGCGGTGCCGGCGAGGATAAGAATGATTCTGATGGTGATGATGAAGACGATGATCGAAAGCTTTACCCTTCGCCATCTCCGCCCCCCAGAGAAAGGCGAAACACGGATGTGGTGCACGAAAGGGTGTGGGAAATTGTTCGGGAAAAGTCAGCGAATGGATGAAATTTTGTTGAGCATCATTAGCTGCGCAAGCAAACGCTTCAACTATCGCAGGAAAGAGGAAAGAATCTGTTGGGAGCTCTACGATACGGTTCATTTGCTTGACCGTTCCACTGCCACTGGACGGAGCAGGACGCGCTCCGATATTCAATGAGGGCTGCTCGTATCAAAGAGAAGATTTTCCCCTTCGCACAGGCAAGAGTGAACAAACTATGCAACTACGATTGATTATTTCAATCTATCGTCGCTACGCATCGAGTTATCTGTTTTCCGAGGCCATCATGGGCCATCATGGAATTTGAGTAGAAAGAGTACTGTACCAAGAGCATATTAAAATCGACAGTAAACTCTTTAAACTTCTTTTATTTAGTTTTACATTTGAACCCAATAAAAGCTACTGCAATAGTACGTTGGTCATCTGCTGTAGAATGGCTAAAAATCTGGTTTTCAAAATATTATGTTTGTTATGTTTGATGGAGAGACAACGCAACTGTAAAAATTTGCTAAACAAAGCAGTTAAGCTGATGACAATCTAAACTCTGAAGCTGAAATCAAAACTATCAGAGATGGGCTTTAAACGAAGTAAAAAAAACACAATTACTAGAAAATGCTTTTAGATCTTGAGCATAACTGGTATGAAAATTAAAAAAAAAACATCAAACAAGCTAAAATGTCATGGCAACAACCTATCTATAAACTGTCCATTAACATTTGAATTTTTGTTTTTGCTTGATTTATCCTAGTATTTTATGTGCGCAACAGTAGGACTTGCGAAGAAAAACGATTATATACTTTCAATATATTTTCTGTAGTGTCTAAGTAGTCGCATAGCATAGTACTGATAATGACTAGGTACTTAAAACAGGTTATGAACGGCAATGGAATCAATGAAACGGATTGTCATGTTGCATTTTTCTTCCTTGTAATTTTATTACTCGAATCTAAATTAAGACTAGAGAAACTGCCAGGATTGCACGTTCATTTCCTCGCGCGAAACATAAAGCTCGAATCCTGCCCCCGAGTCATTGCAATAGCTGCAAAGCTCGCGTACCCACAAAACCATTCATCGTGCTCGTTTCTCGTTAACGTCAGCAAGCCAGCATAAGACGTAGTAAAAAAAATCGTTCATCTCCTTCCCGATCGGTACCCATCCGCGCCCCCGGCCGATCCGGATAGCGGCCAGATGAAAGCTTGCTGGCAAACAAATCGGTGACAGTGCAACGGTATGCAGTGCAAAACAGCAGCGCGCTACTCGGTCCGTGCATTCGGGACATTCGGATTGTGTATGGAGCGTGATTGCTTCACCGGAAATGGTGTCCTTTATCATAAGAAATGATAAACTTCTGGCGCTCCCGGGGCTGACTACGCACCATTGAACTTCAATTGCAATTTCCGATGCATTTTGCATTTCCGAGCACTGTTTTGTGTTGCGTTGCCGTCCGGCCAAAGAAGGTGCCCTCGCCATCCAGCTGCCACGGTGCAGAAGAAAAGACCAAAGACACAGACTAAATACGACGAATGCTGCCGAGAGCAGGAGGCAGGCTCACCTGCTATTTTCCATATCTCAAGCTCAGGGAAACATCTTCAGGGACACCATCCCGGGATGCCCGGACAGACGACGATCCTTCGACAGGCAAGGAAGGCAGCCTGGAAGGAAGCGAGCAGCTCGAAGCAAACTTTCTTCCTCGCAAAACAGAGCGCCAGCAAGAGTGAGAGCCAAAGAGAAAAGCACATCGAAAGAAATCAGGATGTGTTCGTCTATTTTGTGTCTGTGTGTTCATTTATTCACCAGGAGAAACAAGTCGGAACGATGATGGCAGCAAGCTGTCCGCCCGGTGTACTACAACTCGCGCCGGCTGATACACCCCACAGGCATCCGGAGCGTTTCCTGCGCATCCGCTCGAAAACCGTACCCAGCGCATAAGAAGGAAATCATTTATTTGTATCACGTTTTGATACGTTGCTTCAAAGATTTATTTCCCGGCCACCGCAACACCGCCAGGGCCATTTGGCTTTGGCAGCTGAATGCTTTCGTTTTGTTTTGGCATGTCTGGCGGGAGCGAAGGACACCCCGAGCAGTGTTGCCGTTACAAATTCCAATCCTTCCGCAGCACGCTTTCCCATACATGGTCAGGTATGCACGGTGACCTTGGGTGCTTTGGGCTAAAGTTTGCTTCTACTTCGGCTTCTAGCTCGACCCTGTCGGAAGGAAGAGTAGGAGAGCGGTGAGCGGAAGATATGGTTGCAAAAATGCAGAACAGTGCTTTCATCTGATTCCGATTCCGTGGAGGAGGAAATGTTGATTAAGGAAAATTGCTTGCAGATAAAGCGATAGCGTGGAGCATGAAGCATGATAAATAACTGTCTAATGTTGCAGCGTCATCCAGTTGGGCGGTGTGTTTGTGCCGTGTTGGAAAATCCCATTTCAACAGCAGCGGATAATGCTGTCGGAAAGATGGACAACGCTAGGCACGAACGCAATGTGCTGTGCACAGCAATGGTGGTTTCAGAGACGATCAGATATAAAGCACTAAGGGACAGGTACAATCTCAATCATTCCGGTAGAATAATTTCAATGGCTGCTCTACGCATTAACTCAGTCGGACAGGTGTAGCTACAACCCCGGTACAAATCAATTTCAGTGTGCCAAGGACGCCAAATTTCGAATTCATTTCTAAAATCTGCTAATGGTAGGACGGCTTCCATTGTTCACAAAGTTATCAGATGAATTACATAAAACATTAGAATTCAAAATCTTCACAAATTCATTTAATATTAAAATTTAAAGTAAACATCAAAAACTTTGCGTCACTGGTCAATCCAAATCGATATGATATTTTGGTAAGCATGTAAAGACTAAAGTTTTTAATCTAGAATAGAAACATATAAGCTTGTGGCGTATTGCTCGAATGAGAAACTAAATTTCAAGTCACAATGCGCTTCTTGTAATCACCGTAACGGGATCCATAATTATGATTCAAGCACAGTGAATAAATCTCTCTCTCTTTTTCTCTCTCTCTCTCCCTATCTCTCTTACGCCAGCATTCGAACGATTAAGTCACTTTTTTCGGACTGTCCGAAACAATTTCCTTAATGCCCCAAAAGCTTGATTTGCGGACGAAGCAACAACATTTTTATATCCATAACACTTGATTTTTGTATACCTATAATATCTTAAAAAAAATATCTTTCTACACATTATATCATTTGTTTTTCCAATTTTCTTGAACGTCTGGACTTTATGAAAACATAAGTTCAACATATCTCTCAGCAGGCAGGCAAACTTTTGCTATTCGTATTCCTAAAGGCTTTTTGCGATATTGTTCTATTATTTTAGCCTTTTCCATTAGATCCCTAAAGGTCCTATAGATTTGTTTCGAACTGGGTTCGGTCCACACTTTTGTTGCTAAATAGCTGGCCGCGACTTATACTTGATTGATACACGGATAGCTTTTAGGCATGCTGTATACGTTAGGAAGGTTCCCGATGTTACCTGTTCTTTACTGTTGATGTTGATTAGTAAAACTTTCCTCTTCATCGACGGCAAGTGCAGTCCTAATCCCCCTCGATCTTTGGGTAAACCTAGTGCTTCTATCGGAAATCTTAGTTTTCCTCAGACAATGCAATAATGTTTTTTTTTTTGCAAGCATGCAATATTTTCCATATTTTATGAATGTAACCATCTGACCAATACGTATTATCATAACTATCAGTATGTTAAGTATGTCAGTATATTACAATTAAATGACACGAACCAAATTGTTCAACGGTGACAAACAAATAAGTACATGTAAAAATCATCATAATCTGTTGTTCAACACACATGACAGATAAAAAATTTCGTATAATTGGCCTCAGACCTCAGAAAATCCGTTTTGAATTGATATATCAAATCAAACGCCATGCCTTTGAAAATAATATCATTATACGTGTTCCATTGTCTTCTATACCATAAATACAAATTAAGTGACCTAACCTTCCGTATCACCATACATTCATTGATCCCCGATTGTCGACTCCCCTTTTTCACTGATAGCACAATGTCATAGCATAGTATCTATTGTTTTCTCCTTCCCAATCGCACTGTACTGCACTGAATCAATTCTGTACTGGCAATTTAAATTCAACTAAACGCCACTCACAACACACACGGATGTTTTGCAAAATTGTCATTGGCACGCACCCATCCACCGAAACAAAACGCATCGAATTGCCATCACAGTGACCGTGTTATCATTATTACCATTATTATCATCCTAATGTCAACCCATTTCCCATTCGGCTCGATTTATTTCGATGCATCGATTCGATTGAAGCGGTCCTTTTATTTCCCTTGCCGAGCTGATCAAATGTTCCGCTCACTTTCCTTGCCCCTGTCCCATCATCCAAACAATCGCTGTCATAGCGAACCACATGATGCAACCAGCACCGTCGCATGGCCGAACAAGCAACTCGACAATGCACCGGACGCGTCGGGCAACAATTTTTGTCAGTGCTTTGTTTAACTCTTCTCAAACGTGCAACAGGGCCGAGTCAATGACAATGGGCCGCACTCGTGCCTGGTGCAGCATATTTTATGTACCGACGGGCCAGCTTTACACAAACCGCTCCTCCACGGGTTTATCGGGAATCGGTCGGCTTAACTGTGCCGTACAGCCGTACACGGTGGCAATTCTCCAGCATTGTCTGCCACAGTGCACACCTTTTGGTGTTGATGATTTTTGCGGTTAGCCCCAAACGTAACCGCGCCACATTTGCGCGCTACACACAGCCTCCTGCCCCGGGGAAAATGCAAAGCGCAATCAGCTATTTAATTACGAGTTCGAAAATCCATTTCGGGTGAATCAGGCTCAATTGTACCCAAACCGCGGACATGTTTATGAGTGCCAATTGGTGGAACAATATTTATGAATCGCTGTTGTTGCTTCGGTCACGCTTCGTTCGTTTTTGGAACGGTACGGTACATGAGCATGAGGTTCCCCTGGGTTGTTCCACCCGTTCCACCGAGCCCGCCCTTTACTCCCAGACCAGACGTTGCCTGCACAGGGGATCTGTTAACAGCGTTTTATTAGTTTTGGTGTTTGGCGGAGAATCGGAGAACGCTTCCGTAACGGCCACCATTGGAAACCGGATTTGTTTTTGTTATTTTGTGCTTGAGCTGATTAACTCAGTCCCGCAACCTGGCCGCGCGTCATAATCCAATAAAGGGAAAGAATTTAATTGCGTACATCGTGTCAGCTTGTGCGATTGTTTTGCAATTGAAATTTCACTCACTGCTTTGTGACGCGTGGGAGCATTTTATAGGAGCAAATTATTTTTTTTATTTGAACTTTATACATTGATAGCTGGAGATTTGTGTTTGTAAAACACCAATTACACACACCTGCGTTTAGACAAGCAAATTGAACAGTTTACTCATTAGTTATTACGATTATCATTGGTTTTGGGTCGGCTCCATGGTCTAATTAATAACGGTGTGGACCTGTCATACGATCAGGCCCGAAGTTGTATCGAATCCCATTCGTACTGCTGTCGCATAAGCCCAGCACTATTGCGTTCTGGGGTTCAAGGGTTCTTGTGCCACCAAACAAGAAGATAAATCATCGGTTTTAACTTCATATTAATATCACGTAGTTGCATAGTTATGAAATTCGTCAAATTGTAACTGAGGTATGGAATGGCGAATCGATGCCTTGTGACAGGAATCTCGGCATCATCCCTTCCATATACAAGAAAGGATATAAGATGGACTGCAACAACTACAGGGGTACTACGGTGTTGAATACTGCCTACAAAATATTCTCCCTGATCCTACAGGATCGACTTGCCCCATGCGCCCAATCGATAGTTGGACACTATCAAAGAGGATTCCCAAACGGAAAATCTACCACTGATCAGATCTTCACCATGCGGCAAATCTTGGAGAAGATGGCAGAACAGTAGCTGAATACGTTCCATTTCTTCATAGATTTTAAAGCCGCATATGACAGCATAGCCAGGGTAAAACTTTACGACGCAATGAGCTCTTTTGGAATCCCGGCCAAACTGATCAGGCTATCAAGAATGACCATGACCAACGTCACATGCCAAGTGAAGGTGGATGGAAAATTCTCAGGATCCTTTGTTACCACCAAGGGTCTGAGCCAGGGGGATGGGCTTGTCTGTCTCTTCTTCAACCTGATGCTAGAGAGGGCCATCCGCGACTCGGAGGTGGAGACCTTGGGAACCATCTTCTACAAGTCAATCCAGATCTTGGCATACGCTGATGACATTGGTCTACGGCTTTCCTATGTGGAGGAAGCCTACCAAAGGATCGAGCAAGCGGCAGAAGACCTCGGGTTGCAGGTTAACGAGGCAAAGACCAAACTGATGATGACACCACCAGCGGCTTTACTAACGAACCAGGAGGAACCGATACAACGACGGGCTGTACGAGCTGTACAACGACCTTACTGTTGTGCAGCGGATTAAGCTCGCCCGGCTCCGGTCATGTTATACGCATAAACCCGGACGACCCAGCCCGTAAAGTCCTCTTAGACCATCCACATGGACAGAGGAGACGTGGTAGGCCTAAGCTGAGGTGGGAAGATGGCGTTGAGGCGTCCGCCATCAAGGCCGGGATAACGGATTGACAGGCGACGGCGCGAGACCGTGAGCGGTTTCGGAGTTTATTGCAGCAGGCCAAGACCGCGAAGTGGTTGCAGCGCCCGATTAGTAAGTAAGTAAGTTGCATAGTCAATCCTCACAGCGGGTATAATGGTATTTGCACCCCAGTACTGACATGTGAAGATCAGCGCCACAGTCGCCGCTAATACCAAACCACGCCTAGAAATATATTTACTTATTTATTTCATCACCATAATTTATGGATCTGTCATAGCATAGGTACTATATTTATAAATATTAGCACTTCCTTAGTTTCCTCATTTTTTTTTCCAATGAATGTACTTCAATCATGTAAATTACCCTGTTCAAAGTTTTAATAATTGTGCGTAATGGATATCAGGTTTGATGCTGTTGTTTGTTGTACGGAAAGGATCTCAATGGTTTTTGTTTGTCACCCAATGTATTTGGCGCGTACAAAGCAATTAAATGAACAAATTTAAACAGAACTTTAAATTTTCCTCACTCATATGCTTCTTGTTAATAAAGGCTAGATAGTATTTGAGTTACCATTAATTTGAAATTACCACTTCAAACCAACGTGCTGGAGAATTGTTCCGTTCCTTTTGGAAAACTTTTTACGCATGGTGAACTACATTCATTCTTTCACAGAGCTTTCCGAGCGAAAGGTAGCGCAAGCAACAAACATCTTTCCTCCTTAAGCCCGATAAAACATATACCATCATCATACGTACATAGTTCGTTGCAGCGTTAGCACGCTACACTGCCAGCTACCTCGAGCGTGTAATGTGATGAATTACATCCATTACTGTCAACGTTGTATCTTCCTGCGGTAGTATATTAGCACATGTATATATAGTAACGGCCGACCTGGCACTGCTAGCTCTAACCGGAACTTTCCCGAGTCGCAAGAAAGTGAAATATGTGATATTTATGGGCAATCCATGCTCGCAACTAGGCACTACTAATTGTCGGTGTTCCTTGCCCGTTTGATGAACACACCGAGAGACGCTGTGCCGACTGTTTGGGGCAGCAAACCACATGAAATAAAATCAAAAAGAAATTTACCCACCATTGCGCTCCAATCCCCACGAGAGCTTCCCGTTGAACCGAGTGCTGCGATGAGAAAAAAAGCCATCGAGGCTGGTTGGTGAAGACAGTGCCGGAGTGGTCAGATTGTTTTCCCTTCCCATTTCGGCACCTCTTTCCTCACTCCGGGAAGAGCCTAAAGTGCCCTCAGTCCGGGAAACAGTTTGTTTGCCACAGCGGGTCTGCCCAGTGCCAGCCTGCCGTGCGCTCGGACGGTGGGGAAAATGTTCCTAATTTATTTGGAAAGATCTATTATACCGAGCTCAATCGTCGCCACCCTGCATCTCTCCGACCCGAGACGCATTGAGTCGCAGCGGTCGAGTGGCTCGAATAAGATGTCCTCCAACCAGCGATACGGACACGGACCGGCAATGCTTCAACGCTTCCACGGAAGCACCGGACCTGACGGCAACGGCAACGACGAGCGTGTAGCAATCATGGACACCGACTGTGAATGATGGAAGATTTTAATGGTCCACAACGGCCCGCAGCAGTAATGCACGTCGTTCCCGGGGAAGCCCATGGAAGCAGCCAAACGAGCACCCCATGTCTTGGGCGAGCGGGTGGTGCGGTCCAAAATGCAATGATACAATAGACCGACTCGAAGAACGAGACGTAAGCCTACAATCATGATCTGTGTGCTGGCGGTGAAGCAGTTTAGGTAGGAAAGCTCGAATCCCTGGGAAGTAACCATCGTAATGGACGCACAATGGGATGCCCACAGAAATGGTCACTTTGACACTGAACTGTGCAGCAAAAGATATTTTAAGCGAAGAACAGGCCTCGAATGCGTCATGCTAGTCCACCAAGGTTTTCGTAAAACCCAAATCAGCCGTACATCAAACATTTACAATACTCTTTGTACGGTACCGTACGGCGTACTTGTGATTGTGACTAAACTTACAGGATAACACGGGAAGGGCAGCCAATCGAACATTGATCACACAACAACACATCAAAAGGATTATGTTATCGTTAGATGCACGATGAACATAAACCAGCATACTACGTGCTAAAGACAAAATGAAGACATATTTAAACAAAAGCAGATATCAGGAACAATGTGTCGGTCGAGCAATAAAGTCCATGTATATGTAATCCAACACAAGTAGCGTCGTGAGTAAAGCGCTTACAAGAGGATTAATTTCAAGCAGGTATCTAGCAAAATAAAGTCACGTAAGATGCTTTCGGGGTTCGATGGTATAATGGTAGACGCGCCGACTTCTGCAGGGTTGGACGAAGATCGATTCCCATCTTTGGACTGCTCATCATCATCAGGTGTGACTAGCCTGTTGTAGTAAGTAACAAAAGTCGCAGAAAGCCCCAGATTCTTATTCCCTCCAATAAGGCTCGGGCAGGTCTTGATCGGAAATATCGGTTGTGATGGCCAGAAAAAAAAAGATGCTTTCGGTGGTTTGATTAATTAAATACTACGGTGCAGGTTTTGTAAGATTGAACAAAAATGAGGGATGTGCAAAACCAGGGTAACAAAAAATAATTCGCAAAACATCATATTTGAGAAAAACTTAAGCAAAAACAAAAACATTAAAATTGCGAAAAATGTTTAATTTTGCGTAGTAATTTTCGCGTCTATTTCCAATATGTATTATATATTTCATCTTATTTTTGCTGCCTGTGAAACATTGGAAACAGTATGTTACCAAACGCTATTGTGCAATCAACTGTTACAGTTGTACTATCTCTGCAGATGATTTCATACTTTTTGAGGCAACTGTACTGTTATTAGCAGCACTCGTATTGAGAATAACTAGTCTTATTCTATTAAATGAAACACCCTTAAAATATTAAAAGTAGAGGATGTTAAGATTCAACGTGCATAGAAAGTGATGCTTGGGCCAATAACAAGTTTTTGTAGTTTTATATATTTTTAGTTATATATATCACATTTTTGGTGATACTCATACGTCTAGCTAGTCGCAAAGTTTATAATGAAATTTTCCTTTTTAGAATAGCTTTTCACATCATATCGAAATGAGTATCACTAGAAAGCAAGTGTTAAAAAAGTTTCAAATTTAAAAAAAATAGCGCAAAAGATAAGAAACCTGTGGTTGCGATTAGTTCCCGCTTTCAAACTCAACTTACAGATTGCTGCAAAACGTTCGTCCGAGCCTACGTATACTTCGGAAGAGTCGCTATCTTTCGAATAATACTCTCTGCACACGTACCACATCACACAACAGGTCCGCTTGACGGCCGCCATTCTGTTTACCCGTCCCAGAAGTGCCCCTTTGGTCGTACCAGTAGATGAAAAAAATTTAAAAAAACTATCTCCCCACAAGTCAGCTGACCCATTGTCGTGTTTCACCATCACCAGTGCTTCCGAAGACATGTGAAACTATTTGTCCGCGCCCAGGCCACCGACAACCACCACCCCACCCCAATGCGCAACGTGATCCCACCGACGCCCGTTGAAGGATGATGCTGTTGCGGCATCGAATGCTGCGCCGGGGTACAGCAAACCCCGGTACGCCGTACGCCATAAAATAAGTGGACGGAACAAAAGAGCTGCCGGTCTCTTCTTTCCCGGTTGATGCCAGTGCGCCGATACTACCGGGGGCTATCGGGAACCCGGACGGCATGACAGTGAGCGACGACGACGACGACGACAACGGCCACGAACGACGAACTAGCGAAGCCGTACCCTAATTGATTTCAATTGAGCTTAATTATTTAATAGGGCCCCACTGCGGGTATGTCAGCGACATTACGGTTGACAGTCGCGCATTGTTGTCGCTGCCCGCCATCGGAACGCATCGCGCTCAAATTCGGCATCTGGACACGGCGGCACTCGCGTCGTTGTCGCGCAAACAGCACCACAAAAACACACGCTTTGCTCGCCACGCTTTTTTTCGAAAAAACAGCCCCCTGCGAGGCGAAGGAAAGCAAAGGGTCGCGTAGAGTAACAGAACAAAACACGCGGTTCGTCACGTCGCGCGAACCCATGCTGCGCAAACGGATTCGATCGGACCGTCGTTTCGGCGGTTTCGGTTGGATCGTGGCTGTGGTGCAGCACAGCATCCCTTGCGAAGGAGGGCTGGAATGGGAGGAAGCGGGGAAAATAAATCACCCCACGGACGCGCTCGAGTGGGGATGCGAGCAAAATGGCCACATGGCTTGGGAAGCAAGAAAACGGTGACTGAGTGACAGGTTGAAGCACACAAGCCGCGGAGGACCGGTGCTGGTGCAGCAGCAAGGTGCAGTCGTCCGGAAGCCTGGAGGAGGAGGAGAGGGAAGCATCACATAAACCACTCCGCAACATGGCGGCACAATGGCGTACCGAGCCTGACCTCGTGGCCCCGGTCGCGGGGGTCGCTAAGATGGCCACCGTTGGTGCGCAGCACGAGCAGTGCCCGGGAGGCGGCCGCGTGTTGAACGATCGTGGGGCGGCACCACAGCACCGGGAGCACAGCATATCATTATGTGTCTGCCAACCCCTCCCTTCTATCCCTGCCTGACGAATGGTGGGGGAAGAGGGGGGGGGGTATGTTGGCGTGGAGCGGACGTTAGACAGAGCTAACCCGCTTTTTTATGATGATGGGCACATATATAATGATATATAAATGATGAAATATTATAATACCATTCCACCATTGCCGCTCGCGTCATGTTCGCATTCGGCGTGACGCTTTTTTTTCACGGAAACGAAGTGGCTAGGGTTTTCTGTGGGATATTTTGAACGAGACGAGCGAACCTCCCCCGGTTCCCGGTGCGCTCATATCACCAGTTTTAAGTATTCCGTTGCCACCCTACCCGTGCACATCCGCCATCTTCCCTTCCCATTCAGCCATTGTAGCTGCTTCGTTTGATGTTTTGATGGGTTTCTGTTTCCTTTGGCCGTCATTTGGCGTCCGATTTTGATGCCGATCTCGCCCGTCGCCGTTGAGTTGCGCTTTGCATACGCTTGTGCTTGAGCATTTACGGGGCGCGCACGGGAGGGATTTATGTATTTTTAGCAGGAAATAACGAACAACACTCACCACGGTGGAAGCTTGAAGAAGCGACATGGTGACGACCGGTTGGACGGCTATGCAGGGCGAACAATAGCGAATAACGACGGGCGCACCCGTCGCAGAGAAAACAACAACAACATCTCGCAGAAACCGACACTCGCAATCCGTCTTTGTGACTTGCAGTTAATTTGGGAGCTTATTCTTTCGCTCTTATTGTTAATGCTTGATGTGTTTATCTCTATTGGTTAGGGCTTGCTGTACGTGTGTGGCTACTCACACCTTACGCTAAAATCATCTTTGGTGGTTCCACAATCGTCGATTGTGTCAAACGGTGGCATCATACGTAGCACAACGGGAGACAGTTTTACGGCTCTATTACGCTTCACCATTGCACCACGGAATGAAGAAATAAAACAGTCAAATGAGCGAAGCGAGCCTGAACATAAGGTAGACACATCAGGAATGGCACCTGCCATCGAGAGAGAGAGAGAGCTCTCGGTTCGTATCCTTTGCCAGGACTCGTCTGCGAGACACGGTACTAAGTAAGCGGCACGGGCACATAAACAAGATGAGCAAGTGGACGGGTTGCAAGCATGGAAGTACTTTTTTATATTCCTTACTCCGTCCATCCTGCCACCACCCAGCGATTTCCCGTGCCATAGCCGTTTTTTTTGCATAAATAAACAGCACCGAAGCGTGACCGCCGTTCGGGGAGTAAGAATATGTTTTAATTTACGCGCAATCGACAAGGTTTTGCGCGATCGTTAATTAAGTAGAAACATGACTTCATTTACGGGTGCAAGCGGCTGACATGATTCATGCGGGATTAATTTATACGTCTCTGTTTTTTTTTTCATTGCCGTTCGTTCGTTTTCGTCCCCACAAACGGGTATCCTTTAAAGTTGGGCCATTTTTGAGGTGATGTTAAAATTTAGCCAAGCTGCTATAATTAGCTTATGATATGGTTTATGATTACCTCGCATAGCCCACCTTACAGCTGTTGTAATAAATAAATCCAGTAAAACATAAATTATTTTTTAATTTTAATGTTTCGTGGAAATATTATTGACTTGTATTGGTGAAAAATACAACGACAAATTGTATTCAGTAAAGCGAAACCAAACTTCTGATTTGTAGAAAGTCTAAGCATACAATCGTTACCATCAAGTCCATTGGTTTGACACAGACGACCAGTGCCTCTATGCTAGCTCAGTTTGGGTTGCATGTAAGGTATATTTTTATCACAAGGGACATTAATTTTTCACTCGAAGGCTGATCAAATGTTAACCCTAATTGATGGTAAAGATTTCCGTAGCTATAGAGAAATTCGTGTTTCAATCAATTCAAAGAAAATTTAAGTATTTGGGAAAAACGCAAAAATAAGTGGTAATAAATAAGAGAAGCAATAACTTCAACCAAAATATAATGCAATAAATGCATCATAGATTGTTTCGGCCTTAACGGGTTTCCCTTAATCAAAAATAAAGTCTCCCTATAAAAATATATTGGTTCAACTCATCAAGTAAAAGATTCCAGCTTATTCACATTTCCTCTTAGGCGCATGAAGACTTTTGACTTTAAATAAAACGACTTAATTCACATTAAGTAGGATATTTGTATTGTCGTAGCGAAGCTAATGTTTCAAAACAAGGCTGAAAAGCAGCAAAATAATAATTCGAAAATAAAGTAATTAATTTACGATCTGGTTGGACGAAAGTTAATACCTTAACAACATACAATTTAACCGTACCGACGAAAATGCCATTTTATGCCACCAGACGCTTGAAATCTTCAACAGAAACAAGTCGATAACTTTTCCTTTACTACCTTTTCTCGTCAACCACAAAAGAAAACAAAAAGTGCCAAGTACGCAAAAAACGCCATGTCTGTCGTTTGCATTTTTTCATTTCACTTTTTTTTAACGAAGCTTTCTCTTCACCAACAAACCCTAAGCATTTGCTGGGCCGTAAAACTCAATAAATTACAATCCTGCCTCATCCTTTTTAAGCTCCGAACTTCACCACCTCAAGCTTTGGCTCTCAAAAATCCCAATCCTAAGTAAACAAAGTTCAGGATACTTCAATAACTACGCAGAATGTTTGCATCTTTCTTCTTTTTTTCCTTCAAAACTCATTTTACCTTTCAACTCCACCCAACGTTTACCGATTTATACTGACCAAGCGTATTCCCCGTGCACTAAATCCCGGCACCCCTCGTCACCGGTAATGACCGAAAACGTGACAAAAGCCGAGCAATTATAAACTTCACACCGGCACTCTTATTAGCTTGGTCAGCTTGGCGGTTTGGAGCGGTTTGATTTTTGTGCACTTTGGTTTTAATTACGTCTTTCTCGAAACAGCTCCGACCGGGATACTTCACCGTTCGTTGTTTTTTATGCCTCAGAAGGTCCCTAAGAGCCGTGTAACGTAGCGGCAATATTTACACTGCGTATCGAGCCCAAAACTCGGCGTTAAAGAGCCATCGGAGCAGTAACTCAATAAACGTTACCCACCAAAAAGGGAAGTATAAAAATCGTTCCAAATCAACGAAAGTCCTTTAGCTTTGGTTAGATGCTCGTAGGAAAAAAAATACAGCCAACATGCAAATTCCCATCCCCACACTGCTGCAAACCCATCATTCTCAGGCCACTCGTTAGCAGAGGCTTTTGGGGTTGAGGCAGAAAACAAACATAATCGCCTCCGGAGTCCCCAAATTCCCCGGGGTACCCTACGCACGCCACGCATCCGATTTCCATAAGTGTTTCCATAGTGTGGGAAGCGACACAGGCGAAAGAAATGATAAACTTTACTAAAATATGCAATACTGGGTGTATCCTTTTGAAATTTGACCCCATCTGAACCGGGTTGGGGGGAGGAGGCGATTGCTTACGGGGCCAAAGTGCCAAAAACACATCTCGGGAGCTTCCGCCGGTAATCGCATCGTGCCGTAAGTGACCGCATGAAGGTTTCGGTCCTTCCCACCGGACGCTGGCGGTAGGACATTTTGCATCACAACCGATGGGTTACTGCGTACGGAATGCCGACCAAGGCCCGGCCCAGATCACTGATACCGTTCAACATCATTTCGGACGAGCGGCCTACGCTTAACCCTTGCAGCCCGACTCTCAAGAAAAAAAAAACGGCCCAAAAAGGATTTGCCCTAGCCGACAAGCAGGAAGCACGCACCGCAATAGACACAAAGCGTTGGAAATTCGCACGGGACTCTCTCTCTCTCGAAGCACTAAACATATGGAATAAATGAACGCTTGAACACACAAACGGTAGAGATGATCTGCTTTCTGATTCCATCATATTGGAAAAACGTTGTTTGCTGAGGCTGCCGTTCTTCCGTGTGGCAAACACTATCCCTCGCAAACACACACACACACACACCTTGTTATAGACTGCTGATAGTGATGGTATCCTTTTCCACTCCACCCCTCACACACATCACACCGGCACATCACTGTATCTCAGACATAGAACTATAATGAATGCTTGTACGGTCGATCATCGCACTGCTCGTTGGTATCGATTCTTCATAACGAAACCGGATACAGTAGCACTGCTGGAAGCAAATGCAGAAATGAACTTTCCTTTTAACAAACAGAAAAAAACACGTTTCATCCCCAGCATTGCTTTAGAACGAGCATTTTTGTTTTTGCTCCCGCTTTCAGCCTAAGATCCTGCCGCCCAAGGGTAAGAGAATCGCATTCGACATTCGACAGCACCTTAAGCACGATACAAACGAGCTGTTGCGAAAGTATGCTAACGAAATGCAAATTTCAAACAAACCTTTTGAACTATTATCTCCCCTTGTCTCTTTAGATGGAGTGAGTCCGTCCCTAGCAGTTTGGTAAAGGGGCCGGTAGAATTTCGAGATGGATGAGCGCTCCAACGCAACGGTTGCTTCAGCTCCACGCTAGAGCATATGTCATTGGTACGCGCTCGGATGAGCCACACGCACTTTGGTATCGTAGTAACACCGAGCCATAGTTGTATCATGCGTGGGTGTGCGTGTGTTGCAAGTGCTAGACCCTTGGTATCACCTACGCAAAGCTCTTCAGTTCTCACTTCACTCGCTCTTGCAGCATATACATCCAAGAACTTCCAGGATGTAAGCAGTGCATTGCAAAGCCCGAGCAGATACGTTCTGCAGATTTTGCATCCCTCGTTTCTCACTTGGTACCGCCAAGTACTATGTAGCACCAAGCACCTGAACAGGAAACGGGGCTGATTTCTACGAGGGGTCGCGTTTAAGCTCTGCGTGGCACAGAAACAATACAAAAGGATAAACGTGAGGGGTTGTCCAAAGCAAACAAGCGGCACCAGCAGCACTGTGGGAACAGCTGGTGTGAAATGCAATGCTTATTTTATCATATTTAAAGCAAATTGCGCCTATCGTTTCACAAACAACGGTTACGAGAGCGAACAGCAATCTAAAGACGATTAGGTGCAAACAATCTTCCAATCATCACTAATTGCAAATGCTAATTGATAGGCAAACAACTGCATCTTACAAGCCTTCGCTTGCAAGAGTGCTTAATTGTACAGAAATACGGAGAAACACACACACACACACACACATCAAACCCACTTCAAATCACAGCGGCGGCTTGGTTGCGAAAAATCACGCCGTCCCCCCCCCCCCCCGCCCCTTTTTGCCTTTATTAAGACAGATTGTAAAATAAGTCTGAATCGAATTAATAGACACAAATTGAACAGATTGTATCATCGTCACCACTCTCGATCGTACCGAATTGTGTAGCAGGGAAGGAAGGTCAGACACCAGCACCGCTCCTTTATGTGCGTGTGCGCGGGCGCCCGTGGTAATGAAATTAATCAAACCAATTAATTGAAAACACTAATAAGCATTTTTTGACCATCGCACAACGCACTCGGCGTTCGGTATTGCCAAAAGGAGGTTGCTAAAAATCAACTTTATACCCGTCTGAAATACCGTTTTCCAGGATTTTGTGTTCGATAGCAGCAGCAGTAGCAGCAGCAGCGGTGGCCAACCCTCACTGAGTTGAGGGTTGTAATGAAGTTTAACGCATCGGAAAGATAGGTGAGTGTGTCCGCTCCCGCCTTGTTTTATCCTTTGAGCGAGTACAACAGCAATCGTGAGGCAAAATTAATTGCCACGAGAGAACAAAAGAGTAAGGGTAGTGGTGCTATTTATAAGCCGATCATGGATCGATGCCGGTAAATAAGGTCAGCGAAAACGGGGATTGGCTATTTGCGTACCAAGCATAGTGAGGGGGAAACCCGTAGCTCCAAAGGAGTATCACCAGTAATGCTGATAGTAGCACATGAAATCATCTGTCGAAAGCTCTAATTACTGCCGCTGAAAAGAGAGCGCTTACCTGCTGAGGCACAGCCTAAAGCGATAAATGGTTCGGAAGCAAACGTACAGACAATGCATGCTTGGCACGGTGCGGATGCACTTTGTAGCCATCGCAATAGATACGGGCTATAATAAATATTTAACAGTGTCCAAGTAATTGGTCATTACGGTCAGGTATCGTTTTCAAGGTATAGTAATTATACTTCAAAATAAGATAGCGCTGTTCGTTTGTGGGCAGATTAAAAATTTAAATGTGTATTAATTAAAACAGTATGAAACGTTAAAAAAAGACTAAAAAAAGGCGTTAAAACCAAGGCTTGAAAACTATTTTTTATTTAAGCCAATTCAATCAAACATATTTAAGACTTTTCAACAGAAGGAAAGTCAACAGATGCTAGTGGTTATATGTGTGTAATGTTTTACCCGGCAGGGCAAAGAATAATCCAAACACAAACGAGCTGTGTTTAGCTTTATGAAACTCTCACTCTACTCTGTGCAGCTCCCGTGCGAAACTAAATCCAGTGCAGGACCGACCGCCAGCATCACTCGAAACCCTGCTACAAAATACCATCTTTCCCCTTACAATCCCGCACAGCAAATCGTTTGCTCAAGTGAGTACGGCAAACGCTCATTCCCAACCAATGCCCAATGCAATGTTCCATTTTCCCATGCTGGTCCCGGTCATTGAGTCGGCAAATAATTTATGTCTCCTGGCTCTTCTCTCACTCGCACACACCCATCTTCCGATCGAGCTAGATCCGTGCCGCGAAACGCATCGTTGAGGATGCGGCTCAGCATCGTGTCGTACGGTGTAACAGTTTAAGTACCATCCCATTCCCCTTACGGCACTGTTTAACAAATGAAAACACTTGCAAAACCGTTGATGAAACGAGTCGACAAACACCGTTTGGAAATATTGCCAAATCGTGTAACGCCCTCCACCCCCTCTCCCATCGGAATGCAAATACCGAAGCACATTCACCCGGAGCACCGGAGGACAGTTTGAAATATGAAGTGTATAAATCCAGCAGCCAAGCTCACAACCACCTTCTCGCAAGAGCCAGGACTAATCCTGCTACTTAGAGTTTAAGCGTAACCATTCGGATGGACGACTTTCCCCGTTTCAGTGTACCCATCCACAGATCACAGTTCGATGCCCAAGAGAATAGCGAAGGAAGGGAAGGCCTACCATCATTCGTAATGCTGCTGCTGTCTGCCGAAATTTCCCTGTCCACGTTTGGCCCCGGGCAGGAGATCGTAACGAAGCGATAAAACACTTCTTCACCGGTAAGCACCACCAGCACCAGAACCAGCACCAGCACCATCATCGTCAGCAGGCACCATAGCGCACGTCGTACCAGATCGATCAGATAACATTAGTTACACTGGAGGGTGCAGTGGCTCGGCAGGGACCCTTCCCAACACACGGTTGACCCCTAGCGAGGCGTGCGTACGACGGGTTGGCAACCCGAAAGGTGGCATTATAAATGGTGTGAACCTTCAATAAATGATTAGCAAATTAACTGATTACCCCTGGCGCACACAGAACACAGGCACACGCCCTCCTTGGCAAGACATGAGGTCGCTCTTTCCAAAGGGCAAAAGTCGAGCGAACACCAAAAAAAAAAATGCTTCCGTGAGCATGAGTGAGTGGTAAAGGCAGGAAGGAAAACATATATAGGCTTAATTGTGTATTCTCCATCAAGAAGTTGAACGTGTTGCAAATCATGGCAGGAAGGAAAGAGGTTTGGTCGGGTCGGTAACAAAGTGCGAACATTTCACAGGTTGAAGGGCGGTTTGGTGTTCTTTTGATTAGGTTTTAATGAGCTTAAGCTCATGATGTGTTTGAATTAGAGATATGCACAGTGAGTCGGAGTGAGTGAGTGAGTTTGATCTTTCAAGGGAAAATATGGATTCAAAACAAACAAGAAGATCTTAAATGACTCTTTTCACTCACTAACTCACTCACTCTGTGCGCGGTGCCGGCATAAACTCAATCATTAACTCATTTGCTCTCTATGCATCAAAAAACTAAACACTGGACTTTTTGTTTTTCGATACAATAATAGAAAAATTAGTTACTGTTACTAAAATATGAGTGAGTCGTCAATAAGCAGAGTGATTGAATATAAACCAAAAACAGTGTATCGTTAGACATTGCACAAAGCGAATGAATATAATCCAAACAGAGTAAATATAGTCCATTCGTTTTGCACTTACTAAAAGAGTAAGCTGTCGCATCCTTAGTTAGAATATTTTCATGAGTATTTGTGATACTTCTTTCATTTTTCTCTTTTCTACACCATTTACTTAAAAGGACATTAGTTTCAGGCAATAAATGTCGCTTACAATAAATAAAACATAACACAAATATCAATTATTTGTTTAACTTTCAATGGGTCAACGCAACCATGCAGCTATGAAAATTAAAAATAATCCACCATTTCCAACCCCTCCCAGCACAATTTCGGCCACTTTGGCACCATTTTCATTATCTTCACACATGCACAATATGTACTGTGCGGTGCCGTGTGCCGACAAAACCATCCCGGGCGCTCCTGCCCCTTCGCAGGTAAGCCTTCGCGCTGGCCCCAAGCACGGTAAATCTTCCAAAACTATTAATTATATTTTAATGATACCACACTTCCCGGGGCACGTTGGTTCGTTCCGGCAAAGATAAAGGGATAACTGAAGGTCGTTAACCGCCGCAAAGCTACCACCATCATGCCGGGAGTGCGCTGCCATACTCCGGCTCGCCACCTTTCAGCAGCATTCCCAGGCTGACAAAACCCAAATGACCGCACATGCAAACTTACACACAAAGGCACGTGCACACACTCACACACACACACACACACATACGAGGATACAGTGTGGGCATCGCGGGAACTGTGATGTGCGCGTGTTTTAGATTAAATTTAAATCAAGCGATTAACGCATACACGCGGCGCACACTCGTTCATTTACACAAGGAAAACATCCTCCGGCGGGTCGGAATGTCTGCTCCCGTTGCCACAGCCCACACCCACGGCACAGCACAGGGTTGTGTGGGAGTTGAACGGGGATCGGCATGACGGTAGCGGTGGTGTATTTCCGCGAGCAAATTCCGCGTCTGTTTGGTGGCACTGGTCGCCTTCCGCTCAGTGCACCAGCTCCGTCCAGCGGTAATTTAATTGATGGCACATGAATGAATCATGGTGAGTATAATTTCATCACTCGTATCTTGGCGGACACACACACACACGCACACACGTGCCAGCGATGTCTGATGCCACCGCCAATGTTCACCAGCCGTTTGTGTGTGTGTGTGTCTCACTCAAAGGTTTATACAACATCTGCCAGCCATATCCGGGAGACGCGAAAGGGAAGTGCTTCAATCAAAAGCGGTAAACCGGGCAAAGGAAGTATGGGAGTGGGTTGTGCCAGGACATGACAACCGAACCATCGCATCCGCGGAAGTAGCTTTCGGGTGAACCCAAAGACAAAACCGACACACTCATTAATCTGACACATGTGCAGGGCCTAGTCAAATGGCTTGCGAACGGGCGGGCCGATCTCCTTCCCGTCCGGACATCAATCTAAAATACGCCACCAATCAACGATGGGTCAGCGACGTCAAGTCCGGAAGCTCACGGCCACGGACATTCCAGGCTCACCGAACCACTGTACTCACTCTTACGCCGAATCTGTTTCCAGCAGCGCAAGATGAAGTTTCTCCAAACTAAAAAATAAAACAGCATGTCCCAAGGGGCATCAGATGAAAACCAGTGGATTCCAATTGATGGCACCGGTCGCCGGAAATACAAAACATTGCCACATGCAAGTAATTCACCCACTCCAGCGCACTTCCGGACCCGGATACACCCTTTACATCTTTAGCTTTCTCCAAATCTCCATTCCCTCCCATACTCGTTTGGCTGCCCGGGCGTGTGTTGCCAAAGTTTTTACTCTCATTTCAGCTGCGTTCGTTAAACTTACGACAAAAGATCAACAAAAGCGGTGAGTTTTTTGTTCTTCGAAACGGTCGGTTCTTTGCACAGCGACTTCCCTCTCTCGAACCGCGGGCAAAGAACGCACTTCTGGGTGTGTCTCATACATCGATGACTTTTTTGACGAATCCATTTTTGTCTCGTTTCCCCGTTTGTTATCAATTTTCTTTCCAGCGCTAGCAATGAATGTAAACTGCCAAGGTTTTTCGCTTTAGAACAAAAATGAAACGCTATTGAAAAGTTTAATCCAGTAAACTCTCCAACCCAGAAAATGGAAAAAGGTGTCCATGTCTGCACCTGGTTTTGTGCGGTAAAAAATGGTTGATTCGGGAAAAGTTTTTACGCGTGCTCGTATATCTGATTACAGCGAATGCAAATACGGGAGTAGAGGCAGAGCGAAGGCAAAAGGTGGGAGCAGCCGGGAGAGCGGCACACGATTTAGAACGCGTTCTGACATGTTAACAGACCTGACAGTGTGCCGAGCGTACGTTTACTGACAGCTCAGAGCAGGAACCATGTAATGAACCATGATGAACCATGTAATGAGGCTTCCTAGTATATGGACAAGGTAACAAGAATTACCTGGTGGAAAGTTTTAGTTTTAATAACAGTGAAATTTGATACAAACCGCAACGATTTGCTATTGATATAACAAGGCAAATAATTTTACCGCATTGTCAGATTTGAGGTTATAACTATTGATGGATAATAAATCTGCCATATGTGTTTTCGTTTTTGGATTTTTCTTTTAAACAAAGGTTTGTGTTTCATCCCTGTGTACATTGTTATTTTTGTAAAAAAAATGTAATCATGTAAATAATTAGCATCTAGCGGCTTTATGTGTTTAGTTAATAAAAAATAGCCACACAGATACTGGGTGAGTCATAAGTGTGGGTGAGCTTAGCCAAAACGTACGTTTTTTTTTCAATTAATTTTTAAATATTAGAAGAAATGTACTAGAGAATATTGAATCTGAATGTTTTTAATGTAACAATTTTAATCTTATAAAGGGACCTGTATCACCCCTACACCTTTCGGTTAAAATATCTGCAGCTTGAAATGAACAGGCATGATGGCGAAGTTTGTTACATTGCAAAAAAAATCATTTGATTTATTTGCGTATCTTTCAGTGTTTCAATCAAAAGTACCATTACCCTTCGTTTGTAGCTGTCAGTGTCAATAAGAGTTTTGGGGTACTCCGAGCAAGACAGTTTTAGAAAACTCTAAAGTGTGTAATATTCATTACACAATGTGTCAAGGATATAAAGAATACACACAGTTGACCCGCGATTTCTAAAGGCTGCTCATCCATTGCATTGCGAAACTACAGTCATCAATCTTAACACGAAATGTATGATGCCTCAAACATAAGGGTAACCACTCAACATTCTTTTCACTCTGTAGCTTATCTTAATTAAATCATTTAAAAACTTCAAACAAACAGTATTTGCGTAACCGTTCTTTCATTGTCGAAATATGTTATTCTCATCCCATAACATATTACGGTAAGCCAATATCCACAGTGCAAGCAACCTGAACCATTGACTTTACTAGTTTTACGCTACCGGAACCAACCGCACAGGCACGTAAAACAAAACCCTTATCCAAACACCTTCGTTTTCGTTCTAATCGCTCCGTCATATGCCACGCAAAAATCAACCACAATAAACATGACAAATTCATCAGTGAGTACGGCTCGGTCCCGTCCAGGTGGCGGTGTTTCAACAGCCACAAAAAAAAGGCTTCTGTCTCAGTCCTCTCTGAAGTAAGCAAAAAATGTGCCCTTTCACCGTTTCGCGGTATGTAAAGGGCCGAATGAGTGAAAGAGAGAGAAAGTGAGAAAGCACGGGAGCAATATTCCGTATTCTGGATGCCGGTGCCAGAACCTGTCACGCTCTACAAACTGCACGAAGCCACCATTTCATGCCGTTTGGCAGTTTTATTTCGCCGCCTGTCTGTTTCCACCTTGGTTCGTGTCGCGGACTCCCGTGCAAGCCCACGCAAGCCACCCAAAATGCTCTGGGGCGACGGGTGAGAGTTTCCGATGAGCAGAGGTGAAAAAACGAGCAGCTAAACAACGGCCAAATAGCAACAGGAAGGAAAGGGGGTAACAGCCCAAAAAAAAGAAGGCTACCGACGCTCCTGAACACACTTCCGCTTCCGCTTCGTAGGTGCGCGGAGGCGCTTCGGCAAACACCACCGACGTCCACGGTCGGTTTGACCGGGAGGCGATGGTTGAACGGTTTTTTCGATACCACCAGATGGCCAACACCCTTGGCTACCATTGACTTCATCGCAGCACCCTGCCAGACACGGGGCCCGGCTGTTGAGAGGGGGTTGAAAATGGCGATGAGAGTTGTGAAAATTTACTCAACAAACAACTTTTTGCACCGAGCTCGAGAATCACCAATCCGTTCGTTCTTTGCGCTTCGCTGCTGGCGCCTCCCATCCTTGCGGTACGTGGCTCGGTGAAGCTGCCTGTCCGATTTATAGCAGACCTGGCTGCCACTTGCACATTTCAGCCTCCGAACCCCTCCTAACCGGTACCATCGCCGGTGCTGATTGCAAGGTACACAACTTCATACATTCACATTTTATCATACACACCTTGCCACCTGCCTGCCAGCCAGAATGGTCTGTCGCTCGGAAAGGATACAGTGCGCGAGCATTGGCAAAAACCACGCACACACACACACACACACACAAGCACACTGTTTACGTCACTCTTCATTTTGTTTGACTTCCGCATCTACTTTCACTTCCGGTGGGACTGGCGAATGCGATAGCTTTTCCCCCCGTTCTCGGTGCGCCTAGCGTTCACGAGCATTCAAACGATTGCTTAGTAGTTAACCCGGACGCCTAAAAGGTACCACGACACCGGAACAGTGGGCGGCCGGCGCTGCAGAAGCACCTCTTAAACTCACCTTTTAGCACTATTAAATTTCTATCTTTACATTCGCCAACAACCTGCCTCGGCATTCGAGTGCGGATGCCGTGCCGGAAAGCCTTCCATGACAGCAGTCAGCTTTGTACACACTTTATGGTGGCTTAGTAGCTCTTTAATGCTCTAACCTAACGAGCGCTGCAAATGAAGATGCCAACGATGACGGTGGTGCTGACGACAAAGATGCCTGGCTCACTGCGCTGCCTGCGTAGAGAGTATGACGAGGGGAGGGCTCAGTAGTACTGATGATCATGATGATGATGATGATGATACTGTTAACGATGATGAGATAATAATACCGGTACCGAACATCGTGCTTAACAAACCCGCCCCGGGGAAGTCGATTGAGGTCGAATCATTGGTTAAATCTAATCCACTGCACACGCTTCCCGCTGTGCGTGCAAACTATTCAAATATTCGCCAAACACGGGCGCGTTCAGCGCAAACTGTGAGCTATGTGATTCCGATTCCCATAGCATAGGCATGAATACAGGGCAGAGAAGTAATTATCTATCACTTTCACGAATTAATCGCAACCGAGCGGATGGAAATGCACCACCAAACGACGTGAGATACGGCTGGGGAAAAACCACACGCATGTAATGCACCGGGAGGATGCACTTTCCTCGCTTCGGTGTACACGATGAGCTTCATGAGGTTGTGCGCGACTGGTTTGTTTAATGTGCTGTGCCACAGTTGTAGGAACACAAAACCACCGTTCCTTACGGATGTGCTTATAATGAAGAGAGAGAGAGAGATAGCGAGAGGAACGCAGGAAGGGATGGTGGGACACAAGACGCTCATGGTAAATCTGTCAAGATCAAGGCAAATACAAGGTTCCTGCTGGATGCAATTTCTTGAAGAGATGTAAACGATCTGGGCGAGGTAGTTCACATGAGAGCGTGTTTCAACTGTACAGCTTCTGGGTGATGCTTCTAGCAGTTTCATGATATTTATATTTGCCTATTGATACAAACAAGGATGATACATTTATTCAACATTTCCTCCGTCTTCAAACAACATTTGGAGCTGTTGCTTAAGTGGACTTCATTCGGTCGAAGATTTGTTATAATAAATCTTAAAATGATTAATGTAATTTTACAAGATTTTTAATGAAAATAAAGTTGTTATCTCTTCTGAAGGAAGAAGTGATGAAACTTGAAAGGATTTCTATATACGTAAAACCACTATATGCTGTATACAGGGTGACATGGAAAAACTGCAACAAAGTTAAATTGCATTTTTTTTATTTAATGAAACAAAGGAATATAATGTCAAAAATAATAAATTTTGTATTCAATTCAGATATGTGAGTTACGTGTGAATTAAGAATTATGGCCTTTAGACGGCTGATGAAGCCACAGCAAGCTGTCCGAAAGAGGTAGTGGTATCTCACGGTATTTCCATGGCCGTCTTTTGAATTCCGGTGACCAACCGAAGATGCAAGTTTTCAGTTGACCACTCTGGCAAGCGAACACGATAATTGTTTTTTGGTTCACAAACTGCTGTATAACAAATAATCAGGGAAAACCAGATTCGGCAATTCGTCACATTCGGCCAAGCGTAGCAACTCTTTGGATTTTGTCAGCCGAACTTTGTTATGAGCGGTAAGATCTTACACGTTTTGGAACTTCAAAGGCTATGTTAAGCTCATTTGTCAGTAAATGCGACGCGGATTTCTTTCAAAACGCTTCTTCGCTTTTCGAACCGTATCCGACGATGCTGCTGTTTTTTTTTTCGTCCATTTCCATGACGTCTGCCTCAGCTACCAGTATCACGGTATCGAGCGATGTTATGAGACACAAATGGTTTATTATCATTTAAATGATGGAGGGCTCTAACGATAGCCACTTGGGATTTTCCAGTCAAATAAAGAGCAGTTGCGCTAACATGCTCAAACTCCATCACTTATTCTTCTTCTTCAGTTCTGCGAGAAAACTTGTATGGTTATTTAGAATATCGTCTCGATTCCCTCCTTCAGAGGCTTAAATTCTCTATAGGAGGCTTCGATTAACTAGAGCCAATATGCCTGTGAACTCCATCACAAACAGTTCATTTTCTGTTTCATCTAATAATAAAATGCTCTGGTGCGGTTGTAAACAATACAGTTGTCAAACGAGCGGTTCAAAGATAACAGTAGTTAGCATGAATTTTGATGCAATTTTTTTGCCTAACGCTGTATAGCGCTATACGTGCACTTTATGAACGTTAAATTCAGTAAAAAATAATTTATTCCTCTTGAAAAAATCAATTCATTTTCTTTTTCCACCCAGTGTAACTAAAACAATACAGTCAAACAGTAAAGTGAATTAAAATAGTATTACTTGTTTGATAATTGATTGACAAAATAAAAATGGGATTTATTAACACATCTGGATCTTAACAAAAAAAGTGTTACTTGTTTGTTACAGTGTAAAACTGTTCGTCACCATCTGACAAATACAAATTTGCGACGGTCCATGATCGAGCAGTTGTGGCGTAAGCAAGACCGGACGTTATTTCAAATCCTGTTCAAACTCGCAGTACTAACTAGCCTTCGATGGGTACACTAAGCCGCTAAGATCGTCCTGCAAGGTGTCTGTGTTTCTCAAAAAGAAAAAGAAAAATACTATTTGATTCAAGTTGCATACAGCACCACCATCTCAGTGCAAGTGAGCAATGAAGATAAATAATAAATGTGAGAAAAAGAATAAATAAAAAAAATTCTTGCAAAGTAGTACGATAAACAAACTTTGTTTAGTTAGTACTTATCACTAGATATTCTGTGTTCAAAGGCACGTTCAAACTTTGCTATATGGGATGGAAAATTGATTGTTAATATAAAATCGCTGTAAACGGAAGATCTATAGATGACAATTTATTTTAAATACCCAAGTATTTGAAAATATTGTTAAAAGAAAGTAAATAGTGTTGAACTGTCGGCAAGACTGTTAAAACTTGTGTGGCTCATTAAAGCTATTTATTTATTTCATTGCAAGCGCAGTGAACTTTCGCATTAAGAGTGATAAAACCCCACATGCTGAGCACTGTTTTATAGCATTGCCCTTTTACAAAAACCGTCACCAACAATATCGCTTTCCGTAGATCTGCTGAGAAGTTAGATTCCTGAGAGTCTACGAACCATTTCACGCGTCTTAATTATGCGATGAATTGAATTCAACGCAATGCACGAATACACAGAGGATAAAATGTTGTTTCATGACTAACAAGCTCACATCTCCCATCTAATATGTATAATTATCAACGAGGAACGATTTCTTTTCACCGAATTCATATATGTAACTACTTACTTACTTATCAGGCGCAACAACCGCTTCGCGAACTCATAGATGTTAAGCTTATGAATACTTAACCATAGCAACAAGCTGCACAAAGCTTTCGAATATTTTCCGCAAACATTTTTTTTAGATAATGCTTCAAACAAATGTTTGCATGCCTGCTATCAAACAATTACCAAGCACTAGATGGCAACAAATAAAATCGAATGAAATATAACCTGTACCACCTCCTTAGGCACTTCCAGCAAACTATTCGAAAACTAAACCTACACGCAACACAACGTAAACCAATCCCCAAACCAAACGATGTAAAATCGTTCAAAGAAAACCTCATCACCCGATAGGGCCTGCGGCAAGGCATTATTTTTCGGCCCGGACAGGGTGGAAGAGAAAGAAAAACACTACACAATTCACCCGATACAGTCGAAATCCACATTCATCGTTATCACATGACACAAAGGCACTGGGGCCGATTGGTGAAGAACAGAACATTCGTGGATCAGCACACCGCTGCCCTAGAGGAATCCGTAGGTATTTTGTTGATATATCATTTTCTTCCCCAGCAGCATCAGCAGCACCAAGTGCGGAATTTTCCTTCGGCGAAATCCGAACCCTGCCCGCTCTCGAATCGAAACGAGTTCGCATAGGGCAGCCGAAAGAGACGTTGGGCTGATGGTGGCGAACGAAAGCACTGCCACCCATGAAGCGAAACGGTACGTGGGAAAAACAATTAATAACAGCCGAAAGCTTTCCATGCGAACGGTACACGGAGTCCGTCTTGCACGAGCACGATTCGTTCCGGATGCAGAAGCTGTAACCGTGGCGCAGACATATCACATATTAATCAAATAAAGAAATCCAATATAAGCACGCTGCACGCAGCAAATGTGGAGCCAAAGACAAAAGCTCTCTCCCTCAGCTCCACACACAGCCCCACTTTCACATCTTCCTTTTTGAGAAGGCGTGAAAGACCGAGGTGAGGCAGTAATAATAACACCTTATCCGGTTCGGTGGCTGTGCCTTATCAGATCGCAGCAGCACTGGACGTTTACTGGCGCGGGGTGGTCGGTGTGCGCCTACCGGATGGTGGGTGAGTAATTTTCCCGTGACAAATAATTTCGCCAGTGATTGAGTGCGTTCATAATTCAACGCCCGGCAAAAGTACTATTATTCGCATCGGTTTCGAGCCGCGGGGTAGGGCCCCGGCCGTCACATTCTTCAAACTAATCGCGGGACATTCCATCGGGGCCAATTTCACTAATCATCCGAGATGTTGGCACGTGATGAAATGATGGGCTTCCCACGTTCGATAGGTGGCTGCGATGATCGATATGAACATCCTTGATCGGATTATTTGCAGTGACGGGCACGTGACAGTCCATTCACAGGATAGACGTTGATAGACGGCCAACTAACCATGGTTAAATTGCAGAAAAAAAATATATTACTTCCTCTAAGCAAGTTATTTCCTTGTACCGAAAGAGCAGTCCACAAATTATTTTTCATTCCTCTAAAATTTTCTTTACTTTTTCTCATACTGCCGTCGTACTGTAAATGGACCTGCGGCACTGATTCCCCTTGTAAGTTAATGCAAGACAGGCAGAAACAATAAAATACCGTCGACAATCATTTCGCTGGCGAAATAAACTTTTCCTCACTCAACGCGAACCGAGAACTGTTTCTGCTCTTTTTTTTTTGTTTTTTTTTTGTTGTTGTTGTTGCCATCTTAATTTATTTTCCTATTTCCGCTGTCTCAACTGCCCATCCAAACCGAATGCCTGATACGGACAGGTTGACAAGCAGCTGGATCCAAAGCACAGGTGACGACACGGAAGGAAGGCCACCGCCTTTGCCGTGACGGTCTATTGTTGTCCAGTGTCCTCAGAGTTCGGTCCGATTTTCCTCGATTTGAAGCAATCAAACATAACAAAAACTCCCAACGGGCACTTTGCTGCCTCTGCTGCTCTTGTTCTCCTACTGAATTGCTCTTTCAACAGCTCCGATGCCAAGATAACGTGTCAGAACAACCGAAGCTTCAACCACTTGTTTCTTACTAGTTGATCTAGCAGGGGGGAAAAAAACGATGGAAAGCGTAATGATAGAAAAATATTTCATAGGTTGTTGAAAAGTTTGCTGCTTTTTCGTTTTAAGTTGTGCTTCGTAGCAAAAGTTTCTACCGAGACCGATTGTTCGATAGCTGCGGGCATTTGGGTCAAAGAAATTTGCACAAATGCTTCAAACTGAAGCTTCAGCATATGCTTAGTGCACGGAAAGATGCATGAAGTGCTAGATTTTTCTTTAATTTAAAGTCACATTGCTCTATGGAGTTGATGGTAGTGTGAGATCGAACTTATAATGAAATAAAATATTCGGTTGCAGTCCTCTCGATTTAATATGTATTTTTTTTTTTGCAAATGTCATTTCTATTAGATGAGTATGAAAGAAGAAGCACTTTGTTGAAATAGCTACACACTTTTAAGAGAAATCCATCCATTAAAAAGAGCAGAAGAAAACTCATACAGGTATCTTTGATCGATAAAAATGACCAACTTGTCTGCTTGATGAGTAAGTCTGAGATGGATTGACGTGAGCTGCTAGAAAAGCTGAAACAACGATACAGCGTAAATTCACACAGTATGTGCAGTTTTGAAGGCACTTTTAGACTCACCTCCTGCTGATGAGCTTACTGGCATTAGAGATCATGTCTTATGTGGATAGCACTATGCCTTAAAAAAAAAAAAACAAAATGTACAAATGAAATATTCCGAACAAGCATCAGTAGTACTTGGCCATGAAGCAACAATTTCTCGTTGTTCTTTCAACGATGTTCTCTTGACGATGACTCCGGCTAAAACGTCCTGAATTATTTTTTTTTATTCGGTAGTAACGGCTAGGCCGTATTGCTTAACTTCCAGAATTATAAGCCGGGAAGAAATCGTTTAGGAAAAGGGTAGGCTAATATATCGAGCTTATTGCAAGTGGGAAATGAATTCCTAAACTTTTAGAAAAAGGGTACATTTTTAAAATAACGATTTAATTTCCGTAAGCAGAATTAGATTTGAGTTCAAAGCGTAGCTTTTGTCTAAACAGAAAAATTCTCTCCTTTTCGGAGCAAACTTTAATTAAAAAATATTACGAATATTTTGAAAGAAAACCCTTTAAACCAAATATTAAACATCTCATCAACATCATCTCATTCTTAGAAAAGGCCAATATTCTTATTTCACTCGGCTGAGAAAAACTTTACATTCGTTTAGATGGCAAACAAATAACTATAATCTATTTTGTGACACCATTCTACCCCTGAGCAAGTGTCAAATTCTACCCCCTTTACGCAACAGGTCCTTTACTAAGAAAAGCCACCAGAGCAACGAAATGTCACACAATTGCAAGGAATGCCGTGCTACATACCGGCGTAATATAATCGCCTTATTGTGAAAACAACGCGCCTCCTTCCAAGAATTCATCATGATAGAAGTTGGTTCATCTTCCAGCAGCGAATGAAACACCCAAAAGCTCAAATGTAAATTGTTACAAGGAATCCGTTTTGGCCAGCCTTGACACATGAGCACATGAGCGCGTCCCATAAATGTTTGTAAACTAGAAAGTAAACACAAATCAAGCGCACGAGTTTAAAGCTTGTAGCTAATAAATTGATTCTCCGTACGATAATCCTTTTCCCCGGCAGTCGTTTCGGACGGAAGTTCGGCCCGGCCCGCTTCATTCATCCGCACGGAAAAGGGCCGATCCCAATCTGCACACACACGCACCACACCAATTAAATCCCGCCGTTTGGCCGTTTCCACTGCACTGGCACAGTGCCGGGGCCGCCTGCCGGGGGCCAACACGCTCCTGCACTTAGCTAACAAACAGCACTGTCAGTGCGAGCAAACAATAACATTGTATTTTTCATCCCCCTGTGCGCCCACATGCCGATTCCACCGCTCCCGATTGCACTAAATTGTGCTTCGTTTCGCCTCGTCGAAAATCATCGTGCGATGCTGCTGCTGCTGCTACTGATGGTGATGATGATGATCTCTAGCCGGGGTGCTATTTTACGTACGGAAGAAGTCCCGCGCACAGGCGCATAAGCCGCTGCTTTCGCACGGGTACAAGCTGCTAAATTTGCCCCTTTCCACTGTGACATACGCGCGTCCTCTGGTCGTGGTGCGGTGGGTGAAACGAGTGAAACAGTTGGGCCATACCCCAAGGGAACTGCAAACTGCCACAAGAAACAGAAACCGTGAGCCTTGATCCACCGACTCGCAGTAATCGTGCGCCATATACCACCCTTCCACCGCCGACACTCGCCGACCCACCGAAAGGAACAAATTGCTTTCCGTGCGAAGGATTCGCGAGCAGGTCCCGAAAATCATCCACCCGGGCAAGCAAATAATCCCACTTTGGTTTGGAAATAAATATATGTCTGATTTTATTGCCGGTTTTATTGATTTTCGGGTGCTCTTCTCTTTCTTTCTTTTTATTTGCTTGTTTCTGTTTTCGCCGTAACGATTCACGAGCCGACCCTGGGCTGGGCCGAAGTTCGGATCGTTGCGACGGAATACAACTCTCTCCCGGGTAAGATCCTTGGGACCCTAAGCGAGCGCGCCTCGCGAAAGTGTTTATCATCCCCACGGCTTTCCTTTTTCTCAAAGCGAAGGACCGAGAGAAGGAGATAGAGACGGTAGAATATGATGGCGATGGAGGGATGAGCAGGAGGACAGCAAACAGGGCAAACCAGTGCCTTAATTTATGCCGGCACAAGCGAAACCGAAAATTTACGTACACTCTACTGTTCCAGCGCGGTGAGTGAAGCGAATGGAGCGTTTGGTCGGTACCCGCGGGTCGGGGAAATTTATGCACTTTCCATCAGCAAAGGCACGTTTAGGGTGTCGCGATCTATCTACCCACAGCACGCCACCAAACGGGGAGTTCTTTTAGGGATGGGTGGCTGGTAAGCCACATAATTGTTTGTACTTTATCGTGTGCGCCATCCGTGTGGCTTCACGTCACCTCAACACCACGCTCCTACCACCCCCACCCCACTCATCCCACCGTCCTTCCATCGGGTTTAACACCCTTAAGGGTTTGGCGTTCGCAAATGAACCGTTCGGTAATCGATTGTTTATTTGCCACACGAAAAGGAGGCAAAAAAAAACCCGCTCGAAGTTGAAATCTTCTCAAATTTACACATTGCCAGTACCTGCCGCAGGGCCGCACTGGAAGGAGTGACTTCAGCTTGCACCATTATTTTGCACAACACGCGGCGCGGTGGGAGCGTAAATCCTTCAGCCAGTAAATCATTCATGCATACGGGTGCTGGGCTTTCCCGAATGCTCAGAATGGATGATAAAAATGATGAGCAAATGCTAGAGGGTACAGGAAATTTTACAAAACAAAACATCCAGACAGTGTGGGAACACTGTCTGAACCGGAATAAAGGCACCTGTCCTGAGGAACTGGATAAAGGTTAAGGCTGATTTCTGACAATTCAAATAATGGCTTACTAACAACGATAACAACGCTTACAAATAAACGCAAGATCTTATAAAAAATCGTGATATTTGCCTTCAAATATCGTTGTACTAAGAAGTATAGCATGCAATGGGAAAGAGGAATTTTTGCGAATGTTCTCAAATCAAATCGAAAATATCTTTACTCGCTATAATACAATTTACTTAAAAATAATACAATAGATATGGATGATTTTGAAGGGTTTTTATTTGTACAGTGTACCAAAATCGAAATAAGAAGGTTCTCATTAAGAAGGTGAAGGTTCTCATTAAGAAGGTTCTCATTAAGAAGGTTCTCTTACTGTTAACGATGACCAAGAAAGTATGGAGTAGTGGGCACATATAAATTTACCTGTGCAAGCAAAAATAAACAGTCTATCATGGAAACATTCGTGATTGTTTACTGTTCTGATGCGGCTGTTTTCAAACCTCGATTATTTTTTTTTACTGTATTTCATCAAACTTCCTAGCCAAAAGGTTACAAAATCTGATGTATATTACTAAGCGCTCTTTGCTCTGTTAGCGAATGGCCAGAACTATATATTTTCTGCAGCGAAAGGATGACCGCACGAAGCAACAGCTAAACCCGAACTATTAACACATTAGTTCTAACATTTCTTATCCCATTACCTGCTTCTGTTGTCTATCCATGACGTTTTAGATACTTTATCGATGCTTTTACGGAATGTTTCTCAGAATTGTTGTTAGTCACTAAAGCCACCATCACAAAAATTTATGTGATTTTAACTACTATATACTTTTCAAATAACAAACTGAGTTAGGCGTATACTAATACTAATAGAACCATGAGCACTTTTACTCTCCAACAATGGATGCCTGAAGAGCTGCTGTGGTTTGCTTCATTGTATTGAATCTTTATACTTCCCTACAAACCAAACGTAACCCATTAGACCTGTCAATTTCAGTTCGTTTACGGGTTCGTTTAAAGGCTCATCACTATAGAATTCTACCAAATATTTCTCTATTGGACATTTGGGATGTTCAAATTGAAATACTAAGTAATCAAGCCTCAAACTAAATAACGAATTTCTTAACACTTTCGAGCAGCTCTCCGATAGGCGGATTAGTGTTGCCAAAAATCAACCGATGACACATGATACTTCCTGAGCAACAGAATAGCTCACCTCCACTTCCAGTGAATCACTTCCACAGCCAGTTCCCATTTATGGTCCCCGGTTATTCACACTCGAACGGTTCCGGTCGATAAAATCGCTCCTGTCCGACAAACCGCCACCATCGGTCAGTCTGTTGCCGGCCCGCGTACACTGTCCGAATGCTGCTGGAGGTCGACCAGGACGGACGCAGGACGCAATCCTCAATCCAAACACGGCACTAAAATCACCCGCACAAAATGCAAAGCTAGCCACCGCGCCACATCTTACACACCCCACATTTCTCCTCATTCGTACAGCTTCTTGGGTCGCACGGGAAAATGCGATCGCACCGGGAAAAGCAAAAACCCGGCCGACCGATCGCGTGCCTGTGGGAAAAGTCAAGTCTAATAACCCGGCTACGCATGCGAGGGGTCGGTGTGTGTGTGTGCTCATTCCCTGCTTTTCCAATAAGTCACACCAGCGGCAGCGTGAGGTACGCGGGTTTCCCTACACTTTCCCGTACCGGCATCTTCGTCCACCGGTTGATGGCCCGTATCGTGCCACAAACCCGCGGCGGATAATATGCGTCCCTTCCGAACGGGAACATTAGCCAGCGCTAAGCAGGGCGCGCGCAAGACGCAAGACCACATGACGGATGCGAGAAATCATCGATGCGGATCTTCGGCAGCAAGGGACTCCCCTCAAAGTCCCTAGCGCACACGTGACCCTTATGCGAGCGGCTGTTGCTTTCGGTGACCGTCGTTTCATCCGATTTTTTTTTTTGTGTATGTTTGTTTGAGGAACTCGTACAGGCGCGCAAGTGACTCAACGCTACCAGCATCTTGCGCACGCATCGCAGCAAACCCGACAGGAGCAGCACGCTGTAGCTCCGCCCAGCGTGAGGAGGTGAGAAAGAACAGTGTGGAAACAGAAAGACACGCGTGCACGCGCACAGACACGCACACACTTGGTTGGAAAGCGGGGTGGAAGGTGGTGCGAGAAAAGATGGCCGCCCGATCGGTACGTCATGCGGCAGGGCGGAGTCTGCTTGATTGATCTTAATTGAGTATAAAAAGCTCATGAAGCACAATATTTAATTCATTGATAATTTTGCATCCAACGCGGGCGATACACGTTCCCTGTGTCGCTGCCGGCCGTGTGAGCAGTGCTGAAAGCAAAACGTACCTTTCACCCTTATCCGCGCCTTACATCCTGCTTCCTTAAACAGTCCTCAGTGAAGGGAGTGATCCTGGGAAGTGAAAAAAGTTTCGCTTCAGTGCAACGGAATTGATTCTCGGTTCTGCGGTTCCGGTGAAGATGCTGCCTGCAGTTGTTAGCGAAGCGTGTTACGAAAATTGACAAAACTAAGGCATTGCAGGTGTGTGAAGTTCTTGTGTGTCAGATTTCCGATCTAGAAGTTGTGATCGCTTTTCGAGCTGTGAGATGTGTTCTAGGTGAAGCCGTGATGATATCATGAAACAACAAACGGTGCAATTTTCCGCCCGTGCATGATGTGCATTTCCCCCCTGTGTGTGGGTGTGTGCTTGTGTGTGAGTGAGCGTATGTGTGGTTGCGTGTTGTGTATCGGTCCAATCAGTGCGCGTTCCCTTTAATCCTTCCCGTGCCCCGCTTGGTCCGGGCCTGTGTGCCTGCCGTTCCGCAATTCATTGCGGTTTATTTATGGACTTGCGCGCCGCGGTCCCGATAACCACGGCGAGCGGAGAAGGACCCAATCTGTGGCCGCCCCGAGTTAATTGAAATCCGTGCGTCAATATTTCACCCGCTCGCTTTGACCGGGAACGATGGAATCGTCCACCTTCGACGACCAGATATTCGGTGACTTTACGAGCGACACGCTCGGCACGCTTGCCGGCGCCACCAAACCGATCCATGCCGGCCCGTCGCCGGGCTCGGTCGTTGCGGCGACCGGCCACGGTAATCTGCAGGTGATGATGGGCATCGGTCACTCACCGACGCACGACGGGAGCGGATCGGGCGGTGCCGGTAGCGGCGCCCATCAGCGCCTGCCCGAGGTGAACAGCATACTGGCTGTGGCGGGTTCGCCGAGCTACAAAACCATCGACTACACGAACCTCAGCAAGGTGGAGTATCATCACCTGGCGAACGGCAAGCTGGACGGGTCGTCCTACTCGCCTCCCCAGTCGCACCAGCAGCAGCAACAGCAGACCGGTCTCGGGTCGCATCCGGTGCCGGGAGGCAACAAGTCGCTCGAATACGTCAACTGTAAGCTGGAATATTACACCGCCCTGCCCATCGCCCACGATAATCTGAATAAAATAGAGTTCGTTAAAACCCTAGATTACAACGGTAATGGCCGGTTGGACTATTCCACCTCCTCCTCCTCCTCGCCGAACGGTTCGAAATCCCTCGAGTACGGGGCGGGCGGCAATGGGGCGAAGCTGGACTACGAGACGACGATCGCGATGTTTCAGCATCCGGGGCAGCCGCAGGGCGGACCGTCGGGTGGTCAACAATCTGCACCACAACCGCCACCACCCCCGGGTGCATCGGGCATGGTGGGGGACGGATCGATGATGGGTGGCGGGCAGCCGAACGGTGCGAACGGCATGCCGGGCAGCATGGCAGGCCAGGGTAAGCCGAGAAAGGCCGACGAGATGAACGGTGCATCCGGTTCGTCCACACCGACCACCACCACGCCAATGGACGGGGTGGGCAATGGGAAGAAGGCGGACAAAAAGAAATCGGACCCGAATGGAATAAAGAAGAAAAAGACAAGGTAAGCTAACGCGAGACCGTAATCCTCGTCGGTGATAGTGAAAATAACAATTGGTAAAGGGCATTAAATCTTCATCGATAAGCCTTCGAATTGAAATAGCAAGCGTATTCTTGTGCTGTGTCTGTCTACGCTGTAAATGCAAAATTAAAAGCAGCTGTGTGTAACTGAGCAACATGCTACAAAATCAGCAAACTTGTACCTTTTTTGGCACCATTTCAATGCCGTCAGAATATTGTACAACTTTTTCATACTACACATCAATTAGCCGAGATACGTTTGCGCATCTCTGCCCTTCCCTTGCCATCGTCACAAAATTGGCGAAACTGTACATCAATTTCACTGTGAAAAGCATCCATTTTTCCCGAAGCACTATCATTTGCCGAGGGCAAGCGGCTCCGGCCGCTTTTATCGACATTCGTCATCGTCAGACGTCGGGTTTAAAACGATTTTCAATGACTGGGCGAAAATCATTCAAATTCATTCCCTCCCATTGTTTGTATGTTTGGGATTTCGCCTTTTTTCTCGCACCGTGGTGTGTTTATGTGCTCATAAATTCGGAAAATGTTTGTCCGTGAAAAAAAAGTTTTTTTCATCCCACACGCAGCAGCCAACGACCTCGGGACGCATAAGATAAAAGCAAAGGGTAGCGTGAGAAGTGGAAACATTGCGAAATTGTTTAAACCGTACATAAACCCGGACACTGATCCCGGGTGGGATTGAAATGGTACGGACAGTTCGTCAGACGAACTGACGCAGACAGGCACATGCACAGAGTGTGTCCTGCGGATGGGAATGATGTACACCATCCAGCTTTGGCTACATTGATTCCATTCCCATTCATCCATTTTCGGGGAGAGACTTTTTTTTTCTCGGGGATCTGGAAGCTGTCGGATGTTCAGCACGACCATCGTAATGTGATTTATCATTTGTTCACATTAACATGCAATAATATGCAATCCTTTTTTATCAGTTTTGCTTTTCAACGGCACCGACGGAATGGGAAAGGCTTTTTGGGGGCTGTAATTTACATTATTGCTGTGAAGAGTTTCAGTTCTGCTCAATCAGAAGGGTTTTTTTATTCTTCTTATGTCAATAACGATTGTGTTCCTGAATAATATGCTTGCCTCAATGGGTATATCATAACGTACAGGAACCAGTGTACAAACTTTCTCCCATTTGAAAGAAGCAACAATCGAATCCTTTCAAGAATAAAAATATAAAACCTCTTAATAAAATAATTCACCAACCCGCAAATACTTCACACCTTGCCACTGTCGGTATCTAGCGCGCCACAAATTTGTTCCCATCTCTTACTTCATCTTAAGAACCTCATCATTCTCTTCTAACCATATCGACACAACTCACAGTAGGGTGGCTATTGCCCGACCTGTTAGCCTTTCTTTATTTGTTCACTGTTATCAGATTAAATTGACCGCTCTTTTAAATGTGTGTGTGTGTACGTGTGTTTGGGTGAACTCGACCCCAGAACCGAAACCCGAGACGCATTGTATCCAACACAACGGTACAACAACCTTGTAATCATCATCTTACAATGAAGTAATTCGTCCGATATCCCATTTTTCTGCAAGCTAAACCATTTACGTTCGGTCTTCACCATCCCCCAAAGGGGCAGTGTGTGTATGTGTAGACACGGTTCGAGAATGTGTAACCCCATCCTTGTTTAGGGCGTTTTCTTCCCTTCCAAGCGCACCAACAACCCACGGGGTCTGTAGATCGAATTCCACCGCTTCAAGGCATGAAGGCACGGTACGCGTTGTAGTTATGCGGGTCGACAAAAAAAAGGAAAAACCACCCGTCAACAACCGTGGTGCAGGAAATGGGTGTGCGGGATTTTCCTCGCGACACACACACACACACACTTTAGGTTGAATTTTCCCTGAACCTTGATTAAGTGTAAGTTATTTATCCGTTCGGGTCGGATGCCCGAAAATGCTGGAATGTCAGGACGTGTTCTAAGGACGGGTGTTTTCGTTTTTTCTCCTTGCGCCATCGCCCGCCTGCTATCAAGGTGCACCTTTTCCCGAGTCACCTTTCCGATGACGAAGACGATGGCAATGGCGAACGCGTGCCCGCACCGGTGAAGGGTCAGATTTATTTATTCTGATCAATCTTTGCAGCGGTTTCGTCTTTCGTCTAGCCGGTTCCGACGGTGGTTTAACATGTTGCCGTTACTGGTGCGGAGCAGTTCACCGAAACGCATTTGCTAGGCAAACAAACGCTCCCCAAAAGTAAACGAGATTCTGTGTATGTGTGCGTATTTTTTCGCTCGGAAACGAATAAAAGGGACCAAGAGTTTTGCTGTGTGATGCAGTACAGTACTCTTAGGATCCGAGCTAATCCAGTAAGTCAGGCTTTGCAAAGTGCACCATAAATACACATCCAGACAAAGAATTACAATGCTCCCACCCCCCGGAGAATGCAACGAATGCAACTCTTCGGTTTCGGTAAGACGAGCCCTGCACAATGTTACTAATCGAATCCAAATAAACGCTCCAAAGCATATCGGACCCTTACGTGCCCAATGGCCCAATTTGTAATTCCTCCCATTCTCTGCCTGCTAATGAAAGGTAATTGTTCGCAAAAAGTTCAACAGAAGCTTTGCTCTAGTCAAACGTTCCAAGAAAGGAGAACCATTTTTGAAGCTACAGTTTCACACACACACACACACACACGCACACGAACGCTGGCAAACAAACCCCTTCCAATTAACAATGGCCTAAAATCAAGCAACCACAATCGATCCTAATAGTGTTTATGAAACTGTCCTGCTGTACGACCAACTGACCATACGGGGATCCACTTTGGCGAAATGGGGGTAACTAATACATACCAGCACAACACGATGCTGCTGGCCCCGAAAGGGTCGTGCATCACACCGACCGGGGTCAATCTAATTAAAGGTAGCATTAGCAGGAACCCAAAGACCAGTTCGGTCTGCCTCTGGACTCCTTCCTCTGGACTTCTCGGCAAAGTTCTTGAGACGTGCCAAGATACACAGGACCACAGTGCAGTGGACAATAAAAATTTCATACACACCGGCCCACACTCGTACATTGGAAAAAGGTTTGAAAGGGAGGTAGAGATGTGGGGGGTAGTGAGAAAACGGCACTAAATCCGTGTTCCATGCAGGGGCCATAAAACAGACGCCACTGTTGCTGGCCGTGCGTTGGCCAGCAGCAACACCAACACATTAACGTTGCGAGGACTAATTCTTCGTCCAAATTCCCTTTTTGCCCACGCCTGACTGGGCCTTTTCCTATCTCTTTCCCTCCCTCCCCTCCTTCCATCGGGCTCCGAGAGCCTGTTCGTACGGGCAGACATTTGTATTCATTAGCCGTTTGGCCGGCCGGTTGGGGAATGGAAAATCTTTCCGTTCCGGAACTTCCTGAAGCAAAGTTCGGGGAAGAGGCTTACCCGTACTAACCGATATTGTTGCAACGCAAATGCAATTCAGAGCAAAAGCGTTGCTAAAGACAGCAGAGCAGCATGTCCTTGTGTAGCTTTCGTAATGACCGCACGGGGAAAGGTGGAGATGAAAAAGACATATTCTTTCTCCGCAATCCATGTTCTTCTATCCGTAGGGAGAAAAGGAGAAAGACAGAGAGAGCTGCATTGGCACATTGTGAAGCAGAATGTGTGTTTGGAAGCGAAATGCAATTAGAAAGGAGTTGAATATCATTTCTGATGCGGCCATGCGTGCATTGTCAGTTCCCAAACAATGGCAAGAACCATTAGCATCTGGAGCATGGGAGCAGTCAGGAGTTCTACCGATATTCCTAGGTCTTCATCTTCACTAGCAGCAGCAGCAGCGGCAGCAGCACTTTTAAGCTCTGCTTCGAGCCACCGGACATTGGTTGCATGAGCAATGGGCTCGGTCATTGCCATTGTTGGGTGTCCTGTGCCTTCTGCAGCCTCCGATTTTCCAACAATCGCAACGACACGACTTGGACAGCAAGCCGTTATTTTCACTGCTGCAGTGGAGCTAGCAATCGGGCTAGCTTACGGCAGTGAGAATGGATGGGACGAAAAGTTTTTCCCAAAGACTTTGCAGCCATTAGCAGGCACACTATAATGCGTAGAATTACGGTGTGCTGGTGGGGCTGCAGCTCATTTCAGCTCCTCTCCCGCAATCACGAACCCGCCCGCCCGTTGCTTCAATTATTTTAACCTCGAGATCGAGTTGATGCCGTTGCGCTAATATTATTGTTCACCCTTTCCATTCTTTTCGGCATCCTGTTGCAGGACGACCTTCACCGCGTATCAGCTCGAGGAGCTGGAGCATGCCTTCGAGCGGGCACCCTACCCGGACGTGTTCGCCCGCGAGGAGCTGGCCCTGAAGCTCAACCTTAGCGAGTCACGCGTGCAAGTTTGGTTTCAGGTAACGGCCACGTTCCTAGCTCAAGATCAGCTTCGAATCACGGTAGACTGTCACTCTATGCTCTTACCTTCTACTTCCCTCGTCATCCTTCTTCCAGAATCGGCGAGCGAAATGGCGCAAACGGGAACCGCCCCGGAAGTCGGCCTACCTCGGCAACAACAGCCCGTCGGCCCCGATGAACGGCCCGATCGGGACGTCGTTCAACCAGTTCCCGCAGACCGCAACCGTAACGCCACCGGGCAGTGTTGACAGCTGGTCCACCTACCAGACACCGTACGAGCTCGGGCCGCACATCAATCTGCTGTCGCCGGCCGTCAGCCCGTACGGGTCGTTCAGCGCCCAATACGGTACTTACATGCCCGAGAGTCACATGTTCCCGGTGCGGCAGCACTACGACTACGGCAGCCCGTCGCGCCCGGGCGACCCGGGCGACGAGTCCGGGGGTGGTCATCAGCATCAGCACCACAGCACCGGCCACCATCATCACCATCACGCGCATCACAACCATCACAAACCGGCGGACCACTACGCACCGACGATGGATGATAAATTCGAGACGCACTGCACGGCCGGCCTGCCCGACGGGTAAGTAAAGAGGAGGTGGCAGGGATGCACTACAATGCAAACGGGGGAGTGGTGTGCAAACGGAAATGAAACAATTCGTGCGATTATTTACGGAGCTTTAGAGACAATCTATCGTGACGGCTAGTGTCCCGGCCACCGGGCGTTCGATTTCCAGTCCCGCATGACCGAGAAGTTCCTTCCGGCATGGTGTGGAAGGCGAGAGTCTGTGTGGAAAATTGATTCCCGGAAAATGGGGCACAATGAGCGGTGAGCTGTATCAATTCCAAGTCCATTGCTGGCTAATAGAAGGTGCGTTACTGCACGCGAGTGATTTAATTTGCACTCTCTACATTTCCGACGTACCCGTCCGGTGACTGTGAACAACATGGCTTTCGTCTCCATCAAAGTGAGAGTTTATTTTAATGTGTTCGCTTTCCCGCTTTCGCGGAAATCCACCATTCGAGATACGGACCGAGCCGGTTGAAGTGTAGGTTTTCTTTGGCAGGAAGCCCAGCTCAGCATCAACGGATCAACGTTCAGTGATGAATGCACCATTTGCGAAGTTGGAACAATACAGGCATGCAAAAGGTTTAATTAAAAACATTCTGAGCTTCAAAGAAATCTGTTAAAGTTGCATGTGTCGCCCAAATATGTTTTAATTAAGAAACATATTTTACCATGTTATTCGCATTGCCAGCAATGTTTATTCACATTATAGTGATAAAGTAAAACAGTAAAATTGGCATGAATTGGGTCAGAAATATATAATATTATTCGGAATTATTAAAAACACAAAACAAAAACTTTCAGTTGCCTTTACCATGGAAAAAGGATATTTTTATACTGATCAGTGTAAATTATTATGATTTTACTCAGCATGAAATTTACTCAGAAGACAATATCATCACGTTTCATCACGATAATCAATAACCTACGGACAGAGTTTCAAAAGCCCAACCAATTAGACAATTGATGGAGTTATTCGATTTCATTCGAGTATTGGTGAAATTCCTGCCTGCATACTATGTTTTACTACCTATTTTTATTTTGGCTATGAGATATTCGTCATGGATGGTAATATTTCATCACTCAACAACGATTCCGCGACCATTCCCTTACATCATGAAGAAAAGGAGAAAACTATATTATATTACTATTATCAATACCCATCGGTAAGGGCCGGCTTGGTGGTCCAGTGGTAAAGGCGTAGGGCTGTCAAAAGGCCCGTCGCCGGTTCGAATCTCATTCGGACCACTACCGCCTCCCATACGCAGGATTGACTATTCTGCTATGGGTACACTTAGTCACAACCCCCCATACGCAGGATTTATAATCTTGATATGGACGGGTACACTTAGTCACACAATACGGCCTGGCCGTCACTACAGAATAAAAAAAAAAATACCCATCGGTAGGACTAGGATTACCTCTTGCATAGATCGAAATGCACATACATTAACTCCATTGTTGTGAACGATTAACTGATCCACGAATAAGGCTTTAATTTCCATGGTTTAATTTACTTTTCGGCCTACCGATGGATGAGTGAACGGAATTTATGATATTTTACGCACTATCGTCACCGGATATGCAAAATCAAAACTTTAAAAAGCATACCAGTAGCGATGGGTTTTCGGAACCGAACCCACGACTCCGAATCACTTCCGAACATCTTTGCTCGGAAAGCGGTTACGGCTTTATCTAACCCATGGTTCCGTTTGGAGTCACCCGGAGTCATCCGGAGCCGTCTTCAGGAACCGTCCGGAGCCGCTATTTGGCAGTCGGAGCCGTCCGGAGTCATTCGGAACCGTCTGGAGCCGTGCGGAGCCGTTAGTCGGCAGCTGTAGCCGTCTGGAGTCGTCGCAGCAGTCGGGCCTATCAGAACCGTCCAAAGAGCTGTCAGAGTTGTTCACAGTCATCGGAACCGTCGGAATCGTTCGGAACTCCCCGAACCGCCGTAGCTGTCAGAATCATTGGGGTTGAAATGAATGGAAATTCCGAAGCGCTTCCAATCGCCAATGATGACAACGGCTCCGATGGCTCCGATCACTCCGGCTACTAACTAGCGGCTCTGGACGGTTTCAGACGGCTTCGGACGGTTCCGAACATGGAGTATTGTACCTGCGTTTCGGAGCCGCTTCTGAAACTGAAGGAGTCTTTTAGAAGCAATTACAGTTTTATGTTAAAATTTACCCATCACTACACCCCAGCTGCAACGTATAAGATTTTCACCCAAGGCAATCAAGATCAAATTAACGACTTGAACATCTAAAAAACCATTTCCCGTTACGAAAAGGTATGTACCGTCACGGGAAACTGCTGCTCGCGAGTGTTTCGAAGCTACCGGAAACCTGTGCCACCACTCTCTGACACCTATGCTGTATCAACTGTCCGAAATCCATAAACTAACATGTAATGAAGTATTTCCATCGTCTCTTGTTCGATTTCCACAACCCAATACACTCTTAAACTTCTCTGACGTCTTCGTATTCAGCGCTGATTGCAATGGTTCTGCTCACAGGACCCATCCGTTCGAGCACACGAGTTTATGATGCATACCGCACCGAACAACGAAAAGTACTGTGTGCTTAAGGCGTGTCCAGCGAGGCGAAGAATTTGTTTACACTGAAACGCAGCAAGACAACGCAAAATGCAAACTTAATCGAAAATTGATCGTAACTCAGGTTGGAACGGGTACAGAAAGGGAGTAGAGTTTGGTTTCGTTTCAATCCTCTCTCCCTCACACGAAGTAAACCGTCCGTACGAAGAAGCAAAGGCAATGGAAAAAGAAGGGTAAAGAAAAACGCACCAAACTCACTGTTTCATCCATTTATCTCTTGTCGAACTCAAAAGTATTTGTAGCTCGAGACGGAGTCGTACAGGAGCTGTTCCACTTCTCTCTGGATCCTCTAAGCCCCTCACAAAAACACACCCAACAAATGATGGAGTTGTGCAGCGGGTGTACAAAACTTTTCAACCATAATCGATACGCTGTGTGTGTGAGTGTTTATTTTCTCGTTTCGCACCAGCACCGACACCTCAGCCCGGGAGCTTTCCAGTGAGTGGGCAGGATATCGATAAATTGTTGAAGACTTTTTCCCCCGGTGCCTCAAACGCGTACTCCTCTCCACTGTAAGTTATGCTCATTCATCTTGTCTCGATTTAACGTGCTCCAAAACTATTGCCAGCAAACCCACACACACACACACACACTTGCATACACATGCTTAAACAGTGCATCCCATCGTAGCGTTCAGCGTGCCAGAAGGTGACCAGAAGGTGGAAAACAAAACCATCCTCCGCTTGCCTCTTCTGGTGCGCATTTGCACGGGAGCCGAAAAACTAAGCGGACATGATGGGTTGGCAAAATTCTTTCTTCCCGGTCCGGTTTGCATTGGACCCACATCCACCAAGAAAGAGGGGCAACTTCTTGCAGCAAACTATTGGAAACTTTGTTTGCATTTCAAACACCTCCGTTTTGCGAAGAGCCGCGCTATTCCATCAATGGCTATAGCAGTGGCTTGTTTTTATTACACGTGCTCTTTTTGCCAACTTTAGCAAACAAACTGCGGCACGAAAGGGTGCAACAAATGAAGAAAGCGGCAATGCTGGTACTTGTTTCTTCGGAAACATTTCAACTAACGTAGCAAGCACGGCTGCAGGGAACGGTGACCTGTTGAGAGCAGGCGGAGTCGCAACTTTCCCGACACAACTCGCACCAAACGTGCCCGCAAAGCGAGCCCGGTAGAAGCCATAAGTTTGGAGCCAGCGAAAAGTTGTCTCACCCCTCGCCAAGGCTGCCACCAGGCCGCATTTGTTGCACGCTCGGTGCGCTGATAGAGTTACAGAAACTTGCTGCAAACGAGCTGCAAAGCGACGATCCATTTCAAAAGTTAGCGCTTCCGATGAGCACCGTAATAATGACGGGGATGGTTGGGTGGAACACGGCAGTTCCGCGGTGCTTCATCCACACCTTGCGCCTTGGAGCTTGTTTTCGAGTAAATGAATAGCACTTAACCTTCGAGCGGGTTGGTTTGTTCGGTTGTAATGCGAGCCACGATGGCAAGTCAGCTGTCAGACTGCTGCCTTGCCAATGTGAAGGTGGGCGTAAGTTTATCGTGAGCCCGCAGAGTGGGAGATAATTAAAATTGTCCAACTATTTCCAGGCTGGAAGGCAACTACCTACCGGTGATTGATGGCTAGGCAGATGCTGCTGACGTGAGCGTGTGGATTAGCTCGCTTTTGGGACTTATTTTAACATGATGTACCTGTTTTTACAAACTACTCGCTCATTGTTATTATTGCTCTAAAAAATCGGGTGAATACAAATGAAAAAATCTAATGCGAATTTAACACTATTTTAAATTTACTCTTTAGAATCCAATCACCTGTACAAGATTGACTCAGTTATTAATTGTTAAATGTGCAATTTATCAGTTCTCATTTCTCAGTTAAATTATGCAATTATCAAATTTTGTGTTGGGCCGGCTCGGTGGTCTAGTGGTAACGGCGCAGGCCTATCAAAAGGCCAGTCACCGGTTCGAATATCATTCGGACTACTGCAGGATTGGTCTATCCTGCTATGGGTACACTAAATCAACAACCCCCCATACGCAGGATTTAACAATCTCGATACGTAATGGGTACACTCAGTCTCACAGAAAGGACCAAAGCCCCTAGTGCTCTGGTTAGGCCTTACTCTGCCACCCAAGAAGAAGAAGAATTTTGTTTTAACAATTGAGGGTTGCTTGTTAGCTCTAGGGTTATATACACGTACAACGAGGAAATGCCTTGTACAGGAAGATTGTTAGTTTGTAAGTTGTATTAGTAAAGAGGCGAATGTTAGTCTAATGGCCAAAGTCTCTTTAAAAATAAAAATAGGTCACGGGTTATGACTTAAATGCTGCTGCAGTAATTTATTCTCCTAAAAATTTAAAGCCTGCTAGTATTGCAATAACTTAAAACAAAAACATGAGAGATACTAATTTGTTTAACTTTCATGGCATTCTACTTCTCTGCAAACATTTTCCTACATTTTCGTTACAATTAGTTTATCACAATTATGTTGATCCTTTACTTCAATTTGAAACTTAATTGATCTACAAATGCACCGATTCTGTGCATTACATATGGTTGAAATTACATTTCGCAGAAAATGCAACAATTACCGACACACGCAACACAACCTTTGAATGTTCTTCAAACTCTTCAAAGTATATAGTGCAAGAAAATAATATGGTTTACACAAACTCTTCTTATCCAAGCGTTTGAAAAAAGAAGGCACACCTCAAAATAAAAGAAAACTTTTAACCATTGCCTCCACGGACTGTTTCTCTTTGGGTTGGTTGCAAACACGGCAGCGGTCTAATTTACGTGTGTCCCACCCCGGGGCTAAAAACCACCAGGCGGCTCCACCTTTCCGATGTTCGCCCTTGGCTCACGTGTTTGCACCGGCCCACCTTCCTGTTTGATGTTACCACCGTTGCACCGTTACTGACCATAATAAATCACGTGTTTTTTTTGTTTCTTCTTTCACTCTATCGTTCTCCATCATTTAGCCTCACGAACGGCAAGTACGTCGACGACACGAAGTACATCCACGGTGTCGACGTGCATCACTATCCGGACCATGCGGATCCGGGCAAGTACGTCACCTGCCACACGCTCGACGAAAGCGCCATGAAAGCTCACTACGGTCCGCCGCAACCCTCGCAGCAGCAACAAACGCAACCGCCACCGTCTTCTCAGCAGCAGCAGCAGCAGCAGCAGCAACAATCCCAGCCCGGCCAATGTCAACCGGTCGTCGGGGTGGACGATCCCGACTCGCTCGGTATGGTAAAGGCGGAGGAGAATGTCACCCACAGCTACGTACTTCCATCTTTTTTGCCCTGATCGAGAGCATCAGAAAGGGTCCGCAACCGTCCCCGTCCTTTACGTCCCATTCGAGACACCATCCTCCACCATCGTCATCTCATCACCATCACCATCACCTTCATCGATCCCGATTCGAGCAGTTCCGCCACCATTTTGGATAGTTTTTTTTTTTTCTCCCCGGATACCGCATCTTGATACGCCACTATCGGTAACCGTTTCCACTTTCCCATCGCATCCTGGCTCATTCGCTCAAAAGGATTGTCGTGATTGCTTCATCATCGGGAGCGAAGGAAAGCTTTGATTTGGTTCAAATTGAAGCCATCGTTTCTCGATGATCTCGTTTTTTTTATTTGGCTTGCACTGATCGGGCAACAGCATCGCTTTTTTTCCTAATTCATTATTCAGCCTTACGTGCTGAGTGTGTCGAGTTTGAAACCTTGTTTGAGTGTCTGTAATAGGGTGACGACTGGTTTCGATAAAAGCCCAAGTGCGGACAGCAGCAAAAAAATCCTCCGAAGGAGAAAAATACTTTACACACACACACACACCGACCCACCCTTTGGGTAAACCCTTGAGTCTACACACAGAAGTTGAATGTTTAACAATACAAAGTGGAAAGCAAACTTTTCCCATTTTCCGGCAGCTCTCTAGCGGCTGACATTGCATTCAAATGTGTGTGTTGAGACGAAGAATTCTGTGTGTTTTATTTGTTTCCCCCCTGCATTTGTTTCGGATTGTTTTTTTGGGGAATGCTTTGTTTTGGTTTTAACTGAGAAACAACTTTTCACTTCGCTAAAGAGCGTGCGCACACACATTATCCGTCCAACCAACGGGGACACTGTGCGGGCGAACGTGTGGGACACCATACCACGTGGGGAATGCTTCCATCATTAAGGCAAAAGAACAACATTATGTGCGGTGGAAAAACGCTTCAATTTTTCACTTGAAAGTTTCGATCAAGCTTAAGTTTAAAGCTATCAAACCCCTCAAGTGCAAACTCTTTCACCGAACCTAACATCCTGTTGCACGCCTGAAAGGTAACACCTTTCGGTACTAAATTGGATCTCGGTAGACCAGGAAAAACCCCAACACACACGAAAAGGCCCGACTTTTCCCACGCCCAATCAAATCAGCGCTTGCGAAAACGATTCGCACCCATCCAGGTACTTACCTCAGTTTGAAGGCGTTTTTCCAACTTATCTGAAGGGTGCACGAAAAAGTGACTTTTTGTTTCCAGCTAGCTCCGACTGCGTACAACAAGTGTTTACCCATTGGTCGATGGACGGCAAAAGCGGAGCGCCAAGTCGCCGACTCTAAAAAGTGAAAGCTTCCCCATCGGTGGTCGAATTTCCCTTCTTTTTTTCCGCTAAGGTTTCGCTCCGGCGGACTAATAAATAAACCAATGTGCGCACCCCTACGCCAGTATCGGAGCACTTCGCTGTGCTGATTTATCGACACCACCCGGTGCGAACGTGCGTGCGTGTGGTTCCGTGGACTTTTCCAAAAAACCGAAACTTTGACCAAAGGCATATCCTGTGGGAACGTTGGCTGTACGTTCCCTCGCCTTTCCTTTCGGTGTTCCGTGCCCTGTGCGAACGGCACCGGGCAGGCTCGTGGATCGATAATTTCGGTAACGGTGCGTGACCACATAAAACGACCACATGCAACGATCGAACGGGCGATGAGCGGTTCGATTCGGGTGAAGGTTCCCCCTGCGGCAGTTGCCACAATAAAAATAGAAATAAATTAAATTTGCTTAAAAAGTGTGAAGAAAGTAGGAACAAAACAGGGCACAAAGCACACACACACACACCAACAAAGCACTGGAAAATATCGGGGGAAGAGGGAAGTTCTCTAGATGGATCAACCTTCTGCTTCGCAATACAGCGGGGTCGAAGAAGGCTCGCAACCCGGATTCGCCGAATGATTCGAACCAATCCGTGCACAATTCGTGCAGATCGAACGGGAAGGTTAGGATACGTCACGTTGGCTAAAACCAGGAAACACGGGCGCGATGTTCAGCGGAGAAGATTACCTGGCCGTCACGGGCCTACTCTCTCTCTCACACCCCCCCCCCTCGCCCTACCCTTTTTTTCGGGATCGCCCTTAGTTTTCATTTCGTATTGTGCGGTTGCGTTCGACCGTTTCTGCGGGCTTTTGGAGGCTTTCAATCTTGCCCAAATCAATCAAGCTGCTCGAGAGCGGTGCCTTTTTTCCCGATCTGGACCGTTTTCCACCTGCGTCTATTTGTCTTTCTATCATCCGTGTTTTTTTTGTGTGCCTCTTGTTGTACCTCGGCAGCATCTGATTTTCTACCGCTCTATTCATGGCCCGACCGCCCGGTACGTGTCCGTGCCATTGAAGCGCACTTTAGCGTAACACAGCGTGTACTTGGTCCTTGGTCCTTCCAAGTTTTCCCATCGCCCAATGCTGTTCACCGGTTCACCCACTGACACAGTCCTTATCTCGTGGCGAGATTTCGGTAAGCTTGGCAGGCCAGCCAGGCAGGTATGAAAGGCCCCCGGACAGCCCCGTTCGGCCGACGTATCTGCTTCCGGCTGGATGGATGACTGATTGAACGGGTTGGCGAAGAAGCGGCAGAAAGGTTCTCACTGTCGACCGGCCAAAATACGTATCGATCAGCATCGGTATGTTTATTTTAAAACATCAAACGACGAACACGCACAGTGGTTCACGTGCCGGTGTGACCTTACACGCCGCCCATTTTGTGGGGCTTTTCCCCGCAAACGGGACCTGCCTGGGCTGTTTGGGTTGCCAAACACGGTGATGCACTTTCGGAAAGTGAAACTTAACTTTTGCACACAGGATCGACACAGGGGAGCATATTCCATTAACGTAAAAAGGGCACCGTTTTTTTTCCTGGGAATTGCCTGGGAAGCCGGTTTCGGAAGGACAAGACACTACCACTAGCTCCACGGCGGAGGACTTTACACATCTCGGTAATTAATATTGCACATGTTACCCAAAACCCAAAAAAAAGCCTTGAAATCAGTACGCTGCTTTCAAATGCTGTAAATGCTGGCTTTGAAAAACCAGATAAGAGTTTCAGTTTCAACCCCCCTCCCCCCCTCTCCCAATCCCCTTCCCTTCCGCCAATTTCAGCAAACGGCCAAACGTTGCCAGTTTGTCTTTCTAGCGTCGGTTTTCTCAGGCAGCGCTTTTGACGAATCTTAAATAAACATTTTTTGAGGAAAGTTTTAAGGGAGGGCAGAGCCCTGAGCTACGGCCCTGAAAGACAACAAAGACTCTTACTTCCTACAAACCACCTCTCCACCCCCTCCAACACCAGAAGCGAAGCGCAACAGTTTGGTCTGGCTAATGGACAAATGGGAACCTGAGCCTTCCCTCAACTCCGGTAATTATTCCGATGAGCAAGCTTTCATTCGCCCTCGCTCTTATGCGCGTGTGTGTGTGTGAAAAAGTTTATCTTTTTTTGTTTTTGCTTTGCTAACGCCCCCAGGGAGGCATTTCCCCAACAGTTTTTCACTTCCTGTGAGAGTAGCCCGAGCCATTAAGCCTTATCCTTGGAAATGGAATAAATTTTGAACAACTTTCTAGAATGGCACGGTGAGCACTAAAACTCACATACACACACAACAGACACAGATACAGTCACACGGGAACGGATGAAAAGTTTGACCACTGGCCGGTACCGATCGGAAGCTAGCGATTCGTTCGTTCGTTCGAGCTCCGTGTTGTGTGTTGTGAGATGGACTATTGAAAGCGAGCGATTAGCATTACATTTATCGTCATTGCATCGAAACTAGTGAGCGAGGAATAACTACCCATTGGCGTGACTCAACTTAGGGAGTGTGATAAGCGAGTTCAAGAGTTATAAAAACTAATGATTTAACTTGCACTCGCGAGTTTAATGACACTTAGGCAGCGCTCTGGCATCAATCAGGCAAGACAAACAAACAAGACTCTGTCTGTTTGATGTCCGATGTTAGATTTGATTGTCAAACGGTGTGGCAAAAAATCGTTGCAGCAAGCACACCATTTTTTTAAATTCTGAGCAACCACCAGAAGTCAAATATTTATAGCCGAAACTGGTTTCAGTTTGAAACATGGAGTTCCTTGAAGAGTATGCTTCAAGCTGAGCAATGTTTGCAGTACTAAAAATACTGCTGCAAGGCAGAAGAGCCGATACTAGCAGCATTTTCATGCAAGCTCGCACTTCCTTCCAAAGACGCTTTTCAATCAACGTACTCCTATAACAGGCATGCTTCGTTCTATATTACGTGACCTACGATCGTCAAATCGTTCTATGTTACGATACCTCGTTCCTAAAGACACCACAGGTGTGAATCAGACATGTCAGACAATATCGAACTATTTTGTTTTGGAAGCTGCCTGTCTTGATTGTCTGCAAGTGTCTGACAGTGCACCTTCATATAACTCTATACGTTTGTTTAAGTCTTATGTCCTGCCCGGTTGCTGCCTTACAGCGCTGCCTTAGACACAATGTAACTCTGAATAAGTAAACTGTCTCTTTCACTGTGAGTTTAACTCACCAGCATGTGAGGTTTTTCACTCTCGAAGAGTTATTAAGCTCGCAAGTGAATTCACCAGTCTCCGGTGAGTTGCAGAACTCCTGTCAAAGATATAATTTCATCCCTTCGCCTTCAAAGATTTAACCCACTTACACTTACGCTGAGTCATAGTGCACATCACTCATCGAAACGCCTTTCGTTTTCCTGTTTTGCATTTCATTCCCACCCAAAACCCATATCATCTGTCGATGGAGAAATAAAACACACGGTTGCGAACCCTTATCGGTTGCTCTCAGTATCACTAAAGCACACCAAATGCAGCATTGCGTCACAAAAAAAAAGCATAAATACAGAAAAAATACAGATGGAAGTGAAAACCCTCGAAAGGAAAATTCCCCCAGGTTGTAGGGGGAATGCATTCCGCTGCGTGTAATATAAGCCATATTTATTTGCTAGCCCGTGCGATTCACCTGCCCCATCGCTAGACGCGTGACGCGGATGAGGATAGTTGTACTGTACCGCCCCGTACCGTACCATCTCTCCCGTGGGATGCAGAAAAATTGATTTCCACCTCCTGGATTCGGTTTCACCGTGTGCGAAATCGATCATAAACTGAACATACACAAACACACGGACTAGTAGAGAGTGTGGATGTGCCACATCTAAATGTAAGCAGCAAATGCAAAATCGAGCGTTAGCAGGGCGTTACAGTGTGTATCCTTAATCCGTAAGTTCCTATTAAGTTCGTTCGATGGTAATGGTTTGTTTTCAGTTCGGTTATTGATTACTATTAAGCAACAAAACATCACAACGCTCTTCCAGTTCCGACATTGGGTTCGAGCCTCCGGTGCCAAAGTGCCAAAGTGGTTTCGAGAGACAGAGGAACCTAAGTGGTAAGCCAAAGCAAAGGGATAAAGTGCTACAATACACTGGGTACTCGTACCGTTCGCATGCCAGCACCACCGAAGCAAAGTGTTGATAGTGACATAGTTTCAAAAGCATGTCATCGTAAAAAGCAACATCTTCTTCGGGGGGTAGAAGATCATGGGGTGGAGACGAAGGCAATTTTAGATAGGTTCCGCAGTAACGATGGAATAGCTCGTTACGGAGTTCAGTTCGTTAATCTTTACCATGCCATTTGAGGGGAAGTATGCGTGTGTGTGTGTGTGTGTGTGTGAGTTGATCGGTAAAGGATCGAATGAAAAGTTTTGTTTTGTCGTGTGCCTTGCAGAAGCGAATTTGCAACGGCACACACTGCTCTGTACATACACGCTTCGTTCCAGCGTTCCGCAAGTGCCTTGGATGTAATTTGAATGTAAATGTAGTTTTGCTGTTGTGTCGCAAATGGTGAAATTGCAATACAGCCATTCCCAATCCCTTGCCTCCGCTTTCCGAATACCAAAAACCCTCCCGAAAGCTGTGCCAGAGAGGAGCCAAAATGAAACCATTAGCAAAAACACATACACACAAAACAAAAGTACAAACGCAATGAAAATGAAGTGTCTTAAGCAAATGTAAGTTGAATTTCGCTCACACACATCTCGCACAGGAAGGAAGAGAGCTGCTCTGTACCGGTCCGATGCATCCTGGGTGCGAGCTAATCATTTGCATTTGCGCTCCCCATGAAAAAGCTCCCAGATTTCCTCTAGCCAGGGGTAGGTTTGTTTTTCTTTCACATCCGCTAATGCCCTAGTGTGGCACGCGTTACTACTTCCAGCACCGCCGCTGTGAAACTATCGTCCCTGCGCCCCCATTCGGACTGTTATTTAAATCTAGTTTATATGTAAATAAATGCCACAACACGTGTCGATCTCGGCTCGGCGCAACCAACTCCCTCTCCAGTCCCGCTAGGAAACCTCCCATCCTGGCCAAATGCTTCAGATTCTGTTCTAAAACATACCGCAGAAACTACAAGGACGCTAGCGAGATGGTTTTGGGGAGGGGGGGGGGGTAAGGGAGGCAGGGTCGGACAGAAATTCGAAACAGATTTCAATGCTCAACATGCTAGCTACATTCCATTTCACCACAATTATCACATTCGCCGGGAATGTGAAACGTTGTTATCGTTATCGGGCTTCAGTTTAATTTGGCAGAAATGTAAAGCGCTCGTGCTGTTGCTTGCTGCCCGCCAAGGCACACGCGAGCCTCCGTCAACGCTTTTCGAGCAAGAGAATCAAACGTTTCGGGGCGGGTTGTTGCAAATGAATTGTGCCGTTTTGGTGTACCGATTTGTATGCGATTCCTCGCTAGGTTTAATAAACTATTGTACATAGCAATAAGGACGACGGAAAACCAGTGCCATAATTTAGAAACAAATATTATACAGCGAGATTAAAGTGAGTAAGAAAAGGTAGCGAATTGTAAGACACATTATCAGTTAAAACTCCAAAAGAAGCAGTGGTTCGTTCATTGTTAAGGTATGTGTTAGATGAAAAAATAAATAAAAATACTCAAATATCAAACGGGAGAGTTCTAAACCGTAAAGCCAACTAGTAAGTATGACACATTCAGTTACCCTTCGTTTTCACTCTCGAGAACAAGAAGCATATTTACTACGAACGACCCTACTTGTGTTTCCATAGGACAATCGATGCTTATTGTTTCCCTTGAAATTCTTCCCATACGCACACACTCACACAGTGTGCTTCATGAAACCATCTCGATCGCTATGGCAAGCGATTGCCGTTGCAAACTTTTGAGCAATTTATCAAAATATCATTCGACTGTCCGCCGCGTACCTTTCATCGGAACCAGTGCATGCCCACAAATGGAGCATAAAATCAAATATAAAATAGAGTGCACAAGCCATCCCAAGCCCGCACATAGCTGGTTCTTGCCAATTTTCTCCCGATGGCGTTTCTTTCCCACTTGATGTAGGTAAGAATGGCGTAGCGTAAAGATGTTCCATCTACGTTCCTGCCACTTTCCGTGGATGGTTTGCCACTTCATGCCGGGCCCACTGTACATGTACGGAGAGCAGCCTTAAACCCATCATGATCATCATCATCAACATCGTCGGCAGCAGCATCCCGAGATACATGATACCCAGTGAATGAGAAACAATGAGAAGGGAAACTGTGAGCAGCAATCATTCGCTGACGCTGGGTTGGCGTAACAAGTCCGAGCAAGATATAGACAGCCGCCGTTCCAAGACCAGTTGCCATCACGGGAGTAGATGACAAACCATCCACCCCATTAGGCGGCCCCAGACGACGACGACGATGACGGTTCACCGCCATAAAGCTGTCATACAACACGATAGTTACGCTACAAACAAACGGGTTCGGCATTCATTTGTCAAATCGGTGATATCGGTGCGGTGGCTCCTGGCAGTCATCTTTTCTCCGTGTGGGTCGGCTCCGGCAGGGCCTTCATTTAGCGCGGGTGGATTTTACACCAGAAAGCACTACTGATACTGCTTGGTGCTGCTGCGAAACCGTGTTGCGAAACAACCGATAGCAGGCAAATCTGTTACCGTTGTTAAACATCGTTCGGATTACTACCATCACTCAAAAGCATGCCCTCAGCACGCTCTCTAAACGGTTGGTTTACACCGGTCGAACAGGCTATTAAGTGAAGTTCTTTCGGGCAACGACAGGGAGGAAGGTTTGGAAGGGATTAGGGGCTGGCATCACGCTTCGGCATAAAGTGGTCTAGTTTTGGAAAGCGCTCGTTTCGGAGGGTACTGACGCTTAATTTTTGAGTTGTTTTTATTAAACTTCCTTTGGGGCGACTGTAAAGTGAATTGAACTTTAAAACTAAATCTTTCGGCCACTATTAAGACCCATAAATTAGATCTTTATCACTCATTAAGGAAATTAGATAAATGGAAATACAGAGCAGGCTTGGAGTTTTCACGTTGAAGAGGAAAGACACATCTCGGAACCGGAACCGAGCCGGCCGATCCGCCGAAGCTGTCAGAATCATTGAGGCTGAAATGAACTGAATTTCTAAAGCTCCTTAAGTCGTCCTTAATACGGTGATAAGAACTATATTTGTGCTATATAAAAAAAGATATATTTCGTTCGGTAGTAATGGACAGAGCGTATTGCTTATCAGAAAATTATTGTGTTCAAATATTATATATATTGTCAGTTGCTGATATCGATACTTTCCGTATCGAACGATTTAAAGAGCTCCAGATTCTCAGTTCATTTAAGCCCCAATGATTTTGCCCACATGTCCGATTATTGTCTAGCTACACCGGATGGTTCCAGACAGCTCCGGACAATTCCGAGCTCCAAGTGTTAGTGCACTTACGTTCCGGAGCCATTTCCAAAATTGTAGGAGTCATTTGGAGGCGATTTCGGCTTTACGTCCAATTTACCCATTTACTAGTCTCAGCCAATAACAATCTTAGAACTCTTTTTTTAGAATTCTGTTGTTTTCATGTTCTCAGAGTAAAAATTTAAATTAAAAACTCCCAGGTACTAATTCGATTGAATGTTTTGAAAATCAAAGACCCTATGCCTTTTTTAATACGTCTAGTGCCTGCCAGACAATAAATCTTCAAAGTAACGTCCTGTTTCAAGGTAATCAAAATCATCCAATGGAAGGATTTGTCACCAATTCGATAACAAAATTACACGACAATATCGTCCATCCATCAGTCCCTTTGTGCCATTACTCCAACCTATAATCATCCCTTACAGTCGCCCAACATGTTCTAAACTGCACGCACCACCTGTACGCCTATGCGACAAAATTCAATCATCAAGCTCGCCGAATATTTGTTATTACGTTCCTGGCAAACACCTTCTTACACCGATCGGCACCCACGATAATGGACAATTATCATTACTCGATTATTCAACGTCCAACAGCAACAACAGTACAAATCGAACGCGAATTAGTCATTCGGACGCGACACTTTCCGTGTATCACTGCCAATAAAACGGGAAAATCCCTTTCCGCACAAAGCTGTTCGAGCATGACTGTTATCATAACGCCAGAGAGAGAGAGAGAGAGAGAGAGCGCGCGCGCAATCTGATCCCGGGTTTTCCCAGTTTGTCCCCCATTGGTGAACGATTTTCATTAATTTCCACCGTTTGTGCCGTTGCAAAACCTCCCACCCAGGACATGGAATCGACCCGTCCCTCCGGGTGTATGTGTGTATATGAGCGTGTGGTATGTTGCCTTAATTTATTGGCCGGAAATTAAATTTTCTACCGAAACGATAGAAAATTGGCAGCCGTGCAATTAAATCGCGCATTGTGGCAATTGTCGTCGAACGGGCTTAGGTTTGTTGCTAGTTCCCGTCCCGCCACCGCAGCCACGCTCCGTCCCCGACGCAGAAGGTTCGGGCGGGCAGCACACAAAAAACGCAGAGGGAAAAACACACAAAGCAACACAAACACGGGCTCCAGCTGCCGATACATAATTCCCGTGCTAAGCCGTCCGAAAAACCGCAGCATTTCGAACGCCGGGAAAATGGCTCTCGGCCACTCGCCGGTTCGATCACTCACGCCGGCTCGGATACGCTTTTCGGCAGGCGATAAAGGCACAAGACGCAACCCATGGCCACCCATCAACGAGACAACCGGTCGGTCCGCTGGAAAAGTGCCCTCATTAGCGAAACAGCAAGCGGTGCATGCTGCCAAATGACTAAAGCCACCAAATTCAAATTTAGCCCGAGTCCGATGCGTTCGCCCGGTGAGGCCGGTTCCTACCTTCTGCCACATTCGAGGAATCGCTAATTGAAACGCGTACTTTTAGGCATGCTGCCCCGCGAGCGCGGAAAGAGTGAAGGTCGCAATCATCCGGCCGACCCGGGGACACACTGTGTATCAAATATCGGTTTAAGATTTAATTTGTTTTAGCACAAAATTACCACACACGGTGAATACTCCATCGCATAGTGCAAAGACGGACCCCGAGGAAAGTACCGGGAGGGAAATAATGGGTTGACAAAATTGCATTATGTCCGGCACGGTACTGGACCATCGTACAACGGCACGCGGGCGCATATATTGATGATCGGTTCGACCGGACACCGCTCTCCGTCCGTCCGGTGCGCTGACATGCCTGTGTCAGCTGATAATTGTGTACTCACGGTCGCGTAAGTGCAAGCAGCCAACAGCGATCTGTCGCTCGTTCCAGTGCTAAAACCGTTCAACCGTCGCCGTACTTTGAAGGTGTTGCCGAGACCGGAAGCAACATTTTGCCAATCGTCGAAGCTGACTGCGTAAGAGGGCACCATTTGGGCCGGTGATGGGTAAGGTAAGAGTTGTTTCGAAAGAGGACAAAAAGGAACGGAACCGAACCTAGTAGATTGTTCAACGCTAGTTCAACGATAGGATTGTTTTGCAGCTGAATTATTTTTATCAGTTTTATTAGTGCTTACGTTTAAATTTAAAAAGGAGGTAAAGGACATTAAATTATTATTATTATTATTATTTATTTTATCTGATCGTCCGCCGTTTCTTAACGAACGAAATTAAAAATATATTGACAAGAAACTCTTTTTTTTGCCACACGGCAACGAATCATTGTGGTAAGTTGGGTTCACCAAACGTCTGTAGAGAACGCTCGTGTAAATTTAAATTACACTTCCAATTACACGGCATCGATCCCGACCTCAATATTTAATTTATTTTGCATTTTTTAGGCACGTAATGTGTACGCCAGTTAGAGTGCGGATTTTATCAACACTGGTTTTACATGTTGAAATCCTTTTTGTAATCAGTTTTAGAGCGAATATTTAAGCGTATTTAAGGTGCGAAAGCGTTTCATAAATGTGAAACAAGTGACTTACGCTTCATGTTTCTTGAGTTTATAAGTATAAATGAACTTTTCAAAATAAAACTTCTTGCCATCCTGCACTCACTGATGGGAAATATTTAAAGACAAGATAAAGTTACATCGAAACACCGCCAAAGGAAATTAGTCCAAAATTGTAAGATTGTACGCACCGTTAGTGGTATTTTGAGGATAAGGGTACTTGAAATGCATTGCCTAAAAGAAGCGACAACGGTTGTTTAAGAGTTTTAGAAATTGTACTTGCGCTTCAACATAGCTGTTGACGGATTGCCTCTGCTGCGGGCAAGGAAGCACATCAAATTTCCCAAAATACCTTTCGCAAAAATCGTCACCACCATGCTATGTTACTTTGAACATCTCAGAGCAACGCAAAACGGAAAATATGAGATAAAAAAATCCTGCAATTGTGATTTTATTTCAACCTTTGCATTCTCTCACTCCATGCCAGGAACGGAATGAACCATCCAGGTTCGGAGGTAAACCCCCATCTCTAACTCCGTCCGAGAACGGCTGCATGCGAACGGCGTGGACGCCCAATCAGCGTCATCATTCAACATGCATACCCGATCATTAGTGCGCCAGTGGCCGCCGAAGTCGACCGAGCAGCACTAGCGCGGACCCAAATGGACAGGAAATAGTTTAAACTTGTCCCGGCGAGCAGGGACCAGCGGGTCAGCTGGAAAGGGGCACAACCATTAAATCAATCGTTCGCTGAATACGCGGTGGGCTACAATTTCACTCCATTTCGGTCATTTTCGAGAAGGGGTAGAAGAATGAGCTACAAAAACGGATGCCCTAACTTCCCTTCCCCTCACGATCTGGGGCTCGTGTTTGGTTTGTTCACGGTGTTTTGGCAAGCCAAAAAGGCTCAGCTCGAGGACATCGTTCACAGACGACCTTTTCCCTCGCAGAAAACGCACTCACACACACACACACATACGAGTGCAACAGACCCCCTTGGTGGACAGACCCGGGACACAGCCGTTGCAGCTAATCCGTTCGATGACGTTCGGATGCTGCAGGACGTCGCAGGCTCGACGTCGTTCACTTGTCCACCCGGCACGGTGCTTTGCTAAACTGCAAAAGCGCTTCGGTGGCTGGCTTTTTTGGGCCTAATCTGGCAATATTTTCAATGTCCTAAACTACTTCTCGCTCCCGTCCCGTTCCCGGCTGCTTGGCCGTTTAATATCACGCTCACGGGTGCGATGCTGCGATGGGTACAAATTGGGACCTTTTCGATGGGATGACAAAATCGCATGCCCGGCGAATGGTACTCTCTGCAATATTGTTACCTTACCTTGCCACAGGCACACACGTGTTCGTTTTACTTACTCGTTCGCAGCAATATTCGGCGCAAAAAAAAAGGCCGGCCACCGGAATCGTTTAACCGGTGCCGATATGAATATCGTGACGCTTATTACTGGCACACACACATACCATCGCATCCGAATGGACCCCTTGGCTCGGCTTCAAACCGTCGCAATGGTAGCGTGTACTTTTAAAAAGCAAACAAAGCGAAGAAAAGCTCCTGAAACGAGTGTGTAACAAGAATGAAAAAAAAAACGGCAGAGCGAAAAGTGTAGCCATCGAAAAGGCAGAAAACACGAATCGAATATGAAAAACTGAAACGGAACGAGAAACCGGAGAAACCAAGCATCAAACCGAACTGGTCGGATGTGTGATGGTGGTGAAGGAGATGGGGTGAGGTTGGTTAGTTGCCAAAATGCCCCGGGGAGCTGCCCTGCTCTGATGAAATTTCACATTTGCATACAAATCAATTATTTTTTTCCTTTTCTTTCGCAGTCGCAATGTCGCGCCCGTACGCTGTTCCATTGCTGTCAGTGTAGCGGGTACTGGCGCGTTGGTACCACCCGCATCACTGCCTCCCCCTTCCTCACCCAAATTCCATCAAATGCGCCACACCGGAACACGCTTCAGCGGGATATGCTTTGCGGCCACTGCCACCGCGAGTAAAAAAAGTGTCGCCCTACCAACCGGAATAGCGTGAATACAATTTCCATTTTCATCCATTTCCGGTCACTATTTGCCACACCTTCGTGTACGTTTTCCCCGTGTGTCGACGCGCCGGCCCGAAAAGTGGAGTGCTTGGAGAGCTTTCCCGAGCTGGAGGACGACATTCACCCGGAATAGGCTTATAGAGCCGTTGGGCTTAGGGTGGCATCCCCGTGCTGCGGGAACGATGCCGTTCGATACCGCGTACGGTCCCGCACGCTGCCGCCAACCATTTTGGCGAAATCCAAACTTCCAGAACGAGCCGTGGCGCACCAGCACCGAACGACGGCTGTTCGATAACGGCGGAACCAACTAGAGCTAGCAGAAGGCAGTCCCTCGCACTCAAAACAACTTTTACATGATCAGCCTTTTCAACTGATAGTTTATTCATAAACCCGTTGGTGGTTCGAAGAGGAGCAGCGAGAAAAAAAAACCCGAATCCTTATAGAGGGATGAAGCAAATGGCCGAAAACCGTTTTTCGCAGCGGGCACGGATATGACGGGCTTAGGTTGATTTTATTGGATGCTTCCCGCAAACGATGCGCCGGTTTTGTGACACGCGGACAATGTGTGCCGGGAGTTTATCGCGAGCCCGGGGTGATGCGCGGTCGAGGATACGTTCGGCGAGCAGGATATAAATGTAACAGATAAATGTGATCCTGTTAACTAAGGCTAAGGGGGCGTGCCTGTGTTTGAAGCAAACAGTAACGAAAGGGAATGCATTTGTAAGGGCAACCAGTAGCATCTGTTTGGTGTTAGTAGCTGCCACGCTTTGTGGTGGCTTTTTATCAAAAGCTTACACACTTTTTAAACGTTTGAGGATAGGTAACCCAACAAAAGCTGATATGAATGATTCCTTTTTTGAGGGAATTAACACATGACTTATGTTACAGAATCTCTAGGTTAATTTTAAAGAATGTTATTAAATTACATAATTTGTTATAACTGGTTTGCTAACTAACAAATAGGATTCCACGAAAGAAGCTCTACCTCAAATGTAATCCTGCGAACGGGGGGCTGTGACTGGCGTAAACGGTCGGTAAGGGAACGGAATGGGATACGATGGAACGTCGGGCCTGACCGTATGAAACAGGTCTGCGCCGCCCCTTAACGTAATCCCGTTTAGGCCAGCATAATGAGAATGCATTCTGACAAGCATAACTAAATCAGGTGCAAGATGTAGAGTCTTGAACGAGAGCTCAATAATGTTGAGTGATCTGATTAAAAAATGAAACTATTAGTTGAAACCCGTCACTAATAATTTAGGTAAACAACTAACATCTTGGCCAGCTAACATCCATTTTCATTGCTTTTTAGATTGCATGAAAATAGCTTTCAGCTGCCAAAAGCTCTTCATGTGGACTAAACCGATTCGGGTGGCAGGAATGTCGAAGATTAACGTCACATGGCCAGAGAAGGTAGCTGGAAAAAATTCTCCGAGTTCCGAGATCCATCCCTAGCAGTCAAATCCAAAGGGATGATCTTTTATGTCTACTATGTTCAACGCAAAAAATCGCTAAAGCTATGAACCGCTGGTCTCAAAATTGTAAACCGGTGGACTTATCGATCTACTAATCGGTTTACAGAGTTAGATGATTTAGACAAAACTATAAAGATTGCTTACCTACTTACTTATCGGGCGCTACAACCGCTTTGTGGTCTTCGCCTGCTGCAACAAACTCCGAAACCGCTCACGGTCTCGCGCCGTCGTCTGCCGATCCATTATCCCGGCCTTGATGGCGGACGCCTCCAAGCCATCCTCCCCAACCTCAGCTTGGGCCTACCACGCTTCCTTTTTCCAAGTAGACGGCCTAAGAGGATTTAATCTACAGATATACATAATCTACAAATAGTATAAGACGTTGAAAGATCTATGTTTATCATTGAGGAGATGAAATTCTTACATGATTTACAAAAATTTCATTGAAGATTAATTTCATCAAATTCGACGATATATGTTTAAAGGTGGAAAAGCACTTAAAAAAATGATAAAAAAAGATGTATTGCAGGGAGCTCGATCTTTATTCAACCAGTTCGTTTCACAGCAAGATCTAAACTAACCTGTCAACCGCACACATCACCTGAGTGCAACACGACATGGTTACTGTGATGAAGTGGTATAACGAATAGGCCACACAAAAATTCGTAAAGCTGGAAAATTGATATGATCAATTCAATTTAGATGCATTATTTTAAAAACATTCAATAAAGAATCCAAAAAGAAACACACCCAGAAAATCTCATCTGTCCGGCATCCGGTTTTCTTAAACAATTTACTGACCTCTGCTCTATAAAATTCCTAAAGCGTTCCCTGAACACCGTGAAAATTACACGGTAAAACAATGGAACAAACTACGTGACCACTTATTACCCAAATTGGCTGATCCCTTTTCGCTGATTCCCGCCCATTTGAAATAACGTACAAAAAGCGCTCCGACAACACGTAGTGTGGTGTTATTTATGCTACCGCTTTACGCACTCCCGGGGCGCAAAAAAGGGACAACATTTCCGCACCGCATGGAAGGGAAATGCAACGCAACGGTGCTAGCTTTCATTTAAATTGTCACCTGTAAAGCCACGTGGTGCATGTTCACGCCTTGCAGTGAACAGTGCCGCTTTTATCTTTGCCGATTGAATTCGACACCCCACGCAAAAGGTGTGATGTGGTTTTGTTTTTATCTGTTTCCCATTTCCAATGAAAGAAACAGTGGGAGAGAAGGTGTACGGGGAAAAAACAGGGAAAATACTTTCGTAATTGAGGCCAGTATTGTGCACATAAACAGACGAGCAGCAGTGGCACACAAGTGGCAACGTGTTGAAACGATTCCTCTGCTGTGAACATGAGAAGTGCGATACTTGTCATCCTGATCCGACGTTTGCTGACGCATTGCGAAATCCCCGTACCCCGTGTGTTCCACTGTGTGCCAACGGTGGTGGAAAAACGCATGTTCAAAGGATGAAACACCCGATCCGGATAGGAAATTAATAAAATCAAAGTACTGTGACACTTCCTATTTGTGTAAAAGCACGCACATAACCCATTCTAAAGTGATATTGCAATGCGGGAAATGCATATTTGCAGCGCACTAAGTCGTGTTCTGGGAGAAGCGGGGAAAAAAGCGTACACAAAACCGTTCCACCTACCGGTGCTGGACTATCGGTTTTTGTTTGGATAATTTTAACGCTTTGCTGCAGATTTCACCTCCACCGATGGAAGGTTGCGTTACCGACAGTGGATTATGAAGTATAGAGTATCACAAAAATCGAACAGCACCTTTAAATCGGATTACCGTCCCTCCCAGTGCTACCCGATATCAAATTATTCATCAACGTTTGTCCAAGCGATCGGATCGTTTGTTTGAAAACAACATGTCGCACCAGATCTTTTAACAAAACCAAAATGTATGCACGCTAGGAGATATTTATTTAAACGATTTAGTGTGCGCAACGACAGCCCATTAACACATTGTTGCAGGTTATTCTCAACTTAATTGTTTTTGTTTTACTTACCCTAAGGTATAGGACCGTTTAATATACTCCATTGACGATCTGTGAACGTTTCTTTCGAACAGTTACAGCAAAACAGATGGATTTTTTTCACAAGCCTTTAAATAATACAGCTAGTGCTATCAACACGATTTCTTACAAATATCTCTTTAAACTGTTTTTTCTTCCTTACTTTTAAATAAGCAACTTTCCTCGCTGCTATTTTGTTTGAACAACAATCATGATTTGCTTCATCACGATGTTACGACTGTTGTCCGCATTCGAGGAAAAGCAGAAAGATTTGGTACAGACTATCTACAATTCAAAATGCATTAAGTTTCCTTACAGATAAATACTTCTTTACAAAATGCAGCATTGAACATGTACTCAAGCAATTTTAACGAGCTATAAAACAAACCTTTTCTAAATTTTCTTACAAAATATGTGCATTTAACGTACCCCTATTTACGTAATTTTAACTCCCTGCAGAAGGTATCATTGGTTTCACTTTAACCGGTACCGAATCATGATTCGACTTTCCGTATCATCCAGAGGAACTGTTAGCATTGGGTGGCTTTTTGCCAAACTTATACTCACCGCTCAAGCTGCTCGGTAGCTCCACGTTGATGGTGGAGCTGGAATCGCTCTGCTGAACCTGCTCCGGCCACACACCGTCGCCGGTGAAGTGAAAATCGAGCTCGACCAGATACAGTGCCAGCGCCAGCAGTTGTGTTTTGTCTGCTCGGTACAGCTCAACGCCCAATTCTTCTTGCAGCTTAAGATCGCCGTTTTGAAGCAGGGTAAGTTTTTCCTCGATACGATTTCTGTTGTTTTGGGTGAAAAATTGCATTAGTATTACATTGATTTCTACTGCCCAACGTTCCCGAACTTGGATAAATACGTACAATGGATAGAGAAGGACGTGAACGTTACAAAAGATATCGTCCAGTGTAAACTTTTTCTTCAGCAGCGCTTCTACCGTTTCCTGCATCTGCAGTATCGGCACATGGAACCAATAGGGATGGCGTTTTATCTTTTGCAATGCGGCATCGCCCCGCTCCTTAAAGATGTATCTCAGCACGTGGCACGTATCTTTACCCTTGGTGCGATCGCAACCTTCGCGAACGTACCTTTAAGCGAGTAAAAAATTAATGCAATGATAAACCAAACATCAGTAACACAGTTTTTACCGTACCTTTCAAAGTTTTGCGAATTGCTCGACAGCACATCCAGCGAGGCGCAGCGCACTTTGAGCTGCTGCAGATACTCCAACCGTATGGCCGCCTTCGTGTGGTACTGGATCAATTTCAACACCCGCGGATGCTTCGTCAACACCTCGAACTCCTTGACGCTCATCAAGCGCTCCAGCCTGTACTCGATCGTTTTCGACGACAGCGTGAACACTGACAAACATTTCAACACTTCCCCATCCGGTATATCGAGCTGTTTCAGTATCCCGATTACCCGCTTCACCGATTCCAGGTTCACCATGATGATTTTGGGATATTTCTTCACCACCTCCTTCAGGTCGATACCGCCAATCGTCGGTATTTCAACCGGAAAGCGGAGCAAATTTTCTGGATCGGCATGCAGCAGGAACATGTTAGCGACCAGCTTGTCCCGGGTAAAATTGTAATCGTACTGCAGTATATCGATGACGCGCTGCGTATGGCCAAAACTTTTGTGCTTGATTTTTGAGTACGATTTCCATAGCTTCTCCAGCTCGCCAGGACCAAAGTCGAGCCGTTTGGCGAGAAACTCATTGAAGAACGAAACGCGCATATCCTGCAGCCGCGTGCTATCGTCCCAGCGTAACTTTGGCTCGACCGGACATTCGAACTGACGCTTCATCTGTTCGTACATATCCAGATCCTTCGGTATCAGATAGTTGCGCTTCAACATCAAGATGCTTTTGCGTATCAGCTTGAGGTAGTTACCGATGGCATTGAGCGTGAGGCCTTCCACCAGTCCACACTCGCGCAATATTGTGGTACGATTTTCTAGCGTAATCAAATGGTTGAACAGGACGTGCGGTTGTTCCAATATTTCCTCAGGCGTTATGTACACATACTTGAGGTAGTTTATCTTTCGGATCGTTTCCTCGCGATCCAAGTCAAGCAGGGAGGGGTTGTTTAGTAGCCATCTGTGTACTGCTCTATAATCAGCACCTACCATATCAAAGAAAAACGTTACAGATGCTTCTAACGCTTCAATCTCGACAAAACTTACCAATATGTGGTGCATAAACGCGAGCCGCCTCCGGACTAGTATTTTCTTTTCCCACTTTCAGGCACATCGTGCGATAAAATATGCGTAAACGAAGCATCTCGTTCTGTTTCGCAACCGCTCACCGCCAGCAACAGGGAAAGTTTGTTTTGTTTTCCCCCGGCGTACGCATACGTCAAAATCAGCTGCTCGATCTGTCATGCGGTAGCTGTCAGAAAAAGTTCCGTTATTCTGTTTTTCGAAAATATTCTTCGAAAGCAGGATTTCAAATCGTTGCCGTTAGCAGGAGCTAATAAAAAACCCTTCATGTTATTTCGTTCATATAATATATTGTAACTAATGGTTTTGTGTGTGTTTTTTGTTTCCTTCTAAAGATAACCTTTACCACGCCGAGCTATGTTTAATGCATCAGTGCACAACATATCACAGTTTAACTCATCCGGTAGAGAGCGAGAAATAATTCGTATTACTCTAGAGGTATCTACTGGGGACAGTTGCTCTAACAAGGTGGGTAAACAAAAGAGGACTCCTATTTTAAAACTACCGCTTGCAAGATCGTTCTTGTACCAAACTAATATTTGCTTTCGACAGTAAGTGAGAACCGTGTGTCTACGCACTACAGAAAATTAGACATACACCCTCCTCACTCTCTTTGCACCAACGTCAACTGTACTATAATAATCGCTTTACACAAACATCACTCGACTTCGAAAGGGAAGCGAAAGCACGGTGGATTAGCAGCTCTGGTCCCCTTCCATGGTGTTGTGTCCTTTTGCTATTGGTGAACGGAAACGGGCTAAGAAGCGCTGGCCTTCCCGTTGATGGTCGAGACGATCATGATGATTATGTTCATGGTGTTTAGAGGAGTAGCACGTACACTGTTATCTTCATTTCAATTCTCTCATTTATGTTCGGTTGATTTTGCTTCACGTTTCACTTACACACAAAGGAGCAATTTGGGGTATTACATTTGAATTTGTTAATTATTTAAAATATGTTTTAATTAATATCTTCCGTGCGATTATCGCACACATTTAGATTGCTGCGGCCATATGCTGTCTGTGGTGCATATCGCACGCCTAAACGTTGCACACAACAAAAAAAACCACCGTGGTCACGACGCTGACCAAACGGCTTTCGGTTACTTACATCCTTCTGCTTTCTTCACAATTCAAAGTTCATATCTATCGTACTTCTCTCTCTCTCTCCCTCTCTCTCTCTCACCCTCTTTTTTATCTCCGTGATCACTTAAAACATCGTTTCCCATTGGAGGGAATCTTGTGACGACACAGAATGCACTATCGCTAAAGGAGTTTTTTTATGTACAAGGTGTGTGTGTGTGTGTGTGTTTTCACTTCGTCACTAATAACAAACTCTAGTCAATTACACGTATCAATTAGAGCCTAACTTTCGAACCAAAAATGAAAGAAACTTGTTCGCGTTCCCTTGTCTATCGATATAACCGCGCAAAGTCTTGCAGTGCTTGTGTCGTGGCCCTCGCCGTTTGGGAGCTGAAAAGGAGAAAAACAGACAAACCGTAATCTTCCGCATCTTCTCACACTGATCGCTTGGTTCCGGTTCACACTTACTTGACCACGTTCGTTACGAATTGCACCATTTGTTCGTGCGTTACCGTCACGGAGCCGCCACTGTTCTTCTTCGGTAGCGAGTCCACCGCCTTCTTCACGTACTCCTCCAGCTGGTGCGGACTGTGCTGCTTAATTTCGACAAATACTTCCGCCACGTCCGAGAGCATGTTCGAGTGCAGACAGAAGACGGACGCATACAACAGGTTCATGATGAGCGCTTCGCCGTGGGATGCCAGTATCGACTGCACCATCGGTTCCAGGTCGTTTGCACGATCGTGGCGCAGCAGGCTGCAGAAGAACCGCATCACAGATATATTGGCCTCGCGGTGATCTAGCGTACATGCCAGCAGGCCACACTGTATGATGGGCGTCACGAGCACGGACTGCAGAAACTGGAGAGGAGCGCGCTGGATAAACCGTGTCGTCAGCCGGAAGAAATCATCCACCATGTCCGGGTGGTTCTTGAGCCCGTTCTCCATCTGCAGCACGCCGAACGTGGGCTCGATGAATGCCTGCAGCATGTTGAGCAGACCCTGGGTGCATCCTTCCTCGTACGCAAACTCATCCACCAGAATGCTGCCCAGGTACAGCAGGCAGCTATGATTGTGGCCGGAGTAGATCGTGATGATCTGCTTAACCAGCGGTTCCAGTATCGGCATCGCCTGCTTTCCAATACACCTTATGGCGTACCGGATGCAGCGCACGATGCGCTCCATAATTTTCGAATCGTTCTTGTAACGTTCTAGTGCGCGCGACAACACATTCCAGTTGTTGACGATGACGAACGCACACGGGTTCACCTCGTTGTTGCGCATGGTCGGGCTGACGTGCCGATAGATCGAGGCTAACCGGTCGAGCCAGAACGCCGGATCGGACCGGCTTTTCTTCCCGTCCAGGCCATCGTCGTCGCCGTTGGTGAGGCGGCTGAGCGCTTCCACCTGGAAACTACACAGCTCCTGCATAGCGGGCGTAAGCTGGGCCGGCGGAAGGCGCCCTATAATGATGGATATGCCCTTAAGCAGCCCGATCGCTGAGTCCGACTGTATGTCGAAGCTGTCCAAACACCGCGCTATCTCCATCAGCCCGCTAATGTGTCCGAGCATGTGCTTCTTGCACGATGAGCAGATCGATTGCAGTGAGTTGGCGGCCGCGGTCGCTAGTCCGTTCTTTTGCTGTAGCGCAAAAAGCAGGAAGTTCAGCACGGGCTGGAGCGTTTCCGGGTTCGAGTCGATCCAGTCGCACAGCTCGCCAAGAATGCTGATCGATGTGTAGCGGATTGCAATGTGACAGTTTTCCGGCAAGTTCAGTATCGCCTCGACCACCTTCGGCACGACCTCGCTCTCCTCACTACAACGGTACGGGAGGGTGTGGATACAGAGGGGAGAGAGAGAGAGAAAAAAGAAAAGGAAAACCATTTGTAACCCTTAAACCATGTCTGCGAGCATTTCATTTTAATCACCAAAGCTGGTTGAACCGCGACGTTGGTATCTCACGCTCTCCCAATTCCATAATCTCTCTAGAAGATGCAAATAACACAAATCGCAAAAGTACATTAAAATTGTGTCCGATTCCATCGCCAGCAGCAGCGGCAGCACGCGGTCATGTGCGGGTGTATGTGGTGTCGATTCGTTCGATATCGAAGGGGAAAAGGAGTAAAGGAAAGTAGTTATGCCGCTCAGATCAGAAATTTGCTAGTTACAAACAAAAGGATCAAAACAAACAGTAACACATGCTCTACAAAGCTCTAATCATTAATCATCGCACTCTCGCTCTTGCTTTCGCTCCGTTCTACGCTCTTATTATCGGGGCACGCGAGCCGCAAACCGGTACTTCCCGTTCGTGCTCGTCGGCGTACCAGCAGAACGGAACCTACCGTGTGCTTGGCGTACGGATAATAAGCTTTAGAAGAAGTAGCAGAACCAAAAACGGAAAGAAAACCCTATCGAAACACTATGCGCCGGGCACGAGGGCAAGGTAACTGGGCTACTTACGGCAGAATGTTGCGCGCCACGTTTTGCATGATGAAGAGTGCCGCCTCGCTCGATTCCCAGGACACGTTCGGGGACTGTAGTATGACAAACATCTGCTTGAAACAGCTGATCGAGCTGACAATAAATATGACGTCCTTAATTATTTCTGAAACCTTAAATCGGAAATCCTAAAACGAAAGATGAAAGATGAAGCAAATTAGTGGATCCAACTGCTCCATTTTCGCGAGGGAAAAGGTATATCTGCGTACCTTAAAAGATCCGCCCTCCTCCACCAGACCGTCGTGGTCGGGATCGAGCTGCGAGTGTTTGTACAGTGCGGCTATGAGCCGCTCCACGTACGGTTTAAAGTGCGCCGCTAACTTATAGTTGTTCCGCTGGTACAGATCTTCGCTCAGCCGGTACCACATGTTGAAGGTAATTTCGGCCACCTCGTAATCGTAGTGGCCTACACAGTTCAGCACCAGATCGAGCGACTTGACCGAGTAGTGTGGCGTCTCCGACTCCGTCATCCGTGCCAAATTGCTCTCCACCAGCACCGTGAACAGCCGGCACAGATTCATCGACTTGTCCAGATCTTCCTGCGCGACCGACATGTTGTAGGCCTCCTCCAGGCACATGATGCCGCCGAACAGCTTCTCGTCCAGGCCGCCGCGCGAATTGTTCAGCTCTAGACAGTGCAGCAGCGAGCACAAACAATCCGTGGCCGCTTCATGCAGGTCCGGGCTGGTGGTGCTACTGCTGAGCAGCTGGAAGCAGTACACGATGATCATGCTATCGCTTATCTCGGGCAGTTTAAATGCGTTGATCTGCACCCAGGATGTGAAACACTTCAGTATCTTCGAACGGAGCTGCTCGTTTTCGTTGCCGTTCACCAAACACATCGTTAAATACTCGCTCACCAGCGTGGAGTCGGCCTCCAGGTCGATCAGAATCTCTTTCCGCCGGTTCGCACCGAGCCGCAGGTGGCGCGAGTTCACTTCCTCCGGTATTAGCGTCAGCAGCTCGATCAGTGCGTACATCATGTTTGCGTTGCTCGAGAAACGTTGCAGCAGGGTAGCGACCGGTTTCTGCCAGGAAGACATCAGCAGGGCGAGATCTGCCAGCGCCAGCGACAGCTGCGTCACGATGACCGATTTCGTTTCCATCGTGATGTGACTGAGATGCTCTAGTAGGGACTGCCGCAGGGATTCGTGTGCCGATTCTGGCAGCTCGTGAAAGCTGTTCTGTATCTTGTTGCGCATCGTCTGTGCCGCAAAGGTGCAGGAATTAAGATCATGTTTTTGCCGCAGCAACTCGTCCGCTATCTTCCAGGAATGGATCTAAAAACAAACAACAATACAAAACGTAAGTTATGCACGTTTGCATGAAACTACGTCACATTGCTCGTAACTGGTGCGTTTCGGTGTGGCGACCCGGAAAGCGGAAAAGTCACAACACCAAACCGTGACCTTCGCCAGATGCGCAGGGAAAGCGTTGCGGTTTACGTGTCGGGCATAGCACACTCGCATTTCTATGCGGCACATCACAGTGCCCCTTTGAAAAGAGACATAGGCATAGCAGCTGTGCGCTGGTTTAGAGCCCGATACTCGCGCCGCGTTACACCAAGCGCGGAGCAGGGCCAGTGCGGAGTAGACGGTTGCGAACCATCGTACAGAAATGTTCCAGAACAAACTGTTCTTTGAGGTTATGATGCTGATTGTGCGCTAGAGAGTTCCTTCACACATACCTTGATGGTTCGCTTGCTACCCGGTCAAAGCTCTGCTCACTTCGACAGACGGCCGCGGCCAACTGCACTTACCGATTTCTGAAATTCCTCCAACCACTTTGAGGCTTTCTCCTTTTCCACATTATTCGGATCGTTGTACAGAGTGAAAACGCCTTGCAGCACCGCTTCGGCCGTCGGTGGCTCCATTTTCGCGATGGACAACGAACGAATGGACGGAGGTTTTCGCTAGTTTTAGGTGGGCTCTGTCGCTGGCGATGCTTCAAATTCGAGTTCAATCACTTTTTCTTAGATAAATTTTACTATTAATACGGAGCTCCCGTGTTTGGACCGCCAGCAGATTTTTTCGCCATATTTTATTTTCTCTTGACGCTGTAGTTGAGCTAGCGGCCGCACGAAACGCCAGTTCGCACAGTGGTTGCGGCGGTAGCTGTCATACAGCCGAAATTATTTAAATACAATCGTTTTGTGCATTAGACAAGACTTCTTTAAATATAATGGATACACTTTATGCAAAGAGAAACATTTACTGGTTCCCACATCAGGAAAGAACTGTCGAAAATCGATGCAACGAATTTTTCAAATAAACAATAATTATAATTCCCATGTAGCAATTCGGCTACCGCATGGCGATTTGACAGCTCAACGCAGCCCAGGGTGCGAAATAGGATAGAATAGGGGAGATCGTTTTAACTCAGACGGCGAGAAAAAGCGAACAAGCAAATAAGACCAAAACACGTTTAATTTCCGGAATAATAATAAATCAACTGAAATCGTTTTTGCGATTGAAAAATCCTAAAATAATAACCGTAGGTCAACAGATGACAAACATACAGTGGCGTTTTCCCCAGATAATAAATGGGAATTTTTACATCCAGAATATATAATAAAAAAATATTTTATTGATCGAAACTACTGCTTCTGGCTTGTAAAATTAACTTTTTCAAGCTTAGAAAGTTCTCATTCCCAATCAGCAAGAAAATGTAAAATCGAACCTAGTGGCTGATTTGGGGCAGTTTAAGCAAAAATCGTACCACGATCGCACTTTATAGCTGATTAAGAAATGGAGGTGTACTTCAACGAACTATGAAGCTGCTTAACAAGCCTACGGTACTCGATGGAGCTTCGTGGCTGATTAAGAGTGCGGGCTAAATTCCGTGGAACACTTAAAGCTTTTTAAGGTAGGTAGGTAGTGGGAACCAACAGGTTCTTGTCAAAATCGTTTGTTGATTCGCGGAAGCGTCCTTTCGTATTGATTTGTTTACAACATCATGATCATCATCATCTTTAGCGTGCTAAAATTGGCTGCTTAAGCAAATTTAACCATTTTGGTTCTTGCATAAACACTTTCGAAAACTCAAAGAAGAAATTAGCTTACAGCGTAGTACCGGCAGTCAGCTTAGCCGCGACAAGGCAGCACATTGTTTAGCTCTTTTTTTCTTTTTTTTCGTCGGTACGATAAACGAAAGTACAGAGGAGTTTATGGACTTACAAAAGAACAAAAGAAGCTCATTTATTCTTGTCAACTTTATCTTGTAACGTATTTCTGATTTGGATCCAGGATGGTACAGCTAGATTTATTGTTCAGACAAATAAAAGGCTCATTAATTTCCGCATTATATTATCGACCTAGAACTCCTCCATCGCGGCCAAGGTGCTGCAACAATAGAAGAGCTATACCAGCAACTGAACTTCCGGTAAACGATCTCTTATTTTCACATCAACCAGATAAGATCACAATTGATATAAAATAAATAGTAGTTCGAAAATTCAAATAAATAGAGGTGTTATCGAAACAAGGAATAGTATCATGGTGTGTCATCATTTGAGTCATGCCGAGATTATAGATTATCTCTTCAATCGTTTTTGCTATAATAGTTTCATTTCGCACGATTATCGCTCTTTCACTTAAATCCTTTATTACAAAAACCGCTTGATTCCAAACGAGGATTCTAACTAGCCTAATTGTTTAAACGTATCATAAGAAAGATTAGTAATCTTCATATTTGCTTGGTTTTTATTTTATTACTCTATCCAATTTTTGTTAGGTGAGCGTTCCATGTGGCTTACTCTACGGAACGGATACATAGGAACGTAATAAAACTGCAAATCACACCAATCTTACCGAAATACCGGTAAGCCATGGTTTGTGAACCGAGCACTGCTGCATGTCTTGTGAATGGAAAGCTTACGTACTTAGCTTACAGTGAGAAGGATGACTCTCCTCAGGAATGGCTGTATTCTTGTCACAGTTACAAATTACTCGCTATCTTGTACACACAAAAATGTCTAATGTGTCTAGCACAATCCTAATCGCTAAAGTGTAAATCTGTTACAATAGTTCGTATGTACAAAGTCTGGTAGTAAAAGTGCGAAACTAAGCAACGTAAGAGAGCCACGCTTAGGGCAGGCTTGGATGTCGATAGTTCTTGGTATCCCTAGCGCCAGCAATAACCGGTGGTTGTCATATGCTGAGCGACGGTCGTTTCTTACGTTCGCCCTTGCTGTTCTTGCCGAAAATGTTCCCGAGCGCTTTCGACACACTGTTCACGCCCAGCTTCCTTCGCATTGGCAGCGCCCGAAACAGTTGGGTGGAGCGCGCCTCCCGGATCAGTGAGTGGAATGCGAGTGAGACGCCGGCAAAGTTTTCGGCCGCCGACACCTCGTAGAACTGGCAGGAATATCGGAACGACAGCTCCTGACCGTCATTGACGGAGATTTCCCTGCAAAATCGATAAGGGAAGAGAACGACAATTGTGTTAATGGGGACAGCTTGATCGTATTTTGCAGAAGGGAGCACTCACCTCGCATGATCGAGATCACTTTTGTTGCCCAGCAGAAGGAGCGTGTAGTAGGAGGGCAGCTTCAGCTTGGTGAGCTGCTGCAAGTAGTCGGCAGCCTCCTCGAAGCTCGCCTTATCACAGATTGAGTACACGACCACGAATGCGTCACCCCAGCGAAGATGTTCGTACAGGCAGCCGCGCTTCTGCAAAGAGAAAGGAGACGCACCAGAAGCACACTTGGTTAGAACCGGAGTTTTCTGTAAGAAAAAACTGCTGAGCAGAAAGCGTGCATACATCACATCGGGAGGTGTCCATAATTTCCACCTCGGTCGTAATGTTGTCATAGGTGACACTATGCCGGTACAGGAAGTCTGCAGCAAAACGGAAAAGAAAGAAAAGTGTGATATTAGCCCGAGGTCAAGCGGTGAAATCCGTTCTGGATGGAATCTTCCCCTTTGGTGCTGGTACCGCACTCTACACTTACCTCTCGCCGAGCTGTACTCCCCGATGTAACGCTTCGTGAGATAACGCACCGTGACGGCTGTGGAATGTAAAGCGTACCATTAGTGTGCATTATTCTCTGCATAACCCAGGAACATATCTTTAACCCCTCCCAACAAGGGGTAAGGTTTCGCCCGGGCACCAACGCTTCCCCAATTCCCCGATGCACGGTGGTGGCCTTCAAAAGGTGATGCGGAGTGATTTGAGAGTGGTTGTTTGCAATTGATGGAAAGCAGCAGGGAACGGGTTTTGGTTGCGCGCTGCCCGTTAAGGACAGTCTGCACTGTAGGCGGAACAGGGCGGGATTGTGAAATGGGGTGTTCTCGAAAAAGGGAATCTCGAGATGCGGAGGTTTCCCTCAAGCGACCAGCGAGGCGGCAAGTGGGTTCTCGCTGCACACCATCGTTTATGGGCTGGACACGACACTCAGGCCGGCCGGTAGACACTTGGTGACGCGTGTTGTTTGTCCCGGGCACAGAAGTTCTCTACGTCAGCAGCCTTCGAAGCAGTCGAAGCTGTTTTGATCCGAGGCGACATGATTTCCGTTTTAGGGAAGGAGTCCGACGATTAACTTCGATTGCAAATAACACTTCGAATGGAACGCAGGTTGGATATTTGTGCTGTGTGTTGCAACATGCTCGAAAGGGTTGCAATGGATTCTTGAATCAAAGGCGCAGCCGTTGCCTTTGATGCTTCAAGTTTGAGCAACCGATTTAAGTAAATTGCTAAACGACACGCATCCCCAAGCATGTTACCGTGTACATAGTAGCTTAAGTCGCAACCCTGAAGCTTATATGTCTTCTTGAAAACCCCCAAAAAAGGACACGAAAGCTGACGGGAACAATGTTATCATTCGCAAAACATGTATTCAGTTAGAAACGATGCATTGTTTGTTCGGGTGGGTGCATTGCCGTATCTATAGCCCGCCCCGGAGGCACCGTTAACCAGTAAGTGATGCATCATAAAAGATAATTTCAATTCATTTCATTTCATACCGTACCGTCCAGCCATCCATCCTTTGCACGGGGCAAGGAATGGAGATGGCAGATCCCAGCCTGTCTGTACATACAATTTGTAACAGTTTGACTTTCGTGAACCTGAACCCATTGGTGGCACAATCGAACGCCATTTATCTCACCATTGTTGGTTGGCTGGATGGCTGACAAACGGCGCAGTGCACACAATTGCATATACCATGCTAGCTGCACCTCCAAAAAAAAAAAAAACAAGAAACAAACAGTCGAGGATCTCCTCGGGACACCTCATTTCTCTTGATGAAAGAAAAATCACCCGTAAGATCTCTTTATTATCGACCACCGTTACTACACACCTCACGGTACGGTCGACGATGCAGAAGTAAAATAAATAACCATTCAACAGATACACACACACACACTGCGTGATGCATTTCCTTTCAGTGTTTTACGGTGCAGTAAGAGGCCCGTTCGCTTTCGTTACCGTAGTTGATAAAGACCTCATGGCACAGGGATCGAAATCCCGTCCCCGTCCCCGTATATAGGTCGAAGTTGAACGAAACCGCATTGAATTTTGTCCACCTTCACTGTCCGCCTGTCCGAGCATACCCACAGACCTCCACCCGCGCTGCCGAACCCCCTTTATTGGGTCTTTAACCACTTCCACCGGTGTGCTGTCCCGCAGCCCGCACGTTCACCGTTCGAATTATTAATTACGATTTATCACGCTTCAATAATCGTACCGTTTTTCACCGGGGGATAGGAGGAGAGGGTGGTAATGGGCGCATGCACCGTGGGGCAAGGGGCAGCATATGGAATCGTGGGACCGTCGTTTTCACCAATTCATCGATTGCCCGATAAAGATAGTGCGTGATACGATACTGCGTCAAAGTGGCGTGTGCGTGTGCGTTGCCGTGATTGGGCAAGCCGGTGCAGTCACGTGCACGTGATCGAAAATACCACCCGAGGGCAGAAAGGGAAATGCGAGCGGCCAACGGAAACCATTGTGTTTGTTCGGCGGGGTGGCGGGTGGTGCGTTTTTGGGTGAAATCGTTTTCCTTTGGTCACGTCTAATGAACTAAGGGCAAATGACGACGCGATCGGGTTGGGTTGATACTGTTGATTTGGGTGGGATAGGTGGTGAGTGTGAAGGGTGATCGTCATTTGACACTGATTTAGTTCAAGGTTCCGATGAATCGTTGGGCCAGGAATGCGGTGGCCCTCTCGATTGTCTTTGGAGTTCAAGAGCACAATGGAAAGTTTGGGGTTGCTTCGAAAGGGCACAAGTTAAGCTTCCAAAAACATAATTGCCATGGGAAGAACCCCTTAATTTGGTGATCTGCACTGTGTTACATTAGAAACTTTTAGAAGAATTTGATGATCTCTGAGTGCAGAAATTAAAGCCAAAAAATCAATTATAGTTATTAAAAAAGCTGAAGTGGGATTAGCTGACCATTTCAAGTGGTGTAACATATTACTCAACGATAGAAACGACTCGTAAAGACTGACTGAATGACTTCTTAAATTGGCCAAACCAAAGGTTCTAGATCCTTCCCCTACAGCCAAAAATGATTGACTTTGAAGTAGCAATCACTTAAAATTCTTTAAAATAATGTTTTTATCATTTTATCATTAATCCAGAAAATCAGGGCGACGGCGACGAGTACGAGAAGAAAGTCGAATCTACCAATGTTAAAGCAACATAAACTTCTTGCAAGAGAAAGCTTAAATTACCCATTTACTTTCAAACGGATCCAATAAGAGAAACTTATTAACCATTCCATTACGCGAGTGTTGAACCGTTGAGGCTTCTAAGCGTTCCCCATTCACTAACTCTACCAAGAAGGTTTCTCGCAACGGAAGCACCTGTCCAGGTGGTAATTAGGTTGTTACAATTTCAAGTGCCTTTCGATCAAAGCGATCGAGGATAGAAAAATCCCCCTGCAATGCCCTAATGCACCATTCGGGATGCATGCTCTCGAACTGCATCGTCCGATGTGGGTTGACAGGGGCGACACACTGCACCCGAGGTTGCACCGGTGCGCCATTCGGCTAGGTCGAGTTCCGAGATCAAAACCTAAATAGGCTAATCGATTTCTCTAACCACGATTCGTCCGAGCGAATGAAACGGCAGCAAAGAGGTGACCAAAACGAAGATGCCGGTCAGGTTCACCCGGGCGCCCATTTCACCGTTCCCGAGCACCGCACAGAAATGCATTCAAATTCGCAATAACCATAACAATAAGCATAAAAATTTACGCTCCATCCCTTGGAGGCGCACACACACACACACACGAATGCTTACCCGATTTGCCCACTTTGGCGCTGCCAATGACGACCACCTTGAGCTTGTTTAAATTCGTCATTCCTTCGGTTGGGTTGGGAGTTGCTTGCTGGCGGTTACAAGCGGAGCGGCCGTTCTGCTCCAAACCCACCCCCGGTAACAAATCTCGCGCGTGTAGGTTGACGTTGCCGAGGGACGTGGGACCTTGCCGGACCACGCGTCGCCCTGCCCTAAAGCCCGTGCCGCGTGCGTACGTGTGGAGTTTGCGTTGAATTTTCAATTACTGTCCCAGCGTCCAGCGTCGGGTTGGGTTCGTTTTTTTTGCGATGGATTTGCGCTGCTGCTACCGCTTTTGCTGGGCGTTGGAGGAAAAGTTTTACGCCTCCCGGGGCCAGTGGCCAATGGGCAGGCTGGCTGGGTATGGTGCGGTGGCCGGATCGATGCACGGTATCGCCATTCTGTCGTCAGTGTGTCGCAACGCCGCCCTCCACACTTCGAAGCACTTCGATCAGAATCGAACGGACGGCACAGGAGGGGAGAGCTTGTCGCAGTTGTGTGGTGTTGATTCCTTTAATGAGGCGCTTTTAATCAGTTGGGCACTGTGACGTCGTACACAAAATCGTAGAAAAAAAGGCTGCCGACTACTCCTGCCACACGTGGATAGCGATGGTTCGCAGATAGAACGCGTAAGACGCTGCAGAAAAGGAGAAGAAGAAAGAATGGAGATAAATTAAAACACAAAACCTTAAAAAAACGCTTGCCACTAAACCAACGTCACACCGTATGCAAAAACGAACCTGTAAGTAAAAAAAAAAAACACATTTAAATCAATACAAACACTGGAACACCACCAGGCAGTTTGCCCGCATTGCCTCATGATCGCAAAAGTAAGCTGAATTCCGCTCCCCCTCCCTTCCTCTCGTCACAGTTTTCTACCGCTTGCCCTTTCGCTCACGAGCCTTCCAGCGACGAGATCGATAACGTTACGATCCGGGTGCTGCCCGGTGCGCAAAGTGTAACATATTTTAATTAGGCTGAGTTGCATTTCCACCGAGGGTTTTCACCCTTCGAGCGCAGCGTTAACCAACGGTGGGTTAAAAATAGTTGGCCAATTCCTGGGAATTGAGATGACACTGGACGCTGGTCTAGTCTCGGCCCTGCGGCACACACAGAGAGATAGAGAGCGCCCCTGCCGTCCCTTAGGTGCCCACTGCCAGTGCAGACACGTCAGTCGCCGGAGAAGCAATGGCATCGGCACAGTGCCGCATTACCAGTGGCCTGATTTTGGTCGCGCTGCAAACGAGGTTAGGACACGGGACACGGGGATGGGTATTGCGAATTTTTGCATAATTTTAATAGATGTGATTGTAAATCTAAATAGCAACAAGCGCACACAACAAGCTGCGAACGGTGCCGAAGAGGTGCAGCCAAGATTTACTGTGCTCGAAAATGACGCACCAATTCGTTCGGTGGGAGGTCGGGGGGAGGTGATGCGGGGGGGAAGGGGAGGGTGGTTGGAAGGTGGAAGGTGCACTTTTTTTCTTTCGTTGTTTCGATGGGTGCATCTACTGCCTGGGAGGGAGATAAATGTGAGCACGGGACATGCTGGGACACGGTTACGGCGGAATGGTTTTGCACAGTTCATCTTCCAGTTCGGAATGGAATTTGTAACGAAACATGCACCTCTCTTGGTCGTGTCGGGGACGCTGTCTTCTTGCTGTGGCAATGTGGTTTTTGTGGACCACTAGCAGCAGCAACAGCAGGAGCAGCAACAGCAGGAGCAGCAGCGGCGGCGGCCCCACCAGGCAAACAAACGCCATTCGAATGGGGCGACCGAACATGTGCGACCGCTTTCTGGTGGAAATTTATTATTGTATACAAACGAGTTGAGTACTCGCCAAATCATTACGAGATGCCAAACGGTGCTGAAACGTTGGTTGCAGGCTAAATGATTTCGTGAAATTATAAACAAGCTCGAAGGAGTTGTAAGATTGTAAAGAAAAGCGTTGAAGAATTGAAAGTGGCTAAAGAGAAAGGGATCAAACGTTTTGATTTTTTCGTCTGCTTTTACAAAACCAAACACTGCTTTGGATATTTGTGTGTCCAGTGATGAAAAGTGCTGCCCTAAATATATGGTCTGTTCAGTTAAGGAAGTTAAATAGAAAAATGTATGCCAACTGCAATTGACATCCAACGGCGCACATGCAAATAGAAGTTTAGATTTAACTTGCTTCTTTGGCTACAGCACAGGATTACACTGATGCTGAACATTTTGAAGATGCTTACACTGATGTGCAATTTGAGAGTTGAAGAGCTTATAAATAAGTAAAATAAGTGTGTTTCATGCTCTTTAGTGCATTTCCTTTTAGGCACGAACCTCATGTTTGTTTTATGAAGAAAACCGCCAGCAAAAGTAAACATAAAAAACAATTTAAAACTAAAAGGTTTTACTGTTCAGCTAAACAGTCAAAACCTAGAGCTTTCTTATGAACCAGTCAATCAAAAACAAGAATGTTTTAAGAGTACCGAACCCACGACTTCGAATCGCTTCCTAGCATCTTTACTTTACTACATCTTTAAATCTTTACTGGAGCCGTCTCGAGCCACTAGTCGGCAGCCCGGAGCCATCCAGAGTCATCAGTGCCCTTGGAGCCGTCGGAATCATTTGAAGCCGTCCGGAGTCTGAAGCAGCTAGTCGATACCCGGAATCATTGGGGCTGAAACGAATCGCTCCGAATCACTTTGAATCGTTCATGATACGGTAATATTGGCAACTGATAACTCAAAGGAAAAAAAGGAAATTGGAGGATTCCGGATGGTTCCAACAGCTTCAATGACTCCAAAAGGCTCCGATAGCTTCGATGACTCCGAACGATACCGACTACCGACTAACAGCTCCGGACGGTTCCAGACGACTCCGGACGGTTCGGAGCTCGGAGTATTGCACCTGCGTACCGCAGCCGCTTCCGACACTAAAGGAGTCATTTGAAAGCGATTCTGGTTTTATGTCGAACTACCCATCACTATTGGCCATGTAGTGTACCCTTGCAAAGATAATCTGTCCTAGGAAGAGGCCGTTAGAAAGAAATTCTAGCAACGTTGGTTTTTGTAAAAAGTGTATGCATTATCACTAGATTACTAGTGGCCGTGTAGACAAGAATAAAAGATAAGAGTGTATTAAAATCCTCCAATTTGTATCAAACAGGCAAAAGAAGTTTTATCATGATTCTGTTTGTTATCTTAGGCAAACCGGAAGACTCTTCTGTCTGTGATGATGTTCTTGGATAATATTCTTGAATTAACAACAAAGAAGTTTGGGTTAATAATAATTAAATATTCTCTTCTTTTTACTTTAATCAGCTCCAACTTTAACACACCACTAAAGGAAACATTTCATTCACCAAATACAACACTGATTACAGTATCACCATAATGGAGCTACTACAAAAATCACCATTACGCTTTTAAATTCAACAAGCACATCTTCAGCTGCCGGGAAGATGGCCAGCTTAATATCCCGCCATCGTCACACCGAGCTGGCACGGTTTCCCATCACTCATAATTGTTATCATGATCATTACGAAAGCTACCGTGCGCTGGCTGACAATCGTACGTACGAACCCAACCCAAGCGGCTAAAGTGCGGCATGACATAACCGACCGAAATTGGCAAACAAACGAGCTGCTGCTCAGTGAATAAACGGCCATAATATTATTGTTATTATGTGGGAACGTAATAACTCGAACGGGGCACAATAAAGGAAAATGAGAAATTGAACTTCAGGGCGCGTTCGTTCGCACTGTTCGCTTCCATTTCCTTCGTCGCCAACGCCTACCTTCCACATCCTTTCAGAAACCAGATCATACCCAAAAAGTGCTACGAGTTGCGCTGAAGCGGGATAGCGATCGAACCGGACCACAGATTTGCAGATTGCTTGCCCTCATAGCACAGCAAAACGACAGCAAAACGAAGTAAGTACGGCAAACCACAAGACGTGCATCCCACACCCAATATCCGGGATTTCGATTTACGCGATTGTTGTCCTCCCTATCATCACTCAAACTGCAAGATAATCGAAGGCACTGTCCGTGCAATCCCGGCCAATCGGTGCCGGCTTTTCGACTGCAAACAAATTCCCATTAGTGTACCAACTGGTGCTGCCGGCAGGCTGAAATGCGTCTCCGTGTCCCCGTCCGTTCCCTCATTCGATCACAATCGAATCGATCGCGCCGGCACCGGTAACACGCTGAAGGAAAAGGTTGATAAACAAGCCGCCGAAAAGGTAATTTAAAGCGGAATGGGAATGGCGAAATGAGTTTATTATTGAATTACCCGAAAACGCGTTCATTAATCGTAATGGCAATTGAAAATAAAAGTCATCAGTTCAAGGCACACCCTCGCTCCGGCACGGCGGGTTATGATCAATCTGGTGCAATGATGTACCGATGTAACACACCGGCGTCCAGACGCCAATGCTGGACAACGACTACGCTATTCGAAAGCTCAACCGACACGGTAACGGGCTGGGTCCGGGACGGCACCAAACTAAACGGATGATAATGCAGGGAACACCCTATCGGTAAATTTTAAACACGACCATAAACATAAAAATATGGTTTCCACACGGGAGTATGGCAGTTTTTTGCTGTTGTTGTTGTTGCTGTCTCCGCCTTCCCCTTCGCATGGCCATAAAACGTGTCCGGGTGATGGGCTGGCCGTTGTGCCCGACAGCTCGGCGCGCATAACAATAAATTCGTTTAAAATTCTTCCAATAATAAAAATTAATTGAAATGCACCATTAAATGTTGTCGCGGAATAATGTACCGCCGGCAGCTGGGAGGTTAATTTAGGGCTATGCTGTTGCAAAGCAGTGAGAAACGTGATATATTTAATGCACAGCAATTCTGAAGAGTGATGGCAAAAAAGTTGTAATTCGTATTGATGTATTGGCACCATTAAAACATTGAGTGTTTAAACACATTACATCTCAGCGTTTGAAACTTCACAGTATAATCATCCGTTCTCTATCTTTTTCTATCAAACTCAAATACAATTTTAAGCGTATCGTGAATGAAACGATTTTAATATTTAAGTATATTTTTTATTTCAACGCCACATTATCTATCATTTTCCATTTCCCAAACACGAAATTTCGTTCTGTTAGTAGTGCATTTCCAAATGTTTAGAGTTTAAATTAAAAAGAGCCACAAAAGAATAACAATTTTATTTTTTGTTCTCTCTTTGAACGGTTCAGTTGCGTGAGTTTAGACAAGAAATTTCGGTCTATTTCATTTTTCGACAATTTTTTGACAAAACATTACTAGATAAATACAAAAGGCTTAAAGCTAAAGCTATAAAGCTTTTTAAAGATAAAAAAAAAACAAAAAAGTTGCTAAAACAATGTTTTGATTTTTAACTATATATGTGAGATTTATTAACTCCCAAACAAATTGAAACAAAAAATAAATTTCACCCCACCGTTATGGCACAAACCTATACGTAATATAAACTTTAATCGCATTTGGATGGGATAAACTTGAACCACTGTAATGGGTTAATCTGCACTGTTACGTCTTTGTCTTTGTCTCCGTCTTCAGGCGAGGTGTGAAAGAATCCCTTAAAGATGAACGAGATGCAATTAGCCCGCTTGGCACCTTAGTTGCTTCCGCCAGTTGACGGCAACTTGGTCGTAAAACGCATGTACATGCATGATGATCGATTTTATGCTCTCGGGGCGACAAACGTTGCAAATCGAGAGTCATTCGTTGCTTGTTTCGCGTGTCTTTTCCTTTTTCTTCCTGCGCTTTACCGGGTGTTGACCATCCCCAAAAGAATGCCGTAAACGCCCTGCTCTTTTCATACTTAAAAAAAGACAGCAGTAAGGGATGGTTTAATGTCGCCCGAACGGGACCAGTGAGGAATGCTCTGCTTTCCGCTCTCTGTCCGGATGCGATATAAATAACCCATTTGACGGTTATTTATGTTCGGCAGTGCAAAAATTGCAAACCATCCCAAAACGAAGGGCCGCGACAGGTATGTGCAGGCCCGTGCTCGACTGTATCATCTTCGATCGCACACAATATTCAGTGCAAAACTGTTAAGGGTACATAATTTATGCACTCAAATAATATACAGATACTGCGGTGTGGAGCGAAGCTTACTGTGGTGTGGGGTGGCCGGTGTGCTAAAATTTCAAATTTCTCCAATCACGATCTGGAAGCGAAGGGAGCAATAATTTTACACCCACCCTCACCCGGGACCACCCTCCTTCATCCCACCCTTTCCTTTGGGGACGACGGGCCGTACTTTCTATTGATCTCGAATGGTTTATGGGTTCATCGTTGAAAGTTCAGCCGCCGTCAACGGTGTCAGATCGGTGGGTTTACTTCCCGCCGAAAAACGGTTCCGTGGTTCCGCTTCGGCTATCGAACAATCGTACGAGCAGAAGCAGGAAGCGGGCTGGGGGTGGATTGATTGACTGCCGAGGGACGGGAGTACCGCATAATGCTGCATGCGGCCCCTGTTGCTGTTAATACCGCATCGAATTGCTTTGTCTTGGCGAAAACTTCGTAAGCCACCTTTTTCTCGCTGGCTAGCTGGCGGAATGGACAGTGTGGCTAAACCGGTAGAACGTTCAAATTGAATCGAGCGTTTATGACACAAAGGAAGGTTGGCCCTAGTTCCGCTACCGTTGCAGAGAGGAAGAGGCAAAAGAGGGATATGTTTGAAGGTTGGCAGAATGTGGGTGGCTCGCACCTGGACAGTGATGTGCATAAAATAAAGCAAGCGATGCCTTTGTAAATAAAAAGACTTTGCTTTAATTAAATTAAACAGTTAAACAAATAACTCTTTTTCCAATGAAACATAATGTCCTCAACATAGAAAAAACTTGAATATAAAATTAAAATCAATGATTGAGTTTAAAACAAATAAAAATAACGATAGTTCAACACCATTTACTACGACTTCAAATAAACCCTTCGCGCAGGTTGCAGTGTTGAATCATGTGCATCGTTTGAATTCGTTACGAACGTGTGTATGTATATCTTTTCCCACCTTCCTGCCCAATTCACCCGAAAACCACCCATTGCTCTGCCCCGCAAATGCATAAACTGAACGCCTGCCTCGAATGCGGTCACAGCGGAACGCACATTTGTACCACACGGCGACACGGTTCGACCCACAACGTGTCACACCGTTGTTCGGGAGTCCGTAGCCGGTCGGTCGGCCGGTCGGCGCCACGGTTGTTGCACCGAGTGCCACCGCCTGTGTGCTATAAATAGTCAAATCTGTCCCGCCAAAGTGCATCGATATGCGGTGCGGTGAGTGTGTATGAAAAATTAGAAAGAGAAGGACACTGGATAGGAGAGCAAAGCAATGGGAAAACGAAGGGTGAATAGAAAGAAAAAAAGAACTACACACCCCAGCACCGGTACAGAACATACATTTTTCGCACCGATAAATATGCTAAATAAAAAAAAGTACCAGGCGAATAGAGCATACTGGAGGGCCGGAGAGAGAGAGAGAGGTGGGCACATGATTCGCATCAAAACTGCAACGCATTTGACTCTCCTCCGTAGCCCGTTCGTCGCTTTCTCGGGCGCGCAAGTCTTCGCTCCTCTCCGCCCTGTTTTCCCTTCCTTCGGTGCGCGATTGAGTTGTAGGAGTACATAATTTGCAAATTGAGCGTAATATTTTGCGATAAATCATAGCATTTTGCCTACCAGTGCGGCTGTCGGAGCCCGCTCGGAGCAGTTCGTTAGGCAGTTACGCTGGCCCGACCGGTGGTGGAGCCTTCTTTCCTGTTGGGTCTGGCTGGATTTCGATGGATGTTGTCTGCACCTCGTTGCGTTGGGTTTGATTTTACTCCTTGTGGCCCTGGCTAGCATTAGAGGGCGCCGGGTTGTTCTGTGCGCAGTGCGCCTGTGGGTGAACGCTGGGCCCCAGTCCGATCGCTCGCCGCACAAAGCCGATTCCCAACTGTGCCGGCGAACGGCCAGTTTGTGTGCGGAAATGTGGCCCACGTCTAGATAGCGAGCGTGTACAATGATGGTGGACAATTTATTATTTGCTCCCGATTTCGATTTCGATTTCCTGCATTGTGTGCCCGGGGAACGGTGCAGCTCCGTACGATCGTTGAATCGACGCGGCGATCGGCAACCGTTCGATGCATTTTTCGGGTGACTCACCGTGAAGGGATCCCGCGAAAGGGTTTATAATTTGCAGCCGCACGGTCCGTGCGCTTCGTCCCACCGGGTTTCCCTTTCCCTCGTTGATTTGGACGAGTCATTAATTTCAGTTTTATGCTACAATTTTGAGCAATAACAATGCAGCGAAAGTGAGCGACGAATCGATCCGGCCGGGGGAATACAGCACGGCACCAGACAGACACGGTTGCCTTTCTGCCCGCTAGATATTATTAGCAGTTTTATTAGCCTTTCAGCCACTCGCGACTGGGTGGCCCCCGGGTAGGCAATCCTTGGCAGGCAAAACAGCACGCGAGAACCGGGAAATGCAACCAAATGGGAACCGCCGAAAGCGTCACTCCAAGGCACCGAGCACGCCGCCAGGAAGATAATCTTTAACGAGCTTTTCATTTCCATTTGGCTAGCGGCCAGCCTGGGAACCGGCTCCGTTCCGGCAGCTGCCGTTCGGTCGCTATGATGGTGCTGAGCAGGACCTAGCCAACCTAACCAATCTTCGTGCAAGTGTCTGTGGGGTTTTTTTTCGGCATCAAGCTGAGTGGTGAGATATAAATTCACTGCTGCAGAGTAATAATAATAAATTAGCAAGAGAAGGAAAAGGAAACACCACATCTTGCTGCGGATGAAACGGTACCATCCGGTACCGGTAAGCTTTACCGTGCCGTTCGATGCACGGAGACGCTTCCCTCATCCGTCAATTAGGATTAAATAGGTTGACGGGGGTGTTCTTTCGCCCGGGCACGGTGGGGCCGTGTACGATCATCCCGCACCAGAGCCTGGAAGATCGGCCCGAGAAGATAAGCGATAAGCGGTCGGGCCGATTGCATCTGCTCTCCTCCCGATCGGTGCAGCGGATGCAGCTTCCCAACTCGGTGGGTGGTGTTTGGTGAAAGAAAGGGCCTATAAATGGCATTGCTTTTCCCTTCGCGCTTGCCCGTCATGCCCGGCTAACTGATTTGCTGACGATCATCTGTCACGAGCGATGGATTGGATTTAGCATCAAGATAGGTGAACGGGGGTGATATTCCACCGTGCACCGGGTCGCATCGCTCGGCACATACGCGCTGAGATTGATTATCTATTTAGTGGCACCTTGGAAGCAGCCGGCAGGGAATGGAGTGTCACAGGGAATGATGGAGAGCTAAGTTGCTTAACGGCTGGATGTTGGATGGGTTGATGGGGTGAGAAAAACTGGCGACCTGTTTTCCATACGCGATTCGAGCGAGGATTTTATCGTTGTTAATTCATAGTCACTAGTTGAAGTTTGTTCCCTTTTCTTAAACGTGTAATAACTCGTCTTACTGCAATATATTTAATAAACAACATTATGACGTATCATGTTCATTCTAGGAACTTGCACAAATCATGTGCAATGCAAAATAGCTTTGAAAGTAAGCTACTACAACAATATAACCACATTACCTTATAAAGGAGAGCTCTTAAGACAAGTAAAGATTAGCCTCAGTTGCAGAGCATTCCTTGAAAGTAATCTATTGTAAGTTGACATTGTTTTATACGAATAACACTCTAGGAAAAGGCACGACAAAAAATGAACAAAATATTATTTTCATTTATCGATTAATAAAATTTAAAAAAACTAAAAGACAACTTTTTTGGCAACACTTTTCATCTTTTTTGGTAGGAGCAAAACATTAAGAAAGATAAATCGTTCCTTTTGGGAAATTAATATGACGTCACCCTGCTACCTTATTACTCTACCAGTACAGTTAACGAGGAGCATACGATTGAAAGAAATGATTAAAATTTCATAATTCATTTTATCACGTTCCAGTTTTGGAGTTTCAAAATAGAAGTATTACCATTGATTCATTACCATCGAGTTTCAGAATCTACGACGTAAAACCTATTAAACATTTTACCCTTCCCGTTTGCAAAAAAAAAACAACCGAACCTAGTAAATAGCTTCCCTTCGTCAATGGATGCTCAAAACGGTCACTCCAGAAGTGAATTTTTCTCCCAACCAACGGAGTAACGCATCACCGCAACCAACACAGCGTCGGTCGGTTTTCGGTTACATCGCTTTGAACTGTTGCTTCAGTTACTTTTTACTGACTTGGCAAAAGCTGCCACCGTCACCGCCGATGCCACAGCGCCGAAGAAAACATTGTTTGCTTTCCTGTTTGGGCGCACTTTGTCGATTTAAGCCGCCGACAGGCAGGCCGCCACCGCCGCAGCGCCACCCGGTGCACCCGGTTGGCTTGATGCAACAGCATTTATCGTTCTCATTTGCCAAGCAATGGCGACGGGTTGTCCGAGGGTGGTGAGAGGAAGGGAATCTGGGCACGGGTGGGTCATTTACGGGACTCCTCTCCTATCTCCGCTGCGGTCCGGAGAAACCCAGTGCGTTCGTTTTGCTTGGTTGGTGTGTTTTTGTTTTTTTTTTTTGTTTTCCTTCAAAGTTTTTGCGCCCTTTTCCACAAATCCCAGCCCTCCGGCACCCTCTACCCCCATTTCTCCCCCCTGGGTTTGTGGCTCATAAATCGCATCGCAACGGTGGAGGTCTACGTTTGGCTGGTCGCTTTCTGCGCCACGCCGTGTCATTTCGGTCGTTTGACAAATCCGATTAATTGCCCGCCCGCTAGCGTTCGCTAGTGGTTTGGTCCAGCGCAACCGCCCTGGAGAAAGAGAGTGCGAACCTAATGCCGTCCGAAAACCGGTAAACACGCGGTAGACCATTTGGGGAGGGAATCTAAAGCGCTGGAGTCCATTTGCGGACGCGCGGTACACTATCGGACCAATTTTCTCCTATCGCATCGCGATCGGTGTGAAACCATTTTTCCATTTTGTGATGATTGCCGTTTATTCCTTTTGGTGTAGCGTGCGCTATCGCACGTTGCCACCTACCGGAGAACTATAATTAAACAGCCCCGTTTGAGGACGGGAGCGATCGGATGAAGAAAAGGGAGCTAAAAAAATAAATTACACAACCATTTGTCTGTGGCCATCGCCCTGTGACCAGGCACGCGGCACAGTGGAGTGGAATGCATTCGCGTCAGCGAGAGTTTCCCGCCTCACATTTTTATTTTCGGACTATCAGGTGCGGACGAAGCGTACGAGTCGATTGGGCAGATTTGTGTGGACGATCGAACCAAGGGTTTTGTTTTGCTGATGTGCAGAAAGATAAATCGTAAGCGAACAAAAACTTCACTGGCAATAAAATAAAGAAGTCCTTAATCTATGTAACTAAAGTGTCGCACGGGGCGTGGCTGATCGGACTTACGGGGCTCCAATGTTGTTTGTCTTCCGCCCACCGATTGTATGATTAGCGGCACCAGCACCATCGTGTGCGATTTGGAAACACTTGAACGAAACCAATTAATGACAAAACATTAACATTATAACATCAACATACTCTGCGTGTGCGAAAGTGAGTCCAGTACAGCCCGGTCTGGCCCGTCGGGGCTTTCCGGGAATGTCGTGCAGTTGACGATATGGAAAGCGAACGAACGCAACCCATCATAAACCATCGGCTAATCCGGCCGACAAATGGTCTGGCCGCGGGATGAGGTTTGGCATGGAGCAGAAAGGGGGAATCTCTGCACAAACCCCGAAGGGCCGGCTGAGCCAATTCCAGACGAGCCCTTGCGTGCTAGAGAACCCCAGTGGTTTCGTTTTTCGCTGGCAGGCAGTAGATCGCATGATCGCAGACGGGGTGATCATGCTTTCGGTGGGGGTTTTGGAGGCGGAAGCGCGGAAATCGCACATTCAGCAGGATGACGACGGGCGCGACGACCGATTCAAACGCGATCTGCATGATCGCACGGTGACAGCGGCGGTCGCGGCCAGTCGAAGCTTAGCAAAGGATTAGGGGACGCACGCGGCCGTGTTTGCTGTTCGCTCTGGATGGTGCGGATTATGATTGTCACAGCTTGGGCGCCGGGCACGGCTCGGTTGGCAGGCAATCGGATCGATTTGGCCGGCCGACCCCGGAGTGTCCGGAGATTGAGACATGCATCGTGTCGGACCGTGTGCCACATGATGTAAGCAGACAGCCGACTGCCAGTCGTACCAGCGAGTGTGTGCGAGAAGACCGCACGAGGGAACTTTCACCAAACGAAAGGAAAAGTTGGTGAACTTTGCGCGGGTTGGGTGTTCGCTCACGTTCGCCCTCGAACTGGTTACGGCATCCTCCGTTACTGCTGCTTCCCTTTAATTCCAGTGCCTCCCTCATCCTTGCGGCGTTTGAGCGGCGGCGCGGCAAGAGGCACGGCACACCGATCAGAAGTATTTTACCCACGGGGTTTGTTTCGGTGTTTATATGTTTATTTAACTTTTATTGCTTCCCGAACTGAACTGCAACGCGGGCAAAGTGCAACGCCGCAGTGTAAAGATGCACTGCGCTGACGTTAGAAAACCCATCTCACCCTCGCTTTGGATCGTTACACACACGCGCGTTTGGCCGGCATTACCGATGTACGGTTTCGTTTGCCCGCCACATTGGTTTCCCCCTATCTAGCGCTGCTTCTAGTTTGCCTAATTTATACTGCTGCACTCACGGTTGATTGGTTTTGCAAAGTTCGCAGCAATTTGACACACCATAAATCAGGGTTCACGCGGGCTACGATCCAAGCGGGTGCGCTGCTGCCCACCGTGTGTGGGTTGGTAATTTAAAATTGCTGACTTATCGCAATGGTAGCACGGTCCCTCCTGCTGACTCATCAACCGGGCTCCCTCAGGGAGTGGGAATGGGGCTGGCGGGCGGAGTGTTGTGGGTGGGTTAGCGCGATCTATTTCCCCTTTCTGCACACTTGACGCGGTGGAGACAAAGGGCTGACATTTGGCGCAAACGATCGGCTGCCAAGTCGACCAAGCGGACGAGCTGCTGGGTTGCAGCAAAGAAATGGTTGGTGAGCTCATAGGAGTGAGAAGAATTAATGGGTAGCAAAATGTGACAAGAAATGAAATAATAGTAGCTGATAGAAATAATGAGTTTGACAGCATTTGTCCATGTTAAAAACAACTATTTATTGTTGCTGCTCTTCGTTTGTTTCGTTCTCCTGCAGACTTTTTTTTCCTTGATCAATTCTTCAACTAAATAAAACTCAAAAATGCTAGCAAAGGGTCTATAAAACGGTTTTTTACATTAGCTTTAACATTTTTATTGGTTTATCAAAAGGCGATGTTGAATTAATTTATCCGTTTCTTTGTATTTTCGCAGACACAATAAACGCCCTTAGGATGTCCACTTAAAACTAAAGAAAAATCTGCTTGTTCATAATTTTCAATTACAAAGCAAATCGCTCTGCCAGCTTCATATAGCACATTAAGTACTTAATAAATAAGTGAAATGCAGTATACAAGGGAAGTGAAAGTTAAAGAATTTATTGATGTTGAATACGGTAAATTCACTGACTTCTGTAGGGTACTGCAGCTCATCACCCATCGATTCTTCACTTCGAATCTCTAATAATTCTAATCTATTACCAACAACAAACAAATGCCCCAACAAAATAAATGTATCAATATCTTGACTCGCGAGAATGCGAGATTTTTTCGATTATAGACTTAATAATGAAGATTTTACACTTGTTAGTTGAGAAAACACCTAGTCAATTAAGGTATTGTTTATCAAATTTCCCACTGTATTAGTTACGATAATCTGATTCTTTGATCGTGTCTATTCCTACTTTGGAAAAGGTCCATTACTGTCTTTATATTGGAAATGAAATAAATTACTGAAATTATTAAATACCCGTTCAAACTGACTAACTACATTATCTAGCGCTCGTTTTCAAAATGACTTTAACTTGTCCTATTGTAAAATCGCTTGCAGACCGTTAAATATAACACAACTTACTGCGGACACCTCTTAACGCCTCTATCCCAATAAATGCTGTGTAATTAACGACATCATTAATCTACCTCATGAATCTTGTCAAACACAGCGGCGATTAAAGTACATTTGTTTCGCCACAATCACCGAATAGTTTAATCTCCCCGTGTCGGGTGTCGTCTAGCTAATCTGCTTCACGCAACGCGCCACACCAACCCGTAAACAATTAATAAACCTCTAGCTTTACTTCCGTTCTGGCCACCTATGGTAATGATCACAAAACCGTTAAGAGCAGGAAGTCGCGGCACCATGAGGAACGGTGCTGTCTCGCTTCGAGAGACACGGTTTCTACGTTTTCATCTCCCAATAATATTGCCCCGACAAAGAGCCTGCCCTGTCAAAACACCGAACACGATCGAGAACGGACGACGCACCCTCCCGGGTCGCTACAGAAACGGACGGTTTGGAATTTTCGTTTGGAAACACAAATCGCCCACACACGGCACCGGCCACGGCAGAATTCGTTCGCCCACGGTAAGGTAGATCGAAAATTTGCCTTTACGATCGCCCCGACCAGCGCTCGTGTATAAATAATCGTCAAGAAACCACCTCACCACCTTCCAACCCCGCCTACTCGCCCGGGATGAGGCGAATTTGTAATGTCAAGCTCGGAAGCGCATCGGTTGTAAACACGCGGCCAAAGCCCACGTTCACGATCATCATCTTCAACGGTACGATGACGGCGACCACCGGCACGGGCAACCAACTGCTGGGAGCTCGGATACAGGCAGGTCGGGAGCAAGAATAGCATCGCTTCTGGAAGTAGGTGTCCCTTGCTTGCGGCATTTGTGGCTTTTTGCTTCTTACCCTCCCTTGCTTGTCATCCTTGCCCATCTCCGCAAACGCATCATTTGCGTGCCATCCCGGCGGGATACATCTCAATTTCACAGGGCGCATCCGTTCCGGCTGGGGCTGCGTGATTGTATTTTATCTTTACCCTCGTGTTTGATTTCCCTCTGCTCTCCCCTCGAACAGCACAGCACCGCTCGCGATGGGTCATTTGATAATTGGACCGGGAACTGCATCAATTCTTCCAGCGCTCGTGCACGGGAAAAATTCTCAATTATCACAGCCCAGCGGGAAACCGAGGAGGAATCGAATATCGCAGTATCACTATTTGCGGTGCGGTGAAAGTTCCTCCGTCAGAATCGCGGTTCTTGCTTCATCTTTTCCGCCCGGGACGGGAACACGTGGCCATGTGCGGGGAAAGGATTAGCAAAAGATCAGATCACGCACAGGACGGAAGTGATCTGATAGCAGACATACCCCTTGCCCGGCGTACCGTAGCGAAACGTGTGTCTAGAAGGACGTCCCAGTAAACTAGGAAAAGGCACCACAATCAGCATGATCTCGTCCGCGCGAGTACGTACACACGTTCCCTCTCCGCTCGATTCAGTTTTCCCTATTTCCACCGTCTGAAGTGGCCGCACAAACAACACAACCGGGAATGTGTTACCCTCACTTCCAGTGGCGTCCCAAAAAGCCCAAAACCGCCATCCCTCGTCGTGTGACGTGCCACCAGACAAATCGTACCGATTAGCGATACTGAAGCGTGCATAAAGGTGGGAAAGCCGGTGCAGATAAACGCCGGCCGTAAGGAAATCGGGCTCGCGCGCTGCACTCTTTTCGCTTCGTTTCGCTTACGGCCACATGACATACGATGCTCCGGTGCGATCGTGCGATTAAATGAGCATCCTTCCACTCACCCGCACCGTGGCGTCTCCCCTACTACCTGTCATAAATATGCACACACGCCGCGACGTACGCACTCACGCGGGTGTGGAATTTCGATTGGATACTTCCTCATATTTTCCCGCCTGACCGAATGACCGCCGTTGGACCGTAGACAGCTGGCGTCGGTGGCGACAGCGCATGGTCGGACCCGTTGGCGCCAGCCCGTTGCCGTCTCCGTCCCATCCGCTCGGTGGCTGGAAAATGGTCTAGGAGAGAACCGGATAACAAACGGAGAAGGGGCTGCACACTTGCTTGCAAGAGCGCTGGGCCCGAGGGGCACACAATGGTGTCGTTTAAGCTTGCCCTTTTTGTTTTGCTTTTACGATCGTTAAGCCTTCCGCTTGCGAGTGCAAAGCGAGCAAGAGCTAATGAGTATTGTTCTGGTGAGGAACTTTAATGATGATTGTGGGTGGTAAGCTTGGGTTACAGCCTCAAACTTTATGAAGAAGCTTGGAAGACGTTCAAATTAAGACCTTGGTACAGCAACTCAGCAGAATATCTGTACGTAGATGTTTTCAATCGAATATACGAATATACGTACCACAAAACGATAATAGTTGTACATTTAAGAGTAAAAACGTTGATAACATCAACAGAAAAGTGTCATTTTTTTAGTTCACTGTTTGCGCGTCACATTGCGTAGCACTCTTCACGCCGTACGCACATTTCACGGACACTGGTTGACCTTTATCTTGGGAAGGTACACCAAACAGGATGGTTCGCAAACTTTAGTGTAGTTTTCTGACCTACAGGATTGCAACAGCAAAACAAAATGAAACCACTGTCACGTCGACGTACTACCGCTTCTGAAAAGCACGTGTCTCACGTTTGTTAAATAAGGGTTGGATGTCTTTGGCGAAGATTTTTCTTTTTTTTTTCAAAAGAAATAAACACAACTGCTACGGTAATAGAGTAACCAAAACGCATTTCGGAAATGCCATTGCAAAACCTCCAGACGAAAGTTGAAACAAAAACAATAGAACACGCATGTGCAAAGAGTAAACAAACTGTTATAGAAAAATACACGAAAAACAACTGAAAAACATAAAAAAATTTGCATGTGTAAAAAATGCTTTATGTGAAAATATACGACTCAAAAATTTGGTCAGTAACCTCTACGTAAGCTCACCTCAAAATGTTTGAAATTCAATTGCAAGTGGTTTTATTGAAGCTGGCCATAGAGCTTGTTCGGTTCATCCACTTAGGGACACAATATTCACTTCTTTTCCGTTTTTTTGGTCACTAGATCTTACGCTGTCTTTCAGCTTTGAAATTACAATATCAGAATGCGACACCGCAGTGAGAAAGCTGTTTTGAAGCAACCTGTACACCACTCACAGCGCACACTTGTCGTTTCACCAATAATTGTTACACCCGCCCCACTCGCTACGTTTGATTACAAACTAAAATAATTTTGCACCTTCGATTTTGATACGATATAAACGGTACGTGTGCTCACAGTCACTGTTTTTTCCCCACTTTTCGCGCCCTTTCACAATCAAACGTTAAACCGTTTAGCGCACGGTACCGTTTGGATTTTGGAATGCTGCATTGACTCACGAACTAGCCGGTCGCGATCGATTTCTGCAAAGTCGAGAGAGGACGTTGTAAATTCATCCGCCGCGATTCACGAACTGCGCAAAACTGATGCAAGCGCAAACGGGTTGGTTTGGTTTGGTTGCGCGTGTGACGATCGCGAGATTGTAAGCGTTACATGCTTCGCCGAGCGAATGGTGTACGCTTGCGCGAGAGAAAATGGAGAAAAACGTTCGTGAGGAGAGCTTTCGCAGGGCAGCGGTTCGCTCTGTTGTTATTTTGTCTCGTTCGTAAGCATTTGGTTACTTTCTATGTGCTATACGGAGTGTATGCAAGAATACGTATTGTAACTTTTGCAGAAATGTTATAAAGTTAAAAAGCAATTCAAATGGTTCGCTTTAGAAACCATTACTATTTGTAAGGGTTGAATCAAAAATTAATTTATTTTAAAATGCTGGTTGTAAACTGTAAACTATGATCGGTTAATTTTTTTCCTTTGGTATAATCTGGATCTACATTTTGTTACATCTTTTTAAATTTTGTTGATTTAAGAATAATTAATAAGAATCTCTTTTGTATTCGGTAGTAACGGCGTATTGCTAATAAGAACCTTTTGAAAATGAAATAAAATCTATTAAAACTGAAACACCTGTCAGATATAGTTTAAGCGTCTTTTTAACTAATATTACAGCACAATCCACTTTTGTGACTTTATGAAGAAAACAATCGAGAAAGAATCCCACGACCTTGCGACGAAGCGAAAAGCTCTTTACCTCATCATAATGTCTCTTTACCTCATTATAAATCTGTTAATTTATAATGATTTCTAAATTACAAAAACAAAACTATTTTTAGAGAGTATTTTATGTAACCAAGGCATACCGCTGGGGGGATCTTTGGGCAGTTCTTCAAGAGAGCGGAAGCTTTTTTGTGCTCCCCTTTTATCCCTTTCTCTTCAGCTCTCCGATCAAACTCGATCAAAACTCGCTGCTAAACAACCCCTACCAGTGAGAATCATGCTCTTTGCTTCCATTTCCAACGTTGCTCCGTCCCTTATGCTCCCGTAAACGTACATACCGACGGATGCTTTCGAGCTTTCTCCTCACTCTTGTCTCTCAACGCACCGCGGCGAGGTGTTTACGCGTCACCCTCACCTTACACCCCCTTTTCGGTGTTATGAAAGTCATGCCCGATGGGTACCTGCTCTGCTGTCCCATCTCAGCCCTTCCCACGACGGACGATGACGAGTGAGAAGTGAACGTCGTTTGATCGCCGTGGCGTCAGCGACCGGTGAGTGTCTTTCAGCGAATCTGAAACTCGAAAATGATGCTCCATTCATCACTTACCTTGCTTTTTGCTCGCACAGAGCGCATCTACTACGCAGCAACAGCCGTTTCGACCACCCGGTGGCAATTCTTGAAGCCATCGCTTCGCTAATTACTGTCCCGAAGCTGCCACAAACCACCGGGATGACTTTCATAGCCTGGCCGCCGTGCGCACAGTTGGATAATCATCATCCATAGATCGAGGAACGGGTCGAGCGAAACTACACGCGTATGGCTGGATGGATTGGAAGGAACAACGGCACCAAACGAAACCAAATAATAGTGCCATCGTGAAAAAAAAAAAAACAACTCCCGGCACACCAACAGCCACTGAACAATCGTTTCACCTTCCCCTGGGTGGGATTCGCGAGCGCGACAAGGCAACAAGCGGACGGTTGGACTGATGCTTATGATTCTGTAATTTGAGGTACCACCATGCCGTACCCACAGAGGGCAACGAACAACAGTATCTCCGGCACAAAAAGTTCAATCTCCCTTTCGTTCGGTGCGTGCGTGCCGCAATCGTCTGGGAGGGACTGCTTGAATAAGACGCTGCACACGCGGTGTTGATATGCACTAATGAGACAGTTTTGTTCGTTACGACCGTTTAATGGCCGGCAATGTGCAGTAATTTGGAGGTCCGGGTGAATTGTTTTCTGTTCCTGCAGCCCCGAGGGGCTTTGGTGCACGTTAAGCAAACATACCATCTCATCGCGGGAATGGAGGCTCGGTATAATTTGTGCCATAAAGCGATGCCGTGTGAGTGAATTATGGATATGCTGGAAGGTATTGCATTATGGACTGAAATTGGACCAATCGTCGAGAGTCGAGGTTGAAAAATCGGTGAAGCTCAACTTCCATAATCCAGAATAAAAAGTCAGATGCATAAAAGTATGTTTTTTAAACTCGAACGTAACGTAAAAAGTGAAACAAAAAACAATTTATTCCGGTAATACTTCGCTATTTGATTAATCCATCCATCGGAAAGCACAGTGCGTAGATCAACGACAACACATTCCGACCACCGGGGTAAACATTCAGCTTTAAACCCACTGGTATGGAGTTGTCATCGGCCAGAAAAATCCTATTTAAATGCAAATGTGGGGTAGAATTTCTCCAACGAACTATGAACGGTCGTGCGGCAAACAACCCCAAACAACTCATTTCGATTGAATCCAGCAGTTCGACGCCTTGCCCAGCTTATACGCCTCATATGTTTTATCTGGTCATAAATAACAAAAATTATTGTTCACACTCGGCATCTGGGCGATTCCAGGGAGTCGGACCACAACCGCTCAGGAACCGGCCAAACCGCAGTAATCCTTTACTTTGCGGCACCCGCTGGTTATTGTTACTGCCGGTTGTTCCGATACTATCCTACCAGCGACCTCTGGTGAAAGTAGTTCACACGATTAGAGCGGCCTTTGCGGATGGATCAAAACCGAAAACTTGGAATAAAAAAATAATCCACACCCAAGACACAATGACCGAAGCAAAAAGGTATGTATCGAAATAAAAGCCAAGCGGACATACCTACCGATTCGCGAATCTCCCGTTAGTGAAAACGCTAATACCAAGCGTCCAGTCCAGCAAACAGGGGGGAGAAAAGGAGAGAAAAAAAAGGTTAATCTTGCAAAACTTAAGGATTTATGGAAGTGTGCAAACAAAAGCTGCTGCAAAAACTAAATAATCTACCAACCAGACCTTTCTGCGTGCCTTTTACGCGAACAGTTTGGCCGCGTGAAGGATTTACGCGGTAGCTTGCTTTGGTGCACACTGTGAGGTCCTGGCGGTCACACGGCCGCACCACCCATCGCGGTGCCACGATCCAGTAAAGAACCGTAAATAAACCGGCAATAAAAGTCACCGACACCGGTGAGGGTCCGCAGAAGGTTTCGGTGGGCCCGGTGTGTGTGTGAGTGTGGGGAGGTACGAGAATTGAGGCATCAACGTGTCATCCGTGGAGGCTGCGGGCGGGGTGAAGCGGCACGTCCTTCCCGTCCGTCCCACATCGAATGCGAAATTCTTGCAATCAAATCCGCAAATATTTCAAAATTATGTCGGTTTAGTTTGCGCATGCTGCACCACACCGATTCGCCTGTCGGCCGATGTTTTAATGATTATTTTTAAGCGTGCGTTAAAGATGCACCCACCGCGTGGAAGGTTGCCCCATTCGGGTATCAAATTGTAGCGATAAATATTGGCGAAGGAATCTGGAACCCGCTGGCAAGGCACGAGATGCCGGTACCGGTTACCCCTGCTTCCGTCTCCTAGTGCTCGTGAAAGTGATTGGCGCTCGCGCCCGCACGAACGCTGGACTCGCGGAAATGAGGCCCGCGGCGGGTCGGGAAAGCTGGCCGTCCCGCACCAGGCCCTGTTTTCGTGTAAGCATTAACGGTGCGAAAAGTAAGATTAATCATTGATATGATTACAATTTTTAGCCTTCCACGGCTGGCGCCATTAGCGTCATGGGTGCCGGGGAGGTGCAATTCCGCGTGCTGTGCGCCCGATGTGTAATGCATCGCCCGATTTGCGCGCCTGAGATCGGGTTGCATTCCAGAGGCACGTGCAGCGGACGACCCGCGTCTTCCGTCTCCGTGTCATTGCGTGGCTGGGGTCCGGTTTTGACCCGACAGTGTTGTGCGGAATTGAACACTGTGGTGGTTTTTTTTTTGGCCGTCAATTAGGTGTTGTCGAGGAAGCTCAACAATGTTGATAATGTTCCCCCAAGTGGCAGGGCGAGGCGTCTGGACATATTTGTCATTGCGACATCGTTTTTGGAATAAGTTTATGATTATCAGAAATAATATTTAAAAAAATCACATATATATGCTTTACATTGGTGAAATTAAATGCTTAATGGTGATGTTTAAAATAATTTTTGTATCCATTTTCAGCATAGAATTGCAAATTGTTATGATAATTTGTATGAAATTCCTAAGAGAAAATTTATTTTATTTTAATCTTATTTTACTTAAACATGAGTTAGCAATTTAGCAGGAAAGGGATTGGTGAAAGTCAATGTTTCTATAATACAATTACATTAAAGTACAATACAATAATTGCCAATAGTGTTGCAGTTGCATTATGGACATTTAACATTAAACCATCATAAATGGGTCGGGGCCAGAGAAAATAGTAATGATATGATAGTAAAACACAATTCTTCTTTAAATGTTTCTTTAGTTTTTTCTTAAGAAAAATAGTTGTATGGTGCTTAGTTTTAAAACTTTAATACAAACATAGAAAAACGGCAAAAGACTAACGAGACCAAGACCATACTGATGGTGGCATCACCAGCAGCCCTACTAAAAAATGCTGATGTACGTGAACGCACTTTCGGAGTCGTCCCAAATTTCACCTATCTCGGGTCAAAAGTCAGCACAAACAACGGCATAGAAGTCGAGCTGCGCGCACGGATGCTGGCGGCCAGCCGAACATTCTATAGCCTGAGGAAGCATTTATCGCACCTATATAGTTCCAGCACTCACGTATGCCTCTGAGACATGGACTCTGTCCGAAACTGACGAAACCCTCTTAGCCGCGTACGAGAGCGCCACCGGCTCCGGTGGGCTGGCCATGTTATACGCATGGACCCGGGCGACCCAGCCCGTAAAGTCCTCTTAGGCCGTCCACATGGACAGAGGAGGCGTGGTAAGCCCAAGCTGAGATGGAAAGACGACGTAGAGGCGTCTGTCATCAAGGTCGGCAAAATGGATTGGCAGACGACAGCGTGAAACCGTGATCAGTTTCGAAGTTTGTAGCAGCCGGCCAAGAATCGATGTAGCGCCCGATAAGTAAGTAACTAGAAAAAAGGCATCGTGCATATTAATTTGCTTACAGTCATATTCAGGGTGATCAAAAGTATAAAAAATATAGTTCAATGTACAGTAAAACTGTAATATAAAAATGAAAACAAATATTCTCGTTATCGCTTTCTTCCTTATTTGTAAACCACGTAGCATTTGTAGCACTTACTTCTGTCTGCCTTCCATCGTGCTCAATGTTTCCCGCTGCATGCTTCAAAATGTCAAATGTCAGCGAAAATATGAGCCTAAATGGAAATGAAAGCGTGAAGCGTTATCATACCCCAACACACCTCTACGCTCCAGGGCGTCTAAACCACTTTCGACCGTCGATCAAAGCTAGATCGTACAATTGCAATTCAATTACGAGAACGGCCACGGTTCGCTGCAAAGAGGCCTGTCCCACTGTGTCCCACTATGACACGGCCGGGTTAATAGCACCAACAGCATATGCCTCAGGTCCTCAGTTGCGTGTCAGACCCAATCGTGCGGTGGCTGGATTTGGTCGAATGATACCTATTTCGCTAACAAGAGACACTACGAAACACCCACTCGATATGCTAACGTACCGTCGACAACCCGGTAGTGAGGTGCAATTGGAAGCAATTGATTATGAATGCATAACAGAGAACCTTTCACGCTCGGTGATAGCTGAATTCATTTTCATTTGGGAAAATAAAAGGTAAAACATAATTTATAAAACTTATAATTTAAAATAAAAGGATAATGTTTTTTTTTGCTGGAAAAAGGACAGCTCTTTTTATTAACCTATCAACAAGTTTTCATTAAATAAGACATTTAAAACATCACGCTAACTTGAAACCCGTTGCATGGTTGGTTTCCATCAGACCAACATCTTTTACACGAAGCTAGATGAGTCAGAGCCCTTAGCCGATCAGTCCCGCCCGCAGACAATGATTAACCACCAATAATGACACGCTCGATAGCAGCTACGCTGGCAAAAATCGTCTTGTGCTATGCAAATATCTCTCCCCTCTCGTGGTCCCTACCATCGCCATGAAATGGTTTGCAATATTTCAGCACCGAGAACGCGGGAGGTCTACGGTCCGCGTGCCACCAAAGCTCCAATTATTTTATAAGACATTGCAGCTTCCTCCCACTAAACGGGCGCCTTTGTTTTATCCTTCCACCGTCACCATCGGCACCCGGTTAGGTGATTAATAAAACTAACATACTGTTTACACATGTTGGCCGCAACCATTTAGACCAAAGGCGACCGTTTTGTTGTGCACTGGGCATCGAAGCAAAGACGCCGTACCGCCCGCCATCCGAGGCGGAACCCTATTTTTTCTCTCCTTAGCGCCCAACGCCCGACAGCTTTCTTCACCGGGCCGCGGTTTCACTGTCGCCGGCTGCGGGTGTGGGTGGGTGTGTATCGGTTTGATTGCAGGGGAGAATTGATTTAAAGACCCGACCTGATTGCCGGTCCCAGTCATCAGATGCAGGGCGCCCGCCTCCCTGCCATCCACATCGCCGAACCTTGCGCAAGGCAACGTAAGGAGCTGTCTATACCTTGGAAGTAGTTAGTCTATACACCTGCCCCCCCCCCCTGCCCCCTTCCCACCCCTTCGGTAGCTATTGCGTGGCTAGGACGGGACGCAAGGCATCAAACGCTCGGCGCTGCGTGTTGATGGTGAAGCCAAGTGCAGCCCTGTGCAGTTATTAATTGCCCTCATGAAAGTCGATAATTTAATTTGATTAAAAGGTAGTGGCGAACCGATCGCAAAAGGGTTGACCGGGGCTCGGCTGGCAAGATGTGTAGGGTGCACACATCCAAAAGAAAAGGGGTTGTTTTGAAGGGTTCACACAGACGCGGTGGATGATGATGCGCGACTGTGCGATGAGTTTTGTCGCTGGTGCGAGCCGTATGCAGCGAGTGACCACGAATGTCTTTGGGTGGTTATTATGAAAAGTACCATTTTCATCCCACTTCAACCGACGGGGCTTGGAGTTGATTCATGCGGACCGAAATTTGATTAATTGGAAACAGGAAGCTACGGCGATGGTGTAAGTTGCTGTCCACTGCTCTCGGGTTCCAGTAATCAATGGAAGATGAAAATCATCGGACACAGCCCAGCGGTTGACAAATGGAGCGGATGGTAATTATTATCACATTACGAGGAACAGCAAAAGGGAGCAGCTGCAGCACCTTTCCGTTGTTTGTTCACTGGAAGGATGATAATTCCCGCTTTTCAAACTGTGGTGAAATTGGTACTCACGCTTGACAGGGGAGCTCATTAAATACACGAAATAAGAACGGTACTCATCAATGTTACATTAAGTGGTACGCGATTTACTGCAGCAAACACATTCATCAGATTTTGAAATAAATGAAACAAGCAATCCCGTTTGCTTAAATTAGTGAAAGTTCTTCGTTTCGTTTTGGGTGCAAACATACCGGTGCACTCTTTATATGATGCACAAACGAGCTAATTTTACTTCCCATTTCGCTTCATCCATCTTCAACTCAACACCGGAGCGTTGAGCCTGTCATAATTCTGTGCTTAATTACCGGTTAGAGACACAGGACGCTAGGGGGCTCCCATCGGTCGTCTCTCCATTGCTGCACCCAGCCGAACGGGTTCAAGCCACGGGACGGGAATGCTTTGCGGAAATGACGAATCGTACCCACTGGCCAAAGGCTAAACGACACCGAAACGCTGTAAAACAACGTTGCCGACTGTTCGGACGGGGAAACCCACTAGCGGAGGGAGCGGCAAAATGTAATAGGATACGCTCCTTAGCGCTAATATGTCAACAGACGAGCAGACAAATCTGCGTCGCGCACTGTGCCCCTATCGAGCGTACCGCCGAGACTTGTCGCATGCTCCTGTTGTAAGCGAGAAACCCCACTTCGTTTGGCGCTGATTGCAGCCCCGTTCGCAAACCAGACCAGACCACAAATGTCAACCAGTGGCTGGGCCAAAGTTTTGTTCGCGCGAGTCTATGTATGTCTTAGTTCAAGACCCCGTTTTGCCCCATGCACACTATCTGCGGCCCAGTGTCGGAAGGGGTGTACGTTTTGTGTTAAGAAATGGTGACGCTCGTTTTTGTTCTGCCGTTTCACCGTGGCAAACGTTTTTGGTGCAGTTGCTGTGATACCGATCGCGTCAACATAAATGACACTAATTGCAAATGACACGTTCGATTCGCAAGGCTGTGGGAAAAAGACAACTTCAAACACGTCGTCGCAATCAATCTGGTGCTCGATGAGGCTGTACGATTTGATAATGTCGTAGAAGGGGTTTGAAAGGTGCGGAATGTTTGCTTTCGGTTGTAAGTGCATTTCAGTTATGTTTCTCATGCTTAAAGCCAGCTGTCTGCTTTACAACAGCGTATTGATTTTACGTGTATTATTTTAAACAAAACATTGATTAAAATGGATGCAATGAGAAATGCAGTAAATGCACAGAACTGTATATATCTAGTAATGGTTACGAAAAATGTGTCAATATCAATTTTCAAATGTGGGCCGGCTCGGTGGTCCAGTGGTAACGGCGTAGGGCTGTCAAAAGGCCCGTCGCCGGTTCGAATCTCTTTCGGACCACTGCCGCCCCCCATACGCAGGATTTACAATCTTGATATGGACGGGTACACTTAGTCACGCAATACGGCCTGGCCGTCACTACAGAATAAAAAAAAAAATTCAAATGTGTCCTTAATGTGGCGACGAAAAAGTGTCCTTAAATCGCCAAATACTGCTGGTTCTTACTTACTTTCTTACTTGATTTAAATACATAACTCTTTGTAAAAATCCATCTAGATTTTGCCTTTCGATTTTAGTTTCAGGCAGCATAATTTATTTACCTTTCGTACTACTTGGCTAAATAACTTCAAAATAGTTTAGGTTTCTATGTGATTGCAATGACGTTTCCTAGACAAACTGTTTTTTACCCTTTTAAGTCAAATATGTGGTTCAAAACCAAAACTCTCTACAATAGAACTCTAGCAAGAATATTGTTTTATATATTCTTTTCAGTTTTGTTGCTTTTTTAAGCTTCGTTAAGCAAATCATTGCAATAAACATAACCTTCACAGTATTGCTTCTTTTTCTCATCAAAACTGTAGCATTCTTAAAGCTTTTGTACATTCTTACCCTTTACTGGTCGCAGCTAAAAAGAATAAACTTCTCGAGTCACTTTGATTTCCCCCCTTGAAAGGGCTTCTGGAGCATCCGAGAGCAATGCAAGCGAAACTATATCCCAAGGTAAGGTGGCTGGGCTGATGAATCATCACGGGCGACCCCCGTAGGCCCCAGAAAGGCTTCCCATTTACCATCAGAACGCACACGAAGGCTGGCACAGCTGTCAACAGCCACCACCCGGCAGTAGGTCGGCAGATGTTCTTTGCCACACCAATTAACTGTCTGGGACGGGAAGGAACGTTATAAGAAGGGAAAAACAAAAAAAGCCGGTGTACCTTCAAACCTACATTCTAATCACGGCGTTTGTTTCTTCTGTTTCGTGCCTTCCTACACAGTCGAATAACGATTAGCAGACGCTGTGTTTGGGGCCTGTTCAGTCATCTCCCTTTCGTTTCGTTCGTTTCGCTGGTTGGCGCTGGTGCCGCCCCATTGCCGACCGCTACCAAGGAACCACCTGGAGATTGAAATTTCGGTCAAAACAGACACACACAAAAACAGAACACAAAAACCATATCAATTCCTTTCATCCCCTTTACCTCGAGCCAGCACTCGGCCGTACAAAACGCTAAAATGCAACGATTTTATTATTAGCTTTATTGTCAGTGCACGAACCAGCGGTTTCACCGGCGGCGTGCATGCAAATGCAGCGGTGGGCCGTATCGCTTTTCCTACACACACACACACACACACACACACCTGGCTGGCAGGTACAACCGGGGCAGCTCCTTTCGCTCCGTGCCGTGAGCACGCGCATGAGAATGGCTTGGCACCGTTTTCATTTTTCGGAAAGCATCAAAGCAATCAACGCTCCCTGTGCGCCTAAGCGCCAGCACGCGGCGTGATGCTTTTTTTAATGGCATTAATTAATTTTAATCCATTTTATTTCTTGATTTCCTAGGTGGCTCATGCTGGGAGGATTTTCCTACAGCACCCCGTCCCCTGCTGGCATTAGATGGGGAAGGTGTTAGAGGGTTTTGCATCCAGAGTAGAAAGGCACATGCCGCTATCTGACGTGCTAACGTGTGCCCCGTTCGTGTGACCCGGCTCGAGATGGTGGCAGATGGATTGGACCACAACGTCCACCCTGTCCATAGTGTGCCATGCCAAGGGAGGTGTTTTGTTGCTTTGTAATGAAAACAAACAAGCGCACGAGTTTGGAAGCACCCAAGCGGTGTGGCGACAGAAATTCGATCCACAAAACCCTTAACGCCTTCCTTCCTGGCTGGCACCGCGCCCCCTTCCCAGGGCAAAAGTGGCAAAAGATGAACAAAACGTTGCCCCGACATGTTAGATGCAGTTTAAGGTTTCCCCTTAAACAGTTTTGCGCTTTCATTCGAGCACAGCGGCAGTGTGCGACACATTCGCCCGCACGGTAGACCGCTCGATTGGCGGTGATAAAATGATAAATAAGTCAGCCGGGAAGCAAGAAAAAACCGGGCAACGGTAACGAGAAACAAAAAACTCGCTCATACTCGAGTGAGGCAAAAACCAGCAGCGAGTTAATTTAATTTATTAAAATTTAATGCAATATTCATGTGTAAAATTATCGCGTTAATGTGCGGACGAGCTAGAGTCGGGTGGTGGGTGGTGATGTGAGGAGGGAAGGGGCTGCAGCAGCTTTTGCCTGGGTGCACCACGCTGCATCTCACGTGTTTACCGTTGATTATCTGGCGTTTTGTTTTCACGCTCATATTTTGCATCACCGAAACGGGCGAGACGAGTACATGCAGGCGCGTTCGTTCGTACACCGTTGAAACATGCTCATTGGCTTGCTTTCAACACTGGGCGCTACCGAATTTTTGCCCGGCCAACTGCTCACAACTGCACGCCCGGGACACACATTTTCTGTTGCTCTCCCGAGTGCTTTAAAAGTCGGAAAAATATGGTAATGGTCGTAACAAGGGTACTTTGGTACTCCCATCCTGCTTTTTTATCTCATCCAATTCAATGGTACCGCGTGTCAGTTAGCAAGAGCGTTGTTCTCTTTTGTGATACGTTTGTTTTTTTTTTTTATATTTTTGCTTTAATCGTCATTCTCTTCACGATGAAGCTACAATTGATTCCTGCGGTTTTTGCCTGCTGTCACCTCTGTCCCGTGCTTTAACGCCTCGTCAGGCCTGAAGGATTTATTACCATTTCCGACCCGTCTTCCAATCCCGCTCCGTCCCAGGGCTGACAAATTATGTTCAGTTTCGATAATCATTCCGAAACCGAAGGGGGGCGGGGAGGGAGGGGGGAAGACCCTGTTGGAACGGAGCTGTGGTAACACGCGCACCTATAATCAAACGAGCAGAAAATGACAACGATCTCACCAATCGGCTCAACCGTGTTCCGTGTGTAGAACAAGGGCTTTGCAGAGTTGGAAGAACGTAACAGCAAAATACGTAAATCTGTCCATCGGGGTAAGGTTCTCAGGGCGCCATTAACATGAATTCTCGCAGTGTTTCGTTGCTTGCATGGCACGATTCAAGGATGGGAAGCGACGGATGCTGGACGCTTCCGGGACAATTTAATCTACCGCGTGTCTTCCCAACCTTCGGTCACACCCGGGCACGCTTGTGCGTGGTGTTTCGTGCTGCTCGTAATGACAGGTGACCTGCCGCAAAACGGGATTCTGGTGCATGTTGCCAAGCATCGCTTGGTGCAGGTTTTCGGGTGTTTAAATTATTATGCAAAATTCGCTACGATCCGGGTGTCCGGCTCGGTGGACCATTCGCTTGCGCTCTCGACATCAAGGGCAGTGCAAGTGCAAACTTTGATAGCCGGAGGGCTTGAAGCACGAATTTGACCGTCTGCCGCGATGGAACCAACCGCCATTCAAAGCGCTCTCTCGGCGCCCTCGTTACATTCCGCATGTTAGCACAAAAGGATAATAAGCTGAAAGAGTGGAGCACCCAAAGGGTACAATGGTTACGATCGTTACGAAATTGGTTTGAGGGGGGTTTAATGCTTTCTTCTTTTTGTGCTCGAATGAGGAGCAAAAAACACTTGCGTATTGAAGGCATTTTTTCATCAATTTGCAACGCTATAGAATTATTTGTCCCAGTGCGTGCCGCAAACTTTTTATACTTGCTGGAACGAATCGCTGAAACACATACACAAAGCTGACATAATACAGCACCAGCAGTTTGGAGAAAACTCGAGCGTCTTCGTGGCGAGAGCTATTGCGCAAACGCACCATCGAAGAGAGTTAAGTAGAGCGATAAGAGTCATAAAAAAACGGGGCGAGCTGAGCTTTCTTTGCTTTTACACACACTCACACACACACACAGATACTTCCCACTGGCGATAATTTGCGTAATCTTAAACCAAAGCCACTCTGGATCGGTTGACCACTCGTTTGGCTTTGCTGTTGCATTGCGCTTTTTTTTTTAATGTTGCCTTTTCTGCCACACTCTTCCGATCCACGAAAAAGGCGGGCGAAGCCTTTCACCGTTGAACTCGTAGGTACCGTCCCGGTCAGGTACCTCCTGTGCCAGAAGCCATCGCGGTGGTGGGCTGAGCGGTAAGAGGTGGACCACAGTGTAGACACTGGCACGCTCGAATGGCATCCTCCTAGCAGACGGACGGATGCGATGCGTCGTCGTCGGAGTGAGTGGCCGAAGTTTACCGAAGGGAGTGGAAATAGCGTTAGACAGTGGGAAAATTGTGAAGGGCCAGGTGTGTTTGTGTGTAAGGATGGCGACGCTGGGGACAGCATTTGATTAATTCGTGCCGCACCGTCCCCACGCGGCGCCTACCCGTGGCGTGATTATCTAATTCACATTTTAACACCTTCTGTCTTGTTGTCTTGTTTAAAGTGAAACATTAGCCCCCACCGCACGGGTCGGTCATGGGTCCGTTCCGACACCGAGCGTGACACTGGGTACAAGGGACGATCGACGGCCGTCGCCGAGTTGCTGTTTCGAAGAGTTGCTTCGCATAGAAGCGTCACGTGCAGTTGATGCATCTTTGGACTGTGGGATCAACGTTGGACATTCCATGGATGGGCAATGTGGTTTGCTCTTGAGGTTTGTGTAAAACAGAACTAGCTACTGTAATGAGGAAAAATTTACGAAATCAGTACAAAAAGCTTCTATTATGTACGCCATTATTCATGTTTACTTACTATATGAAAAATATGTTCAAGGATTCAAAATGATCTTTTACTGGGAGTTACAGTTAGTGGCGCTGCAGTTATGTTGCTTGTTTTTTATTTTAATTTAGGAAAGGCTTAGACATGTTACATACTAAGTTCCACAACAAAGATGTTCTTATACTACTTCAACCCCTTAATTATGCTTGGTATATGATGTTACTAAAGCTTGATTTGGCCGGCTCGGAGGTTCAATGGTAACGGCTGGCTGTAGGGCTGTCAAAAGGTCCGTCGCCGGTTCGAATCTCATTCGGACCACTGCCACCTCCCATTCGTAGGATTGACTATCTTGCTATGGGTACACTTTATCACAACCCCCCATACGCAGAATTAACAATCTTGATATGCATGGGTACATACTAAGTCATAGAAAGAGGTAAAGCATTTACGTGCTCTGGTTAGGCCTTGACCCTACTGGGTTGTTGTGCCACCGAAGAAATAAGAAGCGAAAGCTTGATTTAAGTTTTATTAATTTATTCTATAATCTTTTCTCCGATGAATCATCGAACCACCATTGCATTAAAATCGTCGAAGAAAACGTGTTCATTCGTATTGCTATTAGAGTTGTTATAAATGATAAAAAATAATCAAACGATTACCGTGCTATCCATAACCATTAACCATGTAAGTTTACATATTTTTGTAATAATTCCATACTTCTTACTGCCATGATCAAATCTTAAATTAAATGAAAGAAGTTTTCCGAAACTAACGCGCCCAATCCATATTGTGACCAGACTGCCTGCCAACACGATCCCACCGTGCTGCGGCAGTAACAACTTTTCACACCTTAAACCGCAACAACACGATGGACGATGTTCGCGCATCAGCACCGACCGCCAGGCAGCAGACGCTGTCTAATTTCTTGTCGTTCGCACATTTTTGACGACGTGCGCTAACTGCCCCGCCGAATGGTGCGAAGGCTCACGATGCCCAGCGCCGCCAGCGACAACGGCAACGAAAGACGTTGCGTGCAGCGTCCGTCTTCCACCCGGTACGCGCAAGTACGTACGCTTATCTCATCTGCATCGTTGCTCGAGCTGCGTACTCGAACACCATTTGCATGACGATAATGCATCATCATCATCGTCTCCACCACCGACTTCGAGCGTAACACCATCGCAGACTCATTCTTGGCTCCCCATGCGCAAACGGCCACAATCGACGACATCGTTGATGCATCGTTCAGTGCCTTTGGGGTCTCACGCGAAACGAATCGTCTATCTTGATCTGCCCACTGCAGTATGCGGACAGAACGGTCCGCTCGGATAGAAGTGAGAGTGCGCCCATCTCGTGCAATCCCCCCCCCCCATCGTGTGCGGGACGGCTGCGGTTGATAGTTCGAAAGTTCATCGCCGTGCAGGCGGGGGATGCAAACGGGCCACTTCACAGGCCCGGCCGTCTCCGACAGGTCAAATCTGGCCCTGTCACGCAGGTGATGAATAGAATCCATTCACCTAGCGCACCGTGAAGATCAAAGCGGTTCTTGCGCGCTGCCCACTGTGCAGTGGTTTCGAGCCGCCCTTTCCTCGCGCTTGCATCCCTCCTAGTCCGTAGGGCGGTAGGCACGTGCGTAGGGTGTGCTGACCGTTTGGAGTGCAGCCACACACCGGGAGTTGGCTGCGGGAAAAGTTCACTTCCACGCTTCGTTTACCTTTTGCTTCGCGGAATGAATGACATTCGATTAGAGCGGCGGAGGGCGATTGTGCGGCCGGGCTCAATTGGAAACAGTTTCTGGGAAATGCAATTGCGCTAGGTTTTGCCATATTAAACGGCTATTCAGTGCTTATCAGAGCGGGTTGGTTAGGGCTGGGAAGTGAAATTAACTGCCAACTGGATATCCCGCCGGATGTTTTCTTCGTCAAGATTGTATCGTTTTGTGTACAAAGTATGTATGTAAAGAAAGATGCAGGATGAATTCCCTTGAACTTTATATAAAGGATTCTTTGCAAGCTTAATCCATAAGTTTAACGCAATATTAAGTGAAAAGTTTCTCTACTTCATCCTTCAATTGCGTACGGAGCATAAAGCCTCAACCAATGCAAAGCCCTGGCAAATGCTTTGCGACGCTTTCTCCCGCTTCGGTTCAACGTCCTTAGCAAAAAGGGTCAACTTCTTTTCCGAGAATGATTGATGATGGCAAAGGGGTCACACATTTGCAACCGGCCCTGCCAACCAAGCGACCGTATCCTGGTGGAATGATATATCATCCCGATGTACATACCGTTTCATACCTCTTTTCTCTCTCTCCTCATCACTCTCTCACAATAAATCCCAGCGAACCCACCCCCGGCCATCGAAACACCTTGCTATCTCAGTTTATGTTTTCTGGAAGCTTACCAAAATCACGGCAGGATATCAAAACATTAATCACGCGCTGCTGTTTAACAAGTGAATGTGACAAAACGGTTTGAAGCCAAAAAAACACAGCACACTCCTGCCATGGATCTTATCTGTCGCAGAAGATGTTTACAGGACTCCTGTAACAGGTCGCTCCGGAGTCGGAGACCACCCGTCTAGCTTCACAATCATAAATTCGAGCGCACGCTTCTACCCGCTCTGTACACACATCACGACGGGCAAGGGAAACCTTCCCCGAGATCGTTGCCCCGCCCCGGATTGCGCGAGTGAGGCAGCAGGGGATTGTCGCCATATCTGCACCTACAACTTCCCAACTGCAAGAACACGTCATGAAACATTCCTCCGGCAAGGGAAGGGCGCTCAGGCCCAGGTTTGTGTGTTTTGCGAACGGCTCCCGCACGAAAGGCGCAGGGAATTGATTCCCCGGGCGAGGTTCACCGAATGTCACGACATAGTGCAGAAGGGCCAGGATTCCGGCCCGGTAAACCACTAATGGAGCTCCACGGCCTCTTTTTGCCACCTCTTTGCCGGGAAGGGTGGCTAGAAGGGCACGATCGTTTAGATCGTCCGGATCGGCTTTCGGTTGGCAGACAAGCAAAAGTCGCTAGAAAGAACGTTGCCCATGGACCGTCTAAGAACGTCACGTACAAGAACGTTTCCCTGGGTTGACGTTTTGAGGTTAGAGCCATTCGAAACGCTACGGAATAAAGAACGGCTCGATCGGGGGAAAACGACACACCGAAAGCGTGTGTTCTACGGCGATCGAGTCCAATTTTCTCAAGCATCCGGGCGGGCCACAGGAAGGCGGACGTTGAACCGGAATGTTGTCGACGCTGGCTGGCTGAGAACGGTGAAAAGGAGAACGCCGCCGAAACCGTTCTAAGCCATCTAAGCTCGCGTTTGGCAAACGTTCCATCCCGTCCGACTTCGGTGATTTATGTAGCACGATCTAACAGACCAACGGTCTCAAATCACACGCCCGATTCCGATAGCGGTGTATTGGGAGTTTAGGGGGGGGGGTGTTGTCGTGAAGCTTTTCCCTTTATCTTCACCCAGACAGATTCCCTCGGTTTGATTCTATAATTCCCATCGCGAAGGAGCGGGAAAATGAGGCAAGTGAAGAGATTTATAGGCACCAGAGAAACCTTAACGTGTCACTCGCGTGAACGTGTGTAATAGTGCATGAATTACAACGAAGATTATGTTTGTATGCCGTTTGTCGCGTCGGATGGGACCGCAAGATGAGTTAATTTTCGTCGAACGGTTTGTGATGGTCGATTCGATTTTTTCGTTCATTTTCCGTTGTGTTGTTTTGTGTAGCTGTACACCTTGTCCGGCACGAGCTTCGATGCGATCAATTCACATTAGCTGACCCTCCCAACTCCGAGTACCGTTGCTATAATCGTGCTCAGAAGCCACAGATTAGTGTCGGATTAGCCGTGTGCATACGGCCAACCGAGAGATCGAGATGATGGTTTTGCCGTTCGAAAAGAAAGACAGCACAGACAGTTGGTGAACGGAACTGTTCTCGTTGAAGAAATCAATTTGAGGGTTTTTTGTTCCCCTTCTCCGTCCGGAAAAGCGACGCAAAGAACCGTTTTATGCTTCTGTGTGGCGTATTAATCTAGCTCGATAAATTGACAGAGAGGCATGCAGTCACATTTACACCGCTTTGCTGATAAAGCTGTTTTTTCGTGAGCAAATAATAATACGAATGATTTTTAATGATCTTCAGCCGAACGGGGAGCCCAATTCGTCACATCATTCATGATGGCCCCCAAAAGGGTTTCACTCCATCGCTCCTGCTTTCCCTTACCCTTTACAAGAGGGGGGGGAGAGAAAATGGTTTAAAATAAAGCAGAAAATTCCACGCCCAAGCGCACGGTGCATGAGCAATTATTATTGACACGTATCCAAAGATTCGTCTCCCAGCGGACTCGGTTACACTGATCCCATTTGGCACGTTTGATTTTACGGAGGTTCCCTGGAGGCCTTTCGCCGTAGAATCGTGCACTCGAGAAGGGGGCAGAGAGAGGGTGCAGGGAGAGAAGCTTAATGGATGGTCACCCAGTGGAAGGTGGATCAGAAGAGCCAAGGACGCGTGTGGATGCCAGGGATGGCCGCTAAACCCTCCGTATCCGTTACCGATCTGCGGCATCCATTACGTCGTTTCTAATTTGCGTTTATCTCTACCACGGTGAGCGTGTGGCTTTCGGATTATTCAGATCGCTGGATGATCGTTGGTTTGGGGCAGATTTTTCAAACCTTTATTAATGGGCTTTATCGTTTTTTTCACGAAGCACGCTTGGAAGGGAAGAGAATTGCGTTTGAGAGAGCGGACGGTAAGCCGATGCAACTGCTCGCTTGGTGATGCTATAAAGTCGAAAATACTTTATCGGGAAACCGGGTATTTAATTTGAAACACGCAAATTACGTCCAAAAATCATTGCTTTCAAGCAAAACCTTCACTCAAGGAGGATTTAGTGTAGCTGACAGCTTACCGTGCATCGTACTACCTTCAGGTAGACCGTTCCACGTTTTGGAAGTTTGTTCAACGGTGGAATCTGCTTTACTGAGTGCCTCGAAGGTTCCCTTGCGGGTAAGAGACTCTCCGTTTTTCCTTTCTTTCTTTTCTTTCCTACAGTTTCTTAGCAATACGGAATCAGATATTGTACCATGCCATAGACGCCCAGTTTTACCATTGCGTCGTATCACAACATCCCGGGCAAAGGAGGGTTAGAGTGTTAGCTGCATGTTCTCTCTATCTCTCTCTTGCTTTCTTTCTCTTGCTCGCTGAACAGCTAAAAGCCTTCCGGCGTGCCAGGTTTCGTCGTCCACGAATGCTCCGTTTGTGCGAAAGCGAAATTGATCGAGTTATCTGATGAGTCGTCTTCCGTTTCTTCCCGAATGGCCCATTTCGTTCCTGCCCGTACGTTTCCATCGCCATTACTTTTGTTTGTTACTTCGTTTAGCTAAACTGAAAGTGCACCTTCCCTGCCGGACACTGTGCCAGCAAACCGTGAAACTAACCGGGCGGTGTAAGCTCGACAGGGGTTTTGTTTTAATGTTTTTTAAAGACTCGTTTTGCGATGCTCGCACTGGTGCAGGCAGGAGTTCGATTAAGATGGATTATCTTGCTTGATGGAAAGATGCACGCCGGGTGAAATATAGAAGCGTTGCTGGGAAGGTTGAAATTGATTGAAGCAGCAATATTGCAGGAAATTTTGATCGGCAGAAAAGAAATTGAATTCAAGGAAAAGAAAGAAAGGTTGAAGGGAAACCTTGCAGTAAGAAAGCATGTTTGTTGTCCAGCATTAAAGCCATCATTGCTGATTGAAGATTTGAAGGTAGCATAGGCACCATCTCATTATAAAACAATTACAAAACAATCAACCAATAGCTTCCCTCCAATCTCGTTCATAACAGAAATTTCTCTGCTCTCTATCAAAAGTCTAACGGTTAAAGGTCATCGAACGATTCGCGCCAGCCGGAAGAGAGGCTTACTCCCAAACAATACGTCATAAATTAAGAGCCACATTTTGAGTTCTTCCACGATCGGCAGCCTGATAGCATTTATCGGATATTGAAAACTCCAATCACCCCAAAACCGGTCGTTACACCGGTGGGCGAAGACGCGGACAACCATATTAATCCCAAACGGAGTGCGGAGCGGGCTCACATTAACCCGCTAACAGATGTATTGCATGTGCAGCCACCATAGATTATTCGACCGCATCCGAGGTTCGCCCCTCCCCGTGGAATGGCAATAAAATTGCGCTTTGTCGTTGCGTCCCAATAGAGCCGTTAGAAATTTGCATTTCCCACGCCACGCGGTACCGGCCATCTAGCACGCGATGTGAGAAATTGCCATTTCACTGCTTCAATCCTTCCACCGTGATGGGTTTACCTCCGGCAGATGACTTACTCTGAACTTTGATCGAACCGAGCACCCAACACTGGCTGCGTGCAGATGTAAAATGGTTCCAGCATGGTGGGGGGGGAGGGGGGAAGGGGCGCTGACTACTCCTCAAACCAAACATTGTTAATCGGTAAGTTTGGTCCTCTCGCATCCCATGCCTCAGAAACATCACAAAACCAATCCAGGAACCGAGAAGGAACGCAACGTCGTGGACCACCTACTTGTGCCGCTGATGGCTTGGCCGGGAGACAAACGTACATGATGAAATGAAAATTTTACAATTACACCCGCGATCACGTCCGTGTCGGTGGGCTGTGAAGGTAACCACCGCTGCCCACTTTGTCACATGATCTTTGATCTCGATTCACGTAGGTGAAAGTGTGGCCATGCCGATGTGCACTGCTTTCGAGCACGCAGCCTCATCAGTTGCGGCCTCTTCCCGTCCCGGCCCGGGCGATCACAGCCGGGAGGGAAGGAATCTCGCGCAGACGCAATGACTACTGTAACTGGCGGGCAATAAAATGTCATAACAGCGCGCAACCAGTGTCGTTACATCGACGTTACACCGGTGCCTAGCGCTACACGCACAGCCTTGCAGCCGGCCCCTGCTTTTGGGGGGCCAGGCGGGTAATGGCATCCGAGCTGGGAGAAGGTAAGTACCACTGAGATGAAGCAAAGGTTAGTGTGAGGGCGTCAATGGATTGTGCACCGGTCGATGGGTCGATTAATGATGGTGGTTGTTCTAAGCCCTTTCACTTACTGTTTCGTACGCGCTGGTAGGTTTAGTGAAATGAAGCAATTTTTCAACAGCTCACTTCTGATGGGCTTCCGGAAGGGCGGAAAAGAGAGTGAAGCAACACTTTCAAACCGAGCGGCATTGCTTGCTCATCTGGTGCTGGTGTAAAACGTAGACAAGAAGAGTGTGTTATGTCTTTTGCCGCAGCTTCCAAGAAAGGGATTAGTTATGGAGTAACTTCAACATTGTTCCTTCAATTTCTTTCTCTCTTTGGGTCAAATTTTTTTTTTCAAAAAATGCAAGTATTTCATTACGCCTTAATATTTGGTTAAAATGATGAAATGATACTTGCCAAATTGATCATATTACATTTTTAATTTATCAAACTTATCATTTTAAAATTGTAGTTATCTTCATACACAACCAATTCATGAGCTTTTGCTAAGTTTGTAAGGTAATCAAAACAATTTTGATCTATGAAATCTCCAAATTAAACACGAACTACCGTAACCTGGAAGCGTCGTAAGCAGGACCTTTTGTTTCTGTTCATTTGAGTGAACATGTGCAATAAGTTTAAGTCGTAAATACTTTTTTGAGAACCTTACAAATTCTGAACCTTTTTACCTTACTTAACTTTACTTTTGACGTAAAATAAACATACATATTTACGGAATGCGACACTGAAACTGAATCATTTAGCAAACAGTTTTATACAAAGTACAGAACGAGCGGAAGTAGCTACTTTTCATTGTAGTACTTGGAAAACCATAAAATAGTAAGCATTTTGTCGAAAAGCTCGTTAACTGTCTAAATCAATAATATTCAAGACGAGATTGTTGTACATTGTCATTTAGTTTGTGTATTTAACAGTTTTATTGGGTAAATTAATTGCTGGATAAAGTCATTATTCTACTCTCTGGAAATTTTTGTATTTCAAATTCACATATGTTTCTTATTATTTGGCTAAAAACATGCTTTTGTTCTAAGCTTGGTTTATCTGGTTCTTGTAATGTCACATGCCCTTAGCAGGATAGCCAGTCCAATGAGATTGGACCTTGAATGAGTCTCGCGTTGGATAAATTACCACCACACTTTTCGACCCCTGGATTGCTTCCATCCATTCAAGATTTTGTAAATTTATTATGTTAAATAAAGTTTCAATAGCGAATCATAAAAAAGTTTTTGGTTTTACACCACCATATTCGTCTTGTGTTAAAATTCCCACTCGGAAGTCTCACTAGTTTGACTCAGGCAGTCCAAAAACGACCTTCTTACAAGAAAATTTGAATCGTTCTATTTAAAACACGTATTACACCCCAGAACTTCCATGAAAGTATATTTGTAATAGAAGATTTTTTTCTTACAATTTTGCGTAAGCTACTTCAAAGATTAAGGGGTTCTGCAAGGATTGCTTTGATTTACGGCTGACATAAAACAACGTTACCATTTCCTTCCGAAAGTTAAACCATTTGACCCAAGCTGTGTTCCCATACGTGTCATGATATAAACCTACAGGGTTGAGACAAGCTAAATTCAATTCACGGCACAACAGCATTCCAACCATTTCTATCCACCTTCACCCCCCCCCCCCCCCTCCCTTCCCCTCGCGTCTCTCACAAACCAACATGCACGTGCAGTTTATCTGAGATCTTAATCATTTAAACGATCACCCCGAGCACGGCTGCCAACCGGTGCTGCTCCGCAATCGTTTCCGATCTGATCTTGGAGCTAAACGCTGCAAAGGTCATGCTACTGTCCCTGCACCTGCCGCCGCCCCGGTAGAAGCAGTCACAGCAACGTACCATTTACCATTTGGCAGCTGGTCCGTGGCCACGTCCGGGATTATCTTTGCAGATGAATGAAATCGTTTGCGGCCGGGGTGCATTCATGAACTTACCATCCAAGGCGCGGAGTCCGAACTTGATCGACGTCGTCGTCGTGCGTTTTAGTCTTTTTCACCAGTCATCGAAAACACTTTCGCCCTGCCGTATCCGTACCACCGCCCAGCCACGGTCACGGAGCCGTGGTCGAGAGTGGTCGAGTTTCTAACACGTGTAGTTGGCGACCCGTTGCAATGTGCTTGTCTGCTGTTTTTTGTTAAACCTGCTGCTGCTGCTGCTGCTGCTACTCCACTGCAGTGTTTTTGTTCCTTCGTTTTCCTTTTCGGGATCGGTCTTCAAACACCTACGCGAACGATACGCGCGCGGCCGGCCGCACTTGAACCAGGCCGTTCCGACGCGGGCGTGTTTTGGCTTCTTTGTTTCCACCCGGGGTCGCTTCAACCGCTGCCCAGATTGCGATTTAAACTTTCATATTCACGTTTTGGGCGTCGTGGCGGATCGCTGTGCTAGGAAGGGTGCATGCAGTGGCGTGCAAACCTCTGCAAAAAGGAGTCTGCGTGTTCAAGGCGCGATCGTGACTGGAGACCCCGAACTTGAGTGTCCAGACGATGAAAGTGCGGGCACGAGTTCGATGGCCCGTTGTACGCGTGCAGCGCGAAGGCAGAAGACGAACCCTGTCAAACACTGTGCTCTCTAACCTTCCATCGCTGGCAACAGAGAGATAGAGATAGAGTCGCGAGAGTAAGAGCAACCGCGCAGGACCAAAACACTGGACGATCACTTTTCTGCGAGCGAAATCAACACACCACCAACGCACGCAGCCTGTACGGATCGGGCTCGATCAAGTACACCACCGCACAGCACTGCACTGTGAAAGGAACCGGAAACGACACAACAAATCGACACACGGCACAGTACAGAGCTCGCAGAAACAAGTCCAGCCAAACACGGGAATGCGCGCGTGACGTACGCCACAGAAGCCAGCCAAGTCGAAACACCGAGACGCGTACTGTTCGCTGCGAAAACAACGACTGAACGGTGTCCTGCCCGCTAGCTTCTCGGCTAGCTGCAGTCGTACCGTCGCCCCGGCCCGGACACACTATCTTTGCATCTCCGTCACCAGACGGATCTATCCCCAAGCGAGCAGCGCGCCCAGACGGGCGTGAAGTGCGAAAGTGAGATCGCTACAGATCGTGGTCTGCCAACATGTTCGCTTTCCTCCGTGCGCGAGGTCGCATTTTCGATGAGGTAGAACACAGCGAACGCGTGGTCTTTTATCCCTTCTTCTCACAATCACACAAGCTGGTCGCCCGGTTTCTTGGGTGGATATGGACTGCGCAAGCTGTGCCAGTTGGGCCAGTTCAAAGGATCAGAGACGTATGGTGCTCGCGAAACGGCACTGGTAATGTGGCAGCAAATGTACAATTATGCTGCCGGCGCTGTTGGCACCACGGTCTAATCGGCAGGCGAAGAAGGTGCAACGGAATGGGAGCATCCGAAGGCATATGTTATTACCCAAAAATATATGTATGTGCAAAGGAACTTATATCCAATCCAAATGCTGCTGGTTGAGGCTGATGTTGAGGTGAGAAAATCAATTATCGATTGGCAATGAGTTATGGACCATTGTTATTAATGTGCAAAGCTTGTAACGCATGTACTCTCGACGGGCACGTCGAATTAGACGCAATCGTTTGCTTTATTTACGTGCTGTAAAATTGTTGAAAGCGAGTCGTGTGAAACTGTTTCGAACATGCTTGTGCCAAATTAATGTTTTATGAAGACCGTTGTGAATAATTGTAGTGTAAATTATAAAGCAGAGCTTCTTAAATATTTAAGCAAATTAAATCAAAATCTGATCACGTATGATGGATGTATCGGGTTCAAACACAATACCATGTGCATCCTTTTTTAGGTTAAAACTTTAAATTGTACCTGATCGTTAATATTTCCTGTGAATATAGTTGATGCAAAAAAACGATTAAAAATGGTAATCTGAGTCAAAAAATGTAGTAGTAAGGTGAGGTAATTACAAAATGGTTGGTCCGTTTTGCATTAGGCTGATCTAAAAAAAATGACAAGAGCTGACTAACAAGGTGATTATAAGTTCTAAATAAAGTGATGAGTTAAAAAAAATCACATTGTCGTCTTCGATTACCATTTCATGTTCATTGCGATAAAATTTTATTAAATAAAAAATAAAGAAAGAAAGAAAAGTTGTGAAGGTTAATTATGCATTCCAAATCATTGTTTATGAACTATCAACTTTTAAACTCAAGATTAAATTGAGGAAAACAACGTAACAACACTCGCCGACGTCCCTATCTCCTTCTGCCTGTTGAATAGAATCTAAAATATACCACATTTTAAGGAATGATAACATTATGCAATACGTTTAGTTATAATTATCATTAAATAAATATATCGAGCCTGTTTTTCTTATCTACACCGTTGTGCACCCCCATTACCATATCTTTACGTCACATTGACTCGTCGACAGACCCGCGCGTAGACAAAGGATGCGCAAAACACATACCGTTGCTTAACTCCCGCGTGCCCTGTTCGCAGGAAGGAAAAGGTAGCATTAGGAAATCGATATGGAACCGTAATTACCTGCCAATAAAACTGCTCCTTCTCCCGTTCGCTAGGCGGCAAACCGCAGCCCCAACGCAGCAGCATCAACAGCAACAGCAGTAACCAGCTTCGGAACGATCGGTTACGATCAGTTGTTCTCTCGTGGGCAGGGGGCACCATGTGTGCATGTAAGGAAGAGCCAAATAATATAAATATCCTCACCCTCTACGATCAATCTCTCCCTTCCGTTGCTCGCACGGCAGGGCAGAACGTCATCCGCACAAAACCCGAACGTCGGAGCATGGGCGTGCAATGTGATCGCCGATCCGGCCGTGCGTATGCACGTGTAATTGTCCATGACCACCGCAAGGAGGGGAACGGTGTCAAGCATCCTTGGAGCGCGAAGTTCTCAAGCACCGGGCCACCGGCAACCCGTGGAAACTCGATCCACCTGACTCTTGCCCAAGTTGTCGTACGTGTGCGATTCCGCCGTACAAGGTGCATCCGTGGTAATGTCTGCGCTTTGTACGAGCTCCTCTGCTCCGCGGTAGACGAACGTTTCGCGGTCTGGTCCCGCGGTCGGTATCGCAACACACCGTGTCAGACGTGTGCTGTTTTCTTTCCACCTCCTGTGGCCCTCTCTCTTTCTCTCTCGTTCTCTCTCTCTCTCTCTCTCTTGCTGCCCAGTACAGCACTGCGAGAACCGTTCTGACTCAACCGTACCTTGCAATAAAAAGCGTTGCATATGTTGCATCTGGCGGCTATTAGCACAAAATAGGTACAATAAATAGAAACAATAGATGGGCCAGGCGTGACCGAAAAGGGCGGGTCGGAGCTCGGGAGGGAAGCATCTTGTTGCTGTTTCCTGAGCAGATAACGGCGGATTCGCAGAATCGACCTTTGCGCGGATATTTTTCTAACAAATTGCTGACATTGAATTGCAACACGGCACATCCCTTGGCTCACAATGCGTCCCGCTCATGGCGGTAACTTGTAATTTGCTGCCTTTCCCTTGGCCCTGCCCTGTCAGCCCTTCCCTGTCCGAACAGTGTGCGTGTGCATTGAGCGAAAGGGTATGCAAAAATGGGAAGGGGCGAAACATTATTAGCGCAGATGTATCGTTTTATTTTAGTTTATTCTACCCATAAACGGGTTGTTAGATGCGATTACTCACCAGCCAGCCATAATGCAGGGAAGGAAGGCACATCGACGTCCTGCAATACGCGCGTCAGCGACGGCAAGCACGATCGGATGCTGCATTCTGTTCTGTTGCGCGGGTTGAGCGTTTGCGTTCTAAACCACCTCACCTTCCTCAGCGTCAGTTCACACGAAGGGAGAAACCCCTTAATGGTACGGTGGACGACAGCAAGCGTTATGTTTTGGGTAAATGCGTTATTTTTCTTACCTGGAGGCTGTAAAATGCCTCATGTCCGCCGGCTGTGGATTGTGCAGACTCGAACAGAAAGGGCCGGCCGGAGTGCGAAATCGTGAGAAGCCTGTGAGTTGAGCGGGTTGGGATTTCTTCGGAAAAAATGTGTACATTAATGTTTGCTTGCATCTCCCGCAGGGCAGATTTTTGGACATGATGCAGCTATGGAGTCGTTGCTTTACTGGGTCATTAGTGTGTCTACAGGGCGGTTGCAAGACGGTTTTGGGGGTGATCGCTGCCGTGGGCCATGAAAGGAAGAATTGTTTTACATCCTGCATTACACCATGGTTCCAAGAATTCGATCACTTGCTTTATCGTTTGCCTTGCTGAAGCATAAGTTCCAAGCACATTATTATTTTTTTCGTAACAAAGCTATTCCTTCCAAATATGATGTTATTGCATTTAGGTTACCGAAGCTGACATAAGTTTCACTATGATTTTTGAGGTAATCGTAAATCAGAATGCTTTTGAACTATATAAGCCAGTAGATTTTGTCGAATTTGTGTCTGTCCGTGATAAATAATTTTTCGTAAAATTCGCATACTCTGATGTAAAACAACGTATCTTGAACTGTAATAATTAATTCAAGAATCCGAGAAGTCTGAAAGGTTCCATTGAGTAGTTCGTCCTGTTTTAAGCGTGCTATTAAATTTTAAAAAGAAGACATGTAAATCACATACGAAGAGACCAGAATTAAAATTAAAATGCATTTAATAGCATGTAATTAATAGCGCGATTTTATGCTTTGTTTTTTATGTATTTAGATTTCTTAGCATGTTAACTGCATATCTGCAACGAAATAAAGTTTTCAATAAGAACTGCAAAAGGTAACATTATTGGATTAACTATATCCGCTTATCCCTGTCTGCTAAAAGTATGCCATTTTGTCCACGATCACTATACACTATTAAACTGTTTGTAAATCGTACAGCAACAAGCATTCAATATTAAAATAATAACAGAATAAGATCAGTGACACAATGTCTAAATATGAGATCCAAAAGTGGCTCACAAACTAGCTTAATGCTATAGTGTTGATTGCCTGTTTTTTCTTTGAAACCAATGCATGGGAAACCATTAAAGTAATGTTTCGAAAATGAGATTTACCTTGTTAATGATTAGAAAATCGGGTGTTCGATTGATCGTGCGGGAATACTAATTCTAAATATAAAATAAATTATTATTAAAAAAATGATGTGCAATGGAGTCAACGTTTGGATAAAATTCAAATAAATTAAATAAAACGAAAAAAAAACAGAATAAAAGGTTTTATCCCATCCCATTCAGGAAATTGGAGTACTGCGTCGGAGTTCTCTTCGACCAACCTCAACAGCAAACTTTCTCACGTTCATTTTTAGCATTCGTTCGCATCTTCGTCCGGATGTATCGCGTAATCATTTATCCAGCTAATGCGAAATCTTCCTTCCTGTTCCCCTTCGGTACCACCCATCTCGAGCCGTCATTATAAACATCCCCATTACGCATCATCGCCGCTGACTTGCCATCAGGGCTCTCCAGCACTTTCATCATTAGACCCAAAAACGCAAACATTACGCTTCGCAATTACTTTCGCGAGAGGGCGAACAAACTTAGGTCTTGCGCGATCTTCATAACCTACCCCTCATTTAACTCTCGGTTGCTTCACGGAGTGCCATTGACTGCGCTGATGCTGTCACTATCGGCACGTCGTAATTGCACCATTTCGGATTCGATTCACTGCCGGCGTCACTGCACGCCGTCACATAATGTTTGACCATGCCAACTCAATGAACCTTCTGCGACGATTTGAAGTTTTGGGGAAGCAGAGCTGAAAGCAGCTGATCGAATTCGATCGTTCGCAAGAATGTGCGGGAAAATTTTCCAACGTGGGTATAGTGCGCAAAATTTAAGATATGCAGTTTTACCGTTTGTGCAGATTTTTGTTTGCCTTTGTTTTGCAACAGCAGCAGTGGGATCGGTGGTGCAACCAATACAGCATCCGTTGCACAGTGGTTGGTTTGAAAGTTTGCTTTTCACCCTGCCAAACTGGACACCGGACACTGGACACTGCCTGTTCGGGAGGGGTATGCGCGTGAACGCTCATTTTTACGATCACCATCTCGTCTCCCCTATACTGTGATTGAACCGGAGAGGTGTTATGCTTGTTTTAGTTCCATCACTCGCTTACTGTGCGAATTCAACGATCCACAAACAAGGTGCCCAATGGGGCATCGAATATGCATATCTACCATTCGTGGGTCTACGGACAATAACCCCACAATATCGAACATAAAAAAAAAACACACATACACAAATTACAAGTTATGGTGATTTGTTATGGCTACGGCTAGCCGGCGAAAGGGGAATAGCCAACGTGGGACGACATCTTACCCGCTACGTGTGCATGATTTATGAGTGTGCTCAGTTCGCGCAAATCTCGATGATGGCTGGTGTGCGCACCGCCGTGATAGATGTGCCCCTGGAGTCCCGGGAGCTTCACCAGTTGGCGTTCGAAAGTGGAAACCAGCTGTGTTTTCTTCGCTTCGCATCACACTCGGCATTACACTCGTCATCAACTTCCCCCCCCCCCCTTCATCCACCCTTCGCACACAGGGCAGGCAGATCAATCGGACGCTTTTGGGCGCACTCGCCAAGGCAATGGCTCTCCCATTAGTGGACTAGTTTTCGAAAGGTTTTACTTCTTCGGACGCGTACGGAAAGAAATCGAGGTGACGCGGGCGTGGGGAGCGCGAGGAAACGGAAGTCATGACGCCGAACAATTATGCAATCGGAGCAGATCCCATTCGTTCGAGTAGGAGTTGCTGGAAGTGTTTTCTCCGAGCTCGCTGGCTGGCTGGTGTCTGTCTCATCGCCCGCGGGGTTGATGGAGCATGATGTTTGGCTGGAATGCCACACCGGCACCCTGGCGAGCGTACTGGATGCCTTCTTGCCGATTACCGGTTCAGTTGTTGCCATGGTTTGTGTGTGACTTTTTTGCACCCGTTTGCTGCAGGGTGTTCCCCAGGCAGACCGAAGCAGGTCGTTGCCATAATGTTTGGTGATGCAATTGAGCGGCGGTAAAGTCTGCCGATGATGATCGATTGATGCGGTATCGGTGCACTCGGAAGCGTGAATGATCATTTCAATGCCAGTGCATGCTGGTAAGTGTTGACCTTTGTAGGCATGGTGATGTTTCATGCGAGCTTAAAAATCGTTGAAGATATCGGTTTACAAACTCATCTTTTATGATAGGAGTTTTAATCGATAGAACATAACGAGCACGTCTCAAGACAAACGCAGCAAATGCAAATACGATTGCCTTATAACACGGTTTTATTGGTGAAGTTTTAATGTGTATTCCGAACGATGACAAGAAATTCAAAAGAAAAAAATGCTTTTCTTAATGCTATTGAGGTCTTGCTATTGAGGTTAGTGCCATTGTTGTTTTATCGCAATTAGACATTCGCAGGGTTAGGTTTTTAGATTTTTATATATTTAAGATTTAACCAAATAATCTGCGCTGAATGAATACATTAACAAATCCTTTGTATCGTTCATGTTCACCTTTGAAACAAACACCCAACGCTGGTCAAGTAAGTCCAGTAAAGTACCTATCGTATCTTGTCTATTGATAGTCTCTCGAAACTTACATCAACACTTTTGCAACATGTACCATATCGAACGGCTAATGACGCTTTCAAGCGTCAAAGAACTTCGCAATTGATTGTACTTCCCCGACACTAGCGACGATTGCATAAGAAGACGGTGCAGACCCACCAATGGATAGCACACATTACGCACCGAAGGCCATTCCAGACCACCGGTTTCCTCCAATCGCTGGAACAGGATTGCAGCGAAGAGTTAATAGGATCATATCACTGTCCGTCGAGATTGGCGACGGAATTTCAACCTCATTAATGTCGCTTTCGTTCCGATTACACCGGACCGGGGGAGCGAATCATTAGACTCACAATCCTCACATGTACATTCCCACCAGCTGGCGTTGGATAGTTGCTACCCAATAATCGCTGTTATTAGATTTGGTGGCAACTCAATTAGGATGTAAATTTTCTACTTTTTCTACTGCATATCTGCGATCGATTCTGTTCGCAGCAGACCGGCACAAGCAAAGGGAGTTTGCTGTTTCGCTTCCGCGGGTCCAGGTAAAGCGAAACCGGTTCAGCTGTTTGCTTTACATCCAATCGCAATGGGGCAGTGTATCGGTTTCGCACCGCATTCAATTAAGATGATCTTCTGCTGCACACCTGCAAAACACTCTGGCACTCTGGCAGGATGTTTGCCGACCAGGGATGCCTGCATTACCTGCAGACTGTTTGCATTGACTATTGAGTATCGGCATTACCTACGGATCACCTGCCATTCCGTACCGATATTCGATCGTATGCAAGCAAGTGCCTTCCGGTGCAAACAATACAACGATCTGCAGCACAATCCGCAGAAGTGTTCTTGCACACGCATCCATCAGGCTCATGTTCTGAGCTGCCAAGCGTACGCCTGTCTGCCTGCACCGTTTGCAAAATGGAACACCGACGGATACGCACACGGAAACTGTCAGCACTGACGTGTGAAAATGATGAAGATGAAGGAGCGAAAACGAAAGCGAACCTGAAAAGGGAGCGCAACTGACTTGCACATTTGCGGGACTGGGGCGCTGGGTTACTTGTTTTCTTTCTTTGGACGATCTTTGGGCGAACTTAGGCATCGCAAGCAAACGCAAAGGTCACGCAGCGTCTGGAACGGGGAAGGAAGCACTGCTCTTCGAGTGGGCTTATTCGCGAGTCCATCGAACCCAACCACAGCCGAGCTGAAGCAAATAAAGGGCTAAAGTGAGCAAATGCAAACAGACAGAAGAAGAAACCAACATCGAAAACTGAGAGCATGAGGAATCGATGACCGGGCGAAGTGTTCTGGTTCGCGGGGAGGCCGATTAACGCTTTCGAGTGGATGAAGCACAGACATACTGTGAGGGACACCCCAGCCTATCCACTTATTCGCACAAAAAGTCTGGGGCAGGGCTGAAGATGTTATTGATACCTGTCCCGGTGCTGGACATGCGAAGCACGATCTTCGCTTCAATTTGCGTGCTAGATCCCGACAGGAGACGGCTGTTCGATTGCCGTGCGCCGTGCCTGTTGATTGAGAAGGAAAACAATTCACGGAACGAACCATGGAACTGTACCGCACCGGCAGGGAATGTATCACTTCCGTCTTCTGGTGACCGTTGTACGGTTCCTTGCAGTTAACGGATTTTCCGGCACGCTCATCAATCGGTTCGATACCCAAACCGTCACCCTCAGTCCCGCGGCTTGTCATCCTTTAATGAGCGCATCCACAACGTTCCGAAGACCCGGTGCTCCAAACGGTGAAGGTGAAGAAATTTAAGTTCCTTTCGTTGGGCGTTATGTTTCCTTTCTTTTCCATCGACCACGCCAATGTCATTTGCCGGTTGTTGTAACGGTTGTTTTCGAAATCGAATCGTGTTTCCGAGTCATTTTTCCAGACCCTTCAGTTAATATTGTCTGGGTGCGCTTAGGTTTGGCGATGGTGGTGGTGGTGGCGATGCGACAGGAAGAATAAAATGTAAAAAGACGATCTGCGTTATTTTTAGCCTTTTAAATTCTCTACCATAACCGACCGTTAGCCGACCGGTGTTGATGATTCGCACTCGAGCGGAATTCACCAGAAGAATAATCGATTTTCGGAACGCAAATGTAAGCTTTCAACGGGACACGACAAATCGATGGAAATGAGAGGGAAAGGGGAAAAGAAAAAACACGCAAACAATCACCTCCATCAAGCGTCCTTCCACCTCCGAGGCAGGACCTTGAAATTGAAGGGGAAGAGAAAAGGACTTTCTTATTAATTGCTTTCTCTTCAATTCGTGGACCAGAATCGTGGCCGCCCTGCTTGTACCCCTTTTTTGCGAAATTGGGACCCCGTAATTGATATTAAAATTGCACCCGACGCTCCCGAAAGCGATCGCAACTGACCGGGAACGCACTGTCACGATCACGATCATCAACCCAACAACGTGGGAGATTGTTATCGGAAGACACATCCTCGTATCGTGACGATGTAAGTGTCGCACCATCGTGATCCGTTTTCACTTTCGCGCACGATAAAGTTTCGATTTCTTTCGACTTCGGTCCAATGCCAGCAAGATGCGCACATCATATTTGCAGCCCTGAATGATGGGAACATTTCGCTTTGCTCGGTATGTTTATTGCTTCGCACAGAAGAGCAATCAGAAGCCGGTGCACACCCGTTCACACCTTCGTCGGCAGCTTGATCGTGACGGATTTGGTTTCCAGATACAGCTCAATACCGCTGTAGCCGAGCTCGCGGCCGCTTCCGGACTGCTTGTAGCCGCCGAACGGTGTTGTCGGCACCACATAATCGTAGCAGTTCACCCTGTAACAGTAGCAAAACAAGGCCAGTAAGTGAACGTTTTTGTGTGTGTGTGTGTGTGTGTGTGTGTGTGTGTGTGTGTGTGCGAGGAAGCTTTTCCGGGAGCCCCGCCCAACCGATTGCGTACTTACCACACGGAGCCAGCCTCGACCGCGTTCGTGAAGGTGATGGCGGTATTGATGTCCTTGGTGACGACACCGGCCGCCAGCCCGTACTCGGTGCTGTTCGCCCGCTCGATCACCTCGTCCAGCGTGCTGAACTTCAGGATGCTCTGCACCGGGCCGAAGATTTCTTCCCGCGCAATCTTCATCCCATCGGTCACGTTCGAGAAGACGGTCGGCTCAACGAAGTAGCCTACGGTGCCGGCCCGCTTACCGCCGGCCTGCAGCTGGGCACCCTCCGCCTTCGCCGAATCGATGTAGCCGAGAATCTTTTTGAACTGCTCCTCGTCCACCTGCGGACCCTGCTGCACACCGTCCTGGAACGCGTCGCCCACCTTGCGCTGGCGGGCCATTTCCGCCGCCTTGGCTACGAACGCGTCGTAGATGCCCTCCTGCACGAACGTGCGGCTTCCGGCGCAACAGTTCTGGCCGTGGTTAGCGAAGATGGCATTGTGTGCGATTTCGACCGCCTCGTCCACTGCAAAGCAAAAGGTCATTTTGAGCTCGTATCGACAATCGGAACCGTTTCCATCCGGTCAACACTTACGATCGGCATCGTTAAAGATCACCAGCGGACTCTTGCCGCCGAGCTCGAGCGACACCTTCTTCAGGTTGGACGTGGACGCCCCGTTCAGGATGAGCCGGCCCGTCTCGACCGACCCGGTGAACGCCACCTTGCGGATGTCCGGGTGGGCCACGATCGCGGCCCCGACCGTCGGTCCGAACCCGTTCACCACGTTGATCACACCGGCCGGAAATCCGGCCTCCTTCGCGAGGGCGGCCATATGCAGTGCGCTGAGCGGCGTTTGTTCGGCCGGTTTCAGCACGAGCGTACAGCCCGCTGCCAGGGCCGGGGCCCACTTCCAGGTCAGCATCAGGATCGGATAGTTCCAGGGAATGATCTGTCCCACCACGCCGACCGGTTCCTTGCGGATGTACGTCAGAACCGGTCCGTCCGACGGTACCGTACTGCCGTGGATCTTGTCCGCCCAGCCCGCATAGTAGCGGAACGTGTCGATCGCGCACGTTATGTCGAACTGCGAGTCACCAAACGTTTTGCCATTGTCGAGCGACTCCAGGTTCGCGAGCGTATCGATATCGCGCTGCATCAGATCGGCCAGCCGGTTGAGCAGCCGGCCGCGCCCCGAAGCGTCCATCTGGCGCCACGGCGAGGAGCGGGCGAAGGCGGCCTTGGCCGCCTGGACGGCCACCTCCACGTCGTCCTTGTCACCCTCGGCGACGGAAGCGATCGGCTGCTCGGTGGCCGGATTGAGCGTCGCGAACGTTTTGCCACTCTTCGCATCGACAAACTCGTTGTTGATGAAGAGCTGGAAGTAAAACGAGACGATACGAGGGGTGCCTTTTTACAAACATTCCGATGAAGATTTAGCGTACAACACAACTCGGTGGAACATATCGAAGCAAAGGACCCAAAACGCCAGCAGCAGACGCGCATGCGGAGCGTTCATTAAGAGCCGGCATGATTTATGCGGTACTCTCGCAAGGTAAAACCGTTCTATCTCGCTGGCGACATCCTGCAGCGGTGGCCGTCGAGAAATGGTAAATCCGGCAAATTTCACATTTACAACAATCCTTCGCATGCGACACCCCCAGGGAGGTGTGACCCGGTCTCACCCTCCCACCCTGTCTTCAGAGCCCTCCGGGCACGGTCGAGCCGCTCCGTGGCCCCAATTCGATCCCATCGTAAAGGGCGGTGGGCGAAGCCGTCGTCGCCATGCGAGAAATGATTATAATAAAAATTATGAAATTAAGTTATTAAGTCGAGAGATTTATGAAGCGGAAAACCGCATGTAGCGCAACCGGCGTGTAGTGCATCCCCCACCAGTGCCCGTGAACGTTGGCGACAGTTTATGTGTATTTGTTTTTGTCGCTTTTCCATCCCGTGCCCTTCCACCGTGTACCGTTTTAATGCGTTCCCGTGGCAGTAGACAGTGTCTGGGCTGGGGCCGGAATCTGAACCAGCCACTAGGCCCACCGTGGTGGCCCGTTGTGTTTTTTTTCTTTCCCTACAGCACTTCGTTAGGTAAGGGGCATCTGTTTTGCATGCAACCGACCGTTCACGAGGCGTTCAGGCACGCCATGGCGCTGGACTACATTGTCGTTGTGGGTCCTCCCGCAGAAAAAAAACACGGAGCGAAACAATAATTTTGGGAGCCCCCGGTCGTTTGGGTTTTGGGTCGTTACTCCCATGGCCGGTGTGTGTATTTTTCTGGTGCACTTTTGTTGGTTTTGGAAGCCTGGCTTTCTTTCTCCCGCTGGCGACATTTTGCCGGACGCCTTCGCTTTTAGGGTCAATGGGCAATCGGCTTACCCGATATGCTGCAACCCCTGGAGCATACTGGGCTCCCAGACCAGCCACCGGGATGCATGTAATAGTTAATTGCTTTGGCACAGTATGCAATTTTTCTCGCACCACTCAGCGCGCACCGTACCGTAATGCCGGGCGCTCGTATGCTAACCGCATCCTCCAAAAAAGGGAAACTGTAGTTTTTTTTTGTTTTTCACAGCGTTCCGTTTCCCTGCTCGATTTCGACCTTTACCGGTGGGGCCCTTAGGTTTCGCTAGAAAGGAGGGTAAGGGTGCTACTACCGTTGGGTGATGCAACGGTTGTCAACATGCGCTCCTTGCTGGGTGATGAATGAGGAGCGGTGCAGATGGCAAATGGGTCAATGGAAGAAGAACCGTGTGGGTTGTTCGATGAGGACAGTGTATGCTGTAGGACCGATATAAAAATCTCTAATATAAAATGATATGAAATGAAGTTAGTATCCAACCACAAAACATTTACATTATGCACTTTTACATTATGGGCAACAAACAAACAACTATGCATGTTCATCATAACATCAAATGAATTCCGGACGATTCAACTGATTCAGTATGACATGCGTACTGTTTTTTTCTATGCAATGAATAGGTTTTTTGTTACACTACCCAACAAAGTGATATTGAATTGCAGGACATGAAATGTGAAAAACAACAAACAATCAATCACGCTGACATAAAAGACTGTCTGTTGGCGAACAATTGCAATGTAGAACTGTTTGGTCATAAATTATTCCGGATGAAAAAAATAAATCATAAATTTTTCCAGAGGACACGTGCTGGATTGAAAGTGCCAAAACTAACAATTTTCTACAGTGTCTATTTCGAACCACACAAAATATTAGACTGTTACTCCATTTTATTAGAAAGTTCCGATTTATTAAAGTCCAATGTGATAAAAAACGGAACAACAGTGGAGAACAATCTTTTTTCATTTTTAATCTCATGTAACCTGATGGGATCAATTCTCAAACATAAATTTGTTGAGACTATTTTAAATATTAGAAAAAGCAAAGCAAAAGATAGACAATCTGCTGCAACAAATGTTTAAAGACACGTTTGAAGCTGAAAATAACAAACATGTTTGAAGCTGAAAACTATTTGTTACATATTTTAAGTAACTCCCGCTCTAGAGTTTACTGTCGATTTGACGCTGATACTTCCGAAATTTCGGTAATTTAAAGTAAAAAAATAAGCTGTACAGTGAAAGCTCTGTCATGGTTATAAAAACTCACATGCGGGAACCAAAACTAAAGTTAAAGCTTACACCAGAAACAACTCTCCCGTCGGTCGCTATTAGGTTCACTGCCGAAAGCAGCTCGGGCCACCGGGTCAGCAGGCCATCGCCGGTGCGCTGACATGGCGTGTATGTCCCGCGCTTGGGAGAAATTAGTGTTAAGACATAATTTCTTAATTTTCCACGCTCGTCAGCTTGCAACGGCTACCGCCAACTACCATTCGCCCTGGAATGCGATGCATCTGGGCGGCCGCACTCAAAAGCCGAGCCGTACGCGAAGAAGCCTTGAAATGTTTCGCCCAAGGAAATTTATGTGCCAGCTTATAAAACCGTCCACCGGGTCGGGTCGGGCGCTGAGCTGAGGATGGGCAACGGTCACGAGATAATAATAATTAATTTTTGGCATCAACGCTTCCTCTTACGCGCCTTGCGTGCGCCGCATTTTTACGGCATCCGGTCAACGGTGTGTGCACGCGCTGGTGAAGATGCAACACAACGTCCTGCCCCACTGGTGGCACAGAAGCTCCGAAAAACTGAAAGGCCTCCGTGGTATCGGTGAACCGAAAATCCCGTACAGCAAGCCCTATTTTGCTGCAGATATCTACAGGGATTTCTTTGCATGTTACAGTTGGGGGAAGATGGAACGGACGGCAAACAAATCACATCGGCAGTGGCGGTCATTTAGCACGGCCGTAACGGGAAGAAAGGGAACTCTCATTTCATCCCTCGAAGTAAAAAAACAAGATTAAAATACGATTCGGCGATAAGGCGAGTTTGGGTACCGTATGCTGGTGGGAAGGGCGTGGGAGGGGTGTCGAGGTAAAGAAAGCAGAAAAAGATAAACGACTTAAGTAATGCGATACGATTTAACACGATAGCGATGCATGCCAATGCACAACTTATGACCATGTGCGTACTGTGCTGATTTGCGATGCGTGACTGCCTGCCGGGACGAGCAAACACGCGAATCTCGTCCATCTGCAATGTATCTTGGCCGGGGCGAGGTGATCTTCCGCCCCTATACTCTGGCACCAAACTGAATGACTGGAATCGGATCAACACGTACATCGGAGCATAGAAGGAAAAAAATGCAGGGGAAATTTCAACTCATTCCTCCTCCCGCTCCCGCAACATCCGACTGTTCCGATCGTCTTCGATCGTCGAACAAAAGTAGAGGACATGCATTTTAAAATCTCTCATACATCCCGTTTTGGGAATGCCGTATGTCCTACAACGTGGTGCATCTCCTGCTCTTCGCTCACCTTCATTCGCATTTCGTTTGCCATGGTCGCGAGAGGCTTAATGTTTACGGTTTTACGCACAGCAATGCTAGTAGGCTGTTCCTGTCAGGTCAATGATGGGTTCGCCTTTTACACAACCATCTCGGTGAGTATCGATCATTACAAGCCACACGTTGTCGATGGCAAAGCAGCGCCATAATTTATTGAGCGTGCACAATCAGTTGCATTAAACAGCGTTAACGAAAGCGAAATAATTCATAGAATTTCTTGCGTCTGAATTATGAATTTCCAATCGGTACTCTTCTGGCAGAATATATCGTTTTGAAAAGGGCACACCGTTTCACCACTTTCCTTTAAATACCATTTTGTTGCATCAAACAATCTGTTCGCTCTGTTTTGTTCATTACTTTGCTCTCAGTAAGCTTGCTTCGAAGTAATGTTTGAAGTTTAAGTAAATGCAAAACCTTTCTTATATATGACAGATGCTTTTAAACATTGTTTTACCAAAAGTGCTATATTTATTAAAAAATGCTTATCGTAGCGTTAAAGTATGCTTTTTTAAGCTTTGTTTTGTTAGAATATTATTGCAGAAACACACTTTTTTATTCAGACTATTTGCAATCCCACCTAAAGACAAGACGTTTTGGCTCAATAATTGAGATATAAACGTTGCTTACATAAATATAATATTTTTTTAAAATGATTAGAAACTTGAAAATATATGTGTGCACCGTATAAAACCTATACACCCTTTATGTTTAAAAAAATAATAATAGGTGAATATTTCTAAAAGAGCAGAAAAACCATTGTTCACGTCTACAGAAGAATCTATTCGAAGCATTCTATTGCTCTGATTTATTTTGATAATATTCCGATCCTTGTAAATTTTATTGGTCTGTTTGATCATTGTTGAACAATTACATCCATTCGATTGGTTTTTCGGGCGTGCACCAAACAATTCAGAATAATAATTTTTTTATGATGCCTCCGTTGCCCTTTAGCCATGCTTTTGGTTCCATGCAACCTCAGCTCCTGAGGCCGCGTCCCTCCCCCTCTACCAAACACACCCACTCAAGTGCCCACGGGAAACTGTTTTCAGCTCCACCAGAGGACCAAAGACAAAAGATGGCAAAAGAACCCACGGCATCGGGCTTACGTAAGCCCGACCGCGGCGGGATCGAGCCAACCACCCAAACCGAGCCGAGTGGAGTAATTATTCGATTCGAAAAAGGGCGCACGAACGCTGTAACATTACAAATGAACAGTGAGACCAGTGCCGAAAAACAACCGCCGACCGAAACCCAAAGCCGACAGGCAGCAAACCCGCCCGCCGTTAAAAAAGGGCATTCGCTTCAGCCCACTCCCGGCCGGGCCACCATTGTTTCACCGGGCCGGGTGCACTTTTGCGATGGCAACAAATGGTTCGCGCCACACGGTTCGCGAACTGCCGACATCGATCGAGGAGACAAATCGGTGGCACCTCAAAGTTCACGCTCGCGGGCTGGCCGGCGAAATGAAGACATTTCGGGGGGGCCAGGATGTTGGCGCAAGGATGGATCGTGATCGCGTAAGAAAGGTCGGGTGCGGGCCACGGTAGGATGCGTTGCAAGCGTTGCTGCACAAAGCTTTGATGGTAAGTAAGAAGAGAGGTCCGCTCCCCCCTATCTGTTGCCAGGCAAAGGCAATTTCTTACGCGCTTTAATGCTTAATTAAGCGAACGCTGATAAGATAGTATTTGGCACAGGTTGGTCACACCTTTCGAGGGGCTGCGAAAAAGTCTGTTTCCCCTTTATGGGCCACAACCGAGAGAGAATCGATTAACGGTTCCTACGGTTGTTGATAAGTCAACGACCAACAGAAAGTCCTACAAAATCAGATCCATTTCGGACCCGACAAAGCGGGGCGGCCGAAGGCTTGGTGACAGATATCGCTATCTAATCGCCCATCGCGCGATGACTGATCTGACAAAGAGGGTGTACAAAACGGGCCCCGTAGCGCTTACGCGATCGGGCGTGCTCGAACGACGAGTTGGAAGGGTGAAGGAGTCAAAAAAGGGAAAGCGGCTAATCATTTGCCTCATATCAAGAGGGCGATCGTGCTCATTGTATCGTGGAGTGAAACTACCGAACGGTTTAAGCTCAATAACTGCCAAACCCGAGATACTTCTAGTTGTTTGAGGCAGTTTAAAGCTTTGGATGTCAGCGGCACACGTCCGGCGAGGTGACGTCTTGCTGAAACAGATCCCAGCACGCTCAAAAGGAACGCAAGATTGAAGGCTTGCAGATACGAGATCCAATATCTAATCCCAACACCGAGGTGAAGGAGCGCTGACGAGCATTGGTTATGGTAGCGGTGGTGTTGGCTGATGCCTTTACCATCGTGCTATGGCAATTAGAAGATAATGATCGGCATAAAGCTGATGGTAAGAACAAGATTCGCCGAGGAAGCGATTAACTGCCGGAAAGAAGTAAGTAAGGAGAAGGAGACGCCAATTAAAGTGAAGCACGGCAAGGCGATTGGGTCGGATTAGGGAAGCGGATTGGGTGTACGCTGGGAATTAGGTTACTGGGTGATTTAGGAATTGCCCAATATTTAACTACGTGTTTCCGATCCATTCGCTTTGTAACGGTGGCCAAAATATGGATACAATGTGAAGGCCTTCTAACGCACTTTTATGGCAAAATAAAGATCTAGTTTTGACCTGTATTTTTGGTAACATTCATCCACCGTTCAACTGTAGCTGAAAACTTCCATCTGTCACTTTCGCTTTCGGTATAAAACACACCCATCACTCTTTCTCGCAGCATCCACACGAACACCAACACACGCGGATCATTTCACATTGTCAAACACTACCGAACATATGCTCTCGTCCAAACAAGCTTGCCCTTGCTCGCGCTATCAATACTTACTTTCGTGTATTTGATCTCTTGCTTCGGGTTTGCCATTTTCCTCCAATAGCTTTCAAGAACTGTGGACCCAACTTCGCGTGCACTGTGTTGCTCTTGTTAGAACGCTTCGTACCGGACTGATTCGCGGCCGCGATGGTCAATGCTCCAAATGCTGTTGCTGTTCGCGTCTCAAGGCCAAACTTGTTGTCACGACGACCAGCGCAGCCGATATGAGATAGCGCCTACAACGTGTGGCGAAGTTGACGATGATGGTCTGTTTCTACCGCCTAACCTAACACGCACACGGTCCCTTCGATGCCGGCCGGCTGAGTGCCCTCTCTATGTATGTGAGCAGCTCAGGGCAGTTTTTTCCACCCAACTTCAGCGTGTTATTCTTAGCCACAGTGTAGTGCCACTCATGAGGCCGAAACGGAACGCTAGGGTCGTTGATAAACAACTTCTGGTGGTTGTGTTTACACGTCACGCTATCACCTTCGATGTCCACCCGGTGTCCGGAATTGGATGCAGCACGGTCCCACGGCTAATTGACTGAGGCAGTTTGTTTACCCACGTGCACCGTCGTTTCGCTCGTTTAGTTGGTTCGAGCACGATAAAAACCAAACTTCTTCTTTGCAGAATCAAAGCGCTTCAAACGAATGCCGTCTTGGGAATAATGATTTCGATTTCAACGAGCGTTTTTTTTTAAAGTAAGTTACGCGTTTCGCATGATTTACGTCGAAGGTGAGCTATGTGAAGGTGATTGCGGTGAACGATAAACGCGGTCGTTAAAATGTTCCATTCTGGCGTTTCAAGCCTGGTGGAAGATGCACGCAGTTCTGCGCATGATCCTGACCTTGACAGCCGGATTGTGGTTTGACAGTCGTAAAATAGGATAATTTAACGTAAATTTTAATTGGCTGCTTGATGAGTGTGTTTAGGAGAGGAAGATTAATTGCCCTTTTGAAGAAGGCTACCAATGTTAACGGCAAGCTAATGGTTTAGAAAGCGTAAATTTTTGGGCTGGTAAACACACGAATGTTTCGATTAAATATGAATATTTCATCAAATATGAATGAGCTTTTATAGTCATTCCTTCATAGGCTTCTTATTTCGGAAATGTTTTGAAGTGAATAGCAATAAAGCTTTTCAAAGCAGAAGAACATTGAAATAGGTTCTTTGTAGAAGTTTTCACAAGTCTTCGAAATTAGTAAATACATATAAATTTATTATCAAATGAATCGCGGGCAAACGCCCAGTTCAAAGATCTTGTATGTTTTGATGATCCCGGAAGTAGCAGGATCGTTTTGAAACGCGTACGACTTTTACCTAAGCTCAGCCCGTAGCTTCCCCTTCCCATCTCACACACCCTCTCGCACCATGCTACCAGTGTCAGCCAAAAGTTGAGATGCAAACGAGACCCTCCAGAGGCGTGCAAAAGCAGTAACAAGCGGCGAACAAAAAATCCCTCAGGTGGGACCGCTTCGTTACCTCCCCATCGAACCACGCTCATAAAATAGCTCACCGGCCCCGCTCAGTCTTCGCTTCAGTTTTCACTTTCAACCCGTTTGTTTATCGCAGGGCAGGAGCAAAAAAAAAGGTAGACGAAAAATGAAACAGGCAGCCACCGGCTCGCACACACGGCGTAAGGCAGCTCGTTTTGAATTTATGCGCGAATGTCATCCGTTTGCAACATAATTTAGTTCGTTCGTTTGTTTGTTTGCCTTTTGCCTCCCTTCTGCAGGCTCTAAATCCCGCCATCGAGTGAGCCGGCGCTCTCTTTCCTTCCTCCGAACGGATGGTGGCCGGGTGAAAGGTGGACCCAAGAATGTCACCTCCTGGCTGGAGCTTGTGAGTCGGCTGACAATTGCGGCGGCATTCAACGTTCATTCAATCGTCGATGATATTTCGCTTGTCAGCCATACAGCTTCCAGCGTTCCAAACCCCACGCGGCCAGGTGGGAAATCACCCCGATCGCGAATCATTCTTTCGATCTGCATTCCTTGGTTCGGTTGCAGCCGTTTCTTTAACTTACACGGGTATACCATGGGGATATGCAATCGATGATCTTCTCTTCCTAATACTGTTCCCTTTTGCTGTTCAATTACACCCGAATGATCAGGTGGTCCCGACCCATACCGCCTCATCGCAACCGAAGATCGTGTGGGTAGCGTAGTTTAAAAATAATTCTCATCCCAAAACCAAAAGTAAATAAATCTTATCATATGCAAACCGTTACTGCCCGTGTGCTTCTGTCCTTTTCTTTTCGTGACGATCGGGGGCTGGCTTGTTGGGAAGCGTTGGCTAAAGCGTACACTAACTTCGACGAGAAATGTTTCACCGTATCGATGCTGCCCTTTTTCATCGTATCGTCGATCCGATGCGCAACCACCGGGGAAAGAATGAACTCGTACCGGGCCAACGGATGGGTTGAATGTCATGAAGAGCGAATCCCCATTGGTGGCAGTCTGTGGGCTGAGCGCGGGTAAAAATAAAGAGCAAATATTTTTAATGTTTCACCTCAACCACCCGGTACGGATACCATGAGACAGACAGTCTGACTTATGCCTGCCTGCCTTACGTTATTATGTCGCTTCCCGTATCATACCATGGTGGATGCTTGCATAGCCAATGTGGCAACATTTAATTTGTGCAATGAATCTTCTGATGAAATACAAAAACGGTTGAGAGAATGTTAGCTTGAAGATGAGCATTGAGTTGATTGAATGGCCTTTTTACACGCATGAAAAATAACAGAAAATTTCAATTTGTTTACGGCACGGCAATGACATGATTTAACGTGTTTGAAGCGAAAGAAGCTATAGGGGTTATTCTACTGATCTGAAAAGTCGCAATCAAACGGTTTAAGCAATAATTTTGACATCAAATACCTTTCTACTAAACCTTCATTTGTAGATAAAAAATACTTTGCAGATAAGTGTTGGTCGTAAGCTTCTAACATGATGTAAAGCAATCTTAAAACGCTATGGTATATGAAGCGGTGTATGATATTTTGCCATTGCGGTAACGCTTAAATATCATGCTATACAGAATGTCGTTGGTAAAGTAAATTATAACAAAATTCTACTGACGTAAGTACTCAACAAAGCTTGTTCATTTATCACACCATTTTATTTCCCCACAAAGGCTTGAATCGAAAATATCAACACGGGTGAATAGCAAATGAAATTTTGACTAAAACTTGATTAATACCTATAAATTCCTTTAATTGTCGATTTTAAATATAATAGATTTAACTATATTCAACATTGTAAGAGATGCTAATGAAAAATTGGGATAAATCAAGTAGAACGTGAATTTTAAAAATATATATGAACTATTTTTGTCACGTTTGACACATTGCGAGACACATCGACCGGTATTAAAACGCATTAGATAGGCGTTTTGAAGCACTAAATAAATTAAAACTCCACTGTTGTCTGTTTTAACCCCTAAGGTTATTGAACCTTTTAAGTTCGGCTCCCGGAATTGCGATAAGCAGCTACACCAATCCCTCAACCACCCTAAAATCGCACTACTTTACGCAGCTGTTTTGAAAGGGAGCGCTTTTTTTGTTGGCAGTGAAAGAAGTTCCTGTTTAAAAGGAAGAAAGAAAGAACACCAAAACACAAGTCAAACAAACACGCACGCTCCATCGAAATGAAGCTCGAGGGTGGAGGCGGTCACAATAAAAACCAGCAAACTGAAACGCACAATGAACCGTACAGAGTACACAATAAAACTCAATAATAAACAGCATAACTAAAGCGACACCAAAACACCCCGCAGCACAAGACAAGCGCAACATTGGAATTGCATCGACAGTTTTTTGGGTGAAATTCGCGACAAATGCGTTACGTAAAATAAAACGTACAAAAACATCGACACCCAAAGTGAGAAACGGGTTAGCACTGCAGTGGTTCCGTTTCTCTTTGCTACAGGCGCGATGGGAAGGTCGTACGAAGCCATACCAAGTCGATCGGGAGATGGACGAGATTAGACTAACCACTTTCAAGGTTACCCAAGGGCCCATTGCAGCTGAAAGCATTGCAAAGTCTCCAGGAATGTGTGGTTTGAGAATTTGCGCACTGTCCTGGAGAATGATGAAAGAAGATTCGAATTTTTGAGATAAAGTACACAAGCCAACTCCATCACAGCCAGCATGTGCCGCGTTTCTTCTCGCTGTTTTTTACTTGCGAATCCCGATAATGGGAAGCTGTTTGCACATGGACAGCATAATGACTACCCTTGCAGGCCAAACTTTGCAGACTCCTTTATCATTTCTGCGGCGGAAGGCGAAAGTGCAACTGCATGTGAGTGAGTAAATTAATTTCTTCCTTCATCCGTCGTCACCACGCCATCTTCACCCACTCGGTTGTCTGTTGAGACAGTTTTTTTGTGTTGTTGTTATGAAATAAAGTGTAATTATGAGACCCCAGCCAACTCGATGGGCGATGGGCCAACCCTCAGCAAAAATCGCCCCGCGGAAAGAACTCGAATCGTTGGAAGGGCCCACATGGTACAAATAAATCATATACTGCTGGGTGTCGATGGTTGCTCGCCTCGTTTCCCTTTCGTTCGCGGTGTTGCTCCAGTTCTTGGTCACTAGGAATAGTGGGGTGTGGTTGGGGAGAAGGATAGGTGGGGGGATCCGGGATCGTTCGGGACCGAGACTCTTTGGTTGCTGCTCCAGTTTCTCGCGTTTGGAGCGGGAATTCAATTATTAATGGTTGATTATGCGAGATGTGAAACAACGCCATCGGGTGGCCTTTCGAATCACCCCGGATGCGGTGCTGTGATCATCGTAACATCGACACGATGCTCTTTGCGAACGTAGAGGCTGTCCCTTCCTTGAATCTTCTCCCAGCGGGTGCCAGTAAGGATAGTTTGTGTGGATGTGGGATGGTTGTAATCGATAAGCTCACATGCAATGCTGATAGTTCAAAGGATACATACGGGTAAAATTTGTGCAGAGGGTTGCAGGCTTAGGGAATGCTCCAATCTGTTGTCTTGATTGCATGACAAAGCAGAATGAAAGGCGAGTGAAAGTGATATTCTTGTTAGTTTAAACAAGACACGGGTATTAACTTCTTCTTTTTGCATGTACCGAACATGCGAAACCAGACCAACCCCAACTGTAATTATTCTGCTGGCTGTGTGTCATGCAGATTGCATAGCCAAGGGCGTTTTATGTTACACTGAGCGTTATACAGTTGCACCTCCGTTTTGCTGAACGCTGAAATTACAGTACCTTACAAATATTTAGCTGCAAGCCAGATCCATAAAATACTACAGGCCAGCCCGTCTAGTGCATTTTGACAAATAGTCATTTGACAGATGGGGAGAACGCTAATACATAGGAATATCGCAATAGACATGGGTATTATCCATTGCCTACCGTCCTGTTTGGCTTTGCGTTTATAAATTCATTAAGTTAGTGAAGTGTTTAGCATTTGATAAATAATGCGATTTGGTGATATTAGTGTAAAATGCTTGAACGAGAAAAGTGCAAGTTAGTGTCACTCCTAAACTATAATTAAACATACCATGTCGTATATTTCCGACTCGTATATTTCCGAACCGTGGGGCACATTGGACAATGTTCAGGGATCATGTTATATCACTTCACAATAGAACATGACTGTTAAGCTATATTGAAATAATCAGGAAGAAAAGTTCTTCAGTCAATTGATAGACTGTGGCCTATGACGTAGGGTGTGGCGTTGTGTAGTGCATATGTTCGACGACTTACCTTTTAACTCACGGCAATTTCTCACAAATGTGGTTATAACATTCGTTATATTCACTCCAAACACGCAAAACAAAACGAAAACAATTCAACTGGCAAATAAGCAACCAGTCCGTGGTGGTGATCCGTAACGCCCACCAGGTGGCGCTGGTAAAGCATTAGTGGGCTGTAAGAGTCATTGAAAGCCTTATTGGAAATAGATGACCTTCAATTAAAAGCCAACATTATGTTTGCCTTTAAAAATTTCTTGCTCTAGTACTTCATCACCAAATAATGGACGAGGTTTGAAATTGCTTGTACCAAATTAAGATGATGAAGATGTATCATTTGCACCAAATTCAAAACGTCAAAAATTATTCAAATTGATTCAATATGCTTTGATATTTTTTTTTTCCTTCACAAATGGTTTAAAATAGCAATATGGTCATTACTAAATTACTGTTCTAGCATTATGGCTTTCTAATACTCGTGCTATAAACCAGCCAGTAGTGTCAAATTCACGTTGGCTGCTAGTAAATAATAATTAAAAATGTTTAAATTCACCTTTTGATAAACATTCGAAAACCACTTACCATATGAATGATTTCAAACGCCTTTTTCAATTCACATTTTTAGTAATACAGTGTCGACGGCTTTCGGTAACTTTAGATACTCACAGCAACAAGTTAGTTCCGGGGTGAACGGTTTAAATATGTTTTCACTTATTCCGTAAAATAGATTTAGAAAACTAATTAATATCATGGAAAAATAGCACACCTTTTTTTTACATTTGCTTAAAAACTTTTATATTGTCCCTAACATTGTGTTACAATCCTTACAATTGTACAAGTGTCCATGAGGAGATACACTGTCTTACACAATCTTTCTTTCAACTTAATTTGTCTTAACACTTTTCTTGCAGTAGAAAAAAAACAAGCCTGACCTAAAATCCCACCACACGGATACTCTCTCAGAGACTCTGTACAGAAACCATGGTGCACGGTTCAATGCACATGTTTACCACTTAAATTAGTTGTAAGGGCCTACTTTACTTACGTTACAAAATTTCAATTTAAAACATAAAAAGTAGTAAATTTTAAATATTATTAAAACAACTCCTGATCAAAAACATAACACGATACTCATACTTATCATTGTGCTGCTTGTTCAGTACAATCTATACCACCGCTTTACCGTTTACAGCTACATTTAACACCAACAGCTTACCGTTCCAGCTTTACTCCTTCAATGCCATGCTTGTTTTATCTACTGCGACCAAAATACACGTGTTTGTTGTTTAACTGCTTTGTACATTGATCTCAACAGTGCATGAGTATTGTTTCCATATTTTTCCATCCCTCCTTAGCTTTCGGGCACAATTCAAAGCAATGTTTTACACTCACTGTCAATTTTAACACAAAAAGCTCCTCTTACATCGTTCGCACCACCGGTGTTACCATGTATGAACCGGTTAATTGATTTAAAATCAGCTTTTAAACATTTCCATCCATTAATGTAATTATGTACAGATTTTGTGTGTGTGTGCTTTTGTGTTTTATTTTTTTGCTGCTGCTGCTACTGCTGCTGCTGTTGAATTGTATCTGACACCATCCTGAACCAGCCTAGCCTAACCGAGCTGCCATGCCATTGCATCGGGCAAACGCTGGGAAACATGAAAAATTAAGTGTGGTAGAATACGTGACACTAGGACGGAAAGGGGTGATCGGAATGATAAAGGGATGCGTTCAACGCACTCATCGTTTGGCATGGAGCCAATTCAATGAGCAGAGTGCTGTTACGACAACAGCATCTTGTGGGGTAGCACCTTCATCCCCACTTAACTCCTACTCCTGCATGCACCACTGACTATTGCAGCTTATCGATATGATGTTGCAATGCAGTACTGCCTCTTGAAGTGGAAATGGTACGAAACAAAAAAGCACAAAGTTGTATTTATCATTTGCTTTACACACATCCACTCTCTCTATCTTTCTGTTAAAAGTAGCATCATCATCATTAGTGATTTAACGTTACTCTATCCAGAATAGGGCGCCGAAATGCAAGAGAGTCATTCTTTTCAATTTCATTCCTTTTCATCGTCCGGTTTAATTGAATGCAACGTTGAAAAAATGTATTGCCGAACCCTACCCACTCCTGTACGCACATTGTAAAGCGCATAATGAATGAAAATGAGGTTAAAGTTAACGAATTATGATGCATAATAGCACGATAAAGACAGAAAAGAGGCAAGAAAAATGGAAGGAGAAAAAAAGTGCAAACCGACACACAGCGGAAATGATTAAACGGCACGTTGTTCGGCTTAAAGGATCAACAATCAATTGTATGCCGGACGCTCTCACATGATGTACGTTGTTGTATTTGCTGCCTCTCTGTTTGAATAGCTTGCGCCGTGTGTTTTATTTTTTTTGCGAGCTGTTTCTGTTTTCCCTTCATATTAATTCTGCCACCGCAGAAATCCCACTCGTTATCGTTGCATACAAAACGAGCCGTGGTGGAAGAATAATGAGCATGGAGCATAAAATTGCGGCCACTAATGAATTGACCACCAATCGAGCGGCTAACGGGTGACATGTTGTATCCTCCCCAACCTCTCGCTTTGCTACACCATGCTTAACAATGAAACTGCTACATGAGAGGAAAGCAGGAAGGTGTGGGTGTCTGTGTGTGTGTGTGACACGTTGGATAACGGCAACGCCCCACAGTTTCCATCCCGCAGGATGATTAATTCCGTACGGAGTCGAGGTAAAAGGTAATGGTGTGATAATGATTGAAAATAAATTAATTGATGGAAGGTCTGCATAATGATCGAAAATGTGCTGTTTCCTGTCGTCCCTAGGCTTGGCAACCTTTTTCCAACTGCTGTTTTTTTCATCCATCCCTTCGTTACTTGCATCTCTGGCAAATCTGCTTGCTGCCGGTACAGTGGCAGCCCATCCAGCACACCTCCAGTAAAATCTATTTATTGTCTCTATCATGTAATCTCGTAATTCGCTCATCCCCACGAGCAGGTGCATCCGTTTCTCGCACGTTTTTCCTTAAGTCTTTTTATCATGCCCGCGTCAATGGCTATTGGGCGCGGGCTTTGAGCGATGAGCCGTTCCAGCTACTGACTGATCTACAACCAATCGAGGCGTAACACACGCCGTCACCGGGTCACGGAACTGTACGTTACAGTTTTGGGTGCAACATTTCCTACAAACACTACGGTCCTCGCGACTGGAGTGGTTCCGAGTGGAGAGTAAAAAGACCTCTACAGAAAATCCTACTTATTACTAACTCTACTAGTGGCTACGTTGAAACGGTGGCGCTCCTTCTTTCTTGTTGTGCAATCGACAATCCACCCTACATAAGCTCCGTCACATAATCGGCCTGGTCGGCACCGCCCGGTTGTTGCACCTGAAACGTGGAACCGCGGAACTCGAACAGTTGCTGTGGTTCGGGAAAGAAGAAAATAAACAGGAATATTGCAGTGAGACGTGTTGAGTTTCATTGCTAAAGCTAGCGACACTTACCGAAGGTGCACGACTGTTACGCAGCGTCGCGTAGTCGGCAACTTCGCTCGAACTCGTCGCACTGGTGCTGGTAACACCGGACGTGCTTAGTGTACCTCCGACGGGCGGCATGGAGCCGCTCAGCACCGTGCTCAGGTTGCTGGTGCCGTAGTTGCGCGGCTGGATGGTGGCGTACGTGTTGTCACCCGCCTGGGACAGATCGTACGAGTCACGCCGGTGAGCCGACGGTGGCTGATGGTGGTGCAGCTGATGGTCGAGCCCGAGCGTTAGCGAGAGCTGCGACGCTGGGTCCTGCGGGCTACTGGTACTGTTCGAGTTGTTCAAAAACTGCTGCTGAGACATTTCCGGCTCGGAGAATACCTGCATCGTCAGCTCCTGCTCTTCGTACAACTTTAGTTTTCTGAAATATGCGTGTAAAAATGGGTTTTGTTTTTGGATCATCTTCAACGAAGACACAATTTTACCGATAGAGAGTACTTACTGTTCAATCCAGAGCGGATTTTCGGTGGTATTTAAATCTTCTATGATCTGCTTTTTTATAAGCGCGTCCTTCCGTCTTGTTTCGCTCGGTATCGAGATAGACCTGAGGGGGAAATGAATTTATTGTAAGCTCCACAAAAACACCGTTACGCTACCATTTCTACATACCAGTGTTTTAAGCAACAGCACAGGACAATAAAACTAACAGCTCCGACGAACAACACTATGAGCAGGGCAATCAATGCAGCTAGTGCTAGATCAAACTCGTCCTGCACAGTGGTTGCGTACGCTGGCACCACGTTCATGATGGAGAATCCAGCATTATAGTCCTGTAAGCACAGAAACCCGTTAGCTGATGCCACTGGACAGCACTTTTGCTGCGTCTTACCTGCAAGAAATCATATTTCGCATCAATTTCCCGCAGGATCTCCTCCACCGGCACAATCATCTGCGTCGCCGTGTCAACCGCGTGGAAGTACATGTCGCACCAGTCCATGCGTATGCGTCCGAGACTGTCCACGTGGTAGCGAATTTCGTCCACTATAATGAGGCGCTGCGTCGCATTGCCCAGCTCCGACACGATCTCGTCCCGGTCCTGATGCACCTCGGACGGCGGCCGGGACAGTATCATGCGCACCAGCTGCTCCGGATTGAAGATCCACACGTGCACCCGTGCCGTCGCCTCGCGCTCCGGCGACTCCACCTCCTTCGCGACAATCTCCAGCACGAACCGGTCCTGATTGTATTCCGCCATATAGTTGGCGGTCACTACCCGCCCATCCTTCGAGATGGCGAACGGGCTCGGCACGATGCTGCCCGTCGTCTTCGTCGCACCGTACTTGTACAGGTAGGAGCCGCGTATAAACAGATCCAGCGTGGCATTCACGCCCAGATCACGATCGGTCGCATTGACGATCGTTACCAGTTCGTTGATCGATGCTTTCGAGCTGATGCCGGCGTAGTACGTCTCGCGCTTGAACACGGGCGCATTATCGTTGATGTCGAGCACGTGCACCCATACCTTCGCGATGGTCGCATTCCGCTCGAGCTGCTCCAGCGACAGCAGGGCCCGCTCGTGCTCGCTCACGTACAGGTCGGACTGCTTGCTGGCGAGCACGTACAGCACGTACATGTCGTTCGCTTCCCGGTCGATCGAGCGGTTCGTGTACAGGTCGCCGCTGGTTTTGTCCACGTAGAACGCACCGTCCTCGTTGCCCGCCAGCATGTAGTAGTAGATGGAGGGGTTCGGGCTGTCCAGGAAGGCCTGTATCTTGCCGATGCGCACATCGCGCGCCCCATTTTCGGTGATGAAGAATTTGTACGGATTCGATGCGTCCGGGAACTCGGGATAGTTTTCGTTGACGTCCACGAGCAGGACGGTGAGGAAGCGTAGCGTTTCGAACCACGCCGGTGTGCCCTGATCACGGGCGACCAGGATCAGCTCATATCGGGACTGGCGCTTGCGGTCTAACTGCCGGCGGATACGCAGCTCGCCCGACATCTCGTTGATGCTAAACTCGTCAGTTTCCTGCACGTTGACGCTGTTCACCTGCGGTGGGTAGGGGGGGGGAGATGTGGTTTAAAGCAAGCGGGATTCGTGAGAAGCTGATTTCCGAGGGAAAACCGTTTTACCAGCAGCCACAAACATACCTGTAGATAGTACAGAACCTTGCCATTGGAGCCGGAATCGTTGTCAGTTGCTTTGACGGTCATCACCAAGTAGTCGGGAGCGGCAAGATTCTGCGAATGAAGTGAGTTCGTTTGCATTTATATCAACTTTCTCTATAATAACCTCGCAAGCCTTCCAGAAACAACCCCAAAAAAGAAAAGCAAAAAAAGTTCCACCAGTTGTCGCTCGAGCAAAACACTTCCCAGACCTTCGCCGTTAATGAATTCCATCCAATGGAATTTTTGGGCACTACAAGGGTTCGATTCGACAGAATGAATGAGTCAAGCAAGAGCTTCCGAATGTTCATTCCCACATTTTGCAACATTCAATATGCTGCATCCCCGCCGAAAAGCGCATCCTTTCCCTGACGAAATTGCCCCACTAACACACTGGCACGGCGTCCGGGAACGTTTTAATTTTAACCGCGTGACATCGGCACCGGCTCGGTTCGACACCGTTGGAATGTGTGCATATGATGCAGCACTCGTTACGATATTACCATCCGCCCGGGGTAGCTCGTGTTTGAGTGACAGTTTCAATAGAATTTTAATGAAAAACTCAATTAAACACGGACCATTCATTCGTACGCCGGAGCGATAGGGATATGTACGCAACGGAAGATAAAACCAAACGGGGGAAACAAGCGTCCGCGCGTAGACTGGCTCGTCCATTTTCGGCATGTTACGGCACTGCGGAGGGAGTGTGCATGCGATTCAGCCTTACCTCCGGAATTTCCACCGTTGCATTGTAGAGTGCCGGCATGATGAACACGGGACGATGCTGATTGATACTCTGGATTTCGATCACTATTGTGGCTGCGTCGTTGTGCGGTCCCGAGCCTAATCCATCGCGCGCCTCTATATCGATGCGGTACTGGCCTGAAATGGGTGTGAAAAACGAGGCAAAAGCGAGATGTGCCCACCGGCACAATACATTATTGGCAGAATGTATCAGTACCAAGCGGAGGAGAAATGAAACAGCGCGTGGAAAACCATTAAAGATGTGCACTAATAAATTGATGCCGTTGCTTGTCCACGTGCAGCCTCACCGACCCCGTCGCCTTAACTGGCACGTCGGACGCATCATTAGCTTACCACTTTTCCCAATTAGACTTGCGCCCGGGTAAAGGATGCCCGAGTTAGCGTCCAGCCGGAAAATGCCTCCAACATTGTCCGAAAGGATGGCGTACTTAACGTCCCCTGCCGGTCCCTCGTCCGGATCTGTCGCCATTACCTGGAATGGAAAAAGAAGCCGGTAAAAACCTGCTCCAGTGTGGACGTCAACCATGCGTAAACCCTACCTGTAAAATGGCCGCCGGTGGGTGCAGGGCCGCATTCTCCGCTACTGTCGCGTGATAGATCTGCTGCGTAAACGTGGGCCCATTATCGTTCTCGTCCAGTATGCGTATCTGCACCGGCACGGTGGTCGACCGTCTCATGCCTTCCGGTGCCCGATCCGTTGCGATGGCAGTCAGGCTGGCTTCCTGCTCCTGCTCGCGATCGAGCGCGGACGCATTGTGCACCGTGATGGCGCCCGTGTCCGGATCGATCACAAAGTTGCCACTGTGGTCGCCCACGATCGTGTACGTCAGCTGACCGTACGGGCCGGCGTCGGCATCGCGGGCCCGCACCAGCCCGACGAGCGTACCGACCGGGCTGTTCTCCCGCACCTGCAGCATATACTCGGGCTGCTCAAACTCCGGATCGTTGTCGTTCGTGTTGACCACCTCGACCGTGAACTGGGCGGTCGACGTTAGCTGCGGCACACCGGTATCGATGACGGACACGTTGAACCGTATCACGGGCGTCGCCTCGTAGTCGATCCGTGCGATGCTCCGCACCAGTCCTGCCGGCCGGCAGTGGCGAATGCAGTGGAAATGGCAAGGCGAAAGTTGTTTAGTGGTGCGTTAATTTTTTCACCGCGCGTAATTAGAATGTCAAATTGTGCATCATCGCCCAGGTGCGCCGGGCAATGCGAAAACAATATTTACGCACCGGCAGCCGCACGACCGACGACATTTAGTCATTAACGGTGCGGAAACCCCTTCTTGTCCCCGTTTGCTCCCCCTGGCCCCAAAATGTATTAGCCTATCCGGTCCTCCATTGGTCACGAAAATGAAATATAATAAATTATCAGTTGCACTTGCCTGCAGCACCAAACGCATTTCCAATGCACCAGGGAAAATGGTTGATTCGTTCGAGGTTCTGAAAATGTGACTTCTGCATTCGGCCGCACACTGATTCACCATTGTGATGCGGTTTCAATGATAAAATAATTATACTTTTCGCATAAATTGGCAGTCCTACTACGCTTCCCCTTTTTGCGCCCCGTAGGTGTTGTGCTCACCAGCGGCACGAGTGTTAATTCGTTGATGCCGCATCAGATTAGGTGTTGACGATTTGACCCCGGTCGCGGTACCGGGGCTCGGACCACCCGGCATGGTGGACTGCGCCGGCTGAATTATTAGGTGAGGTGATGAAGCGAAACAATACCACCGTATGTGAGTGGCTTATGTTCGAGCTTCCCTATTGTACGGTGGCTGGTGACAATGCTCAGCGGTGCCCGGTTTTGTGTGTTATTGCAATTTAATCTGCCAAATAGGAGACGGGACGACAAATGCTTCCCCCCCCCCCCCCAAAAGGTGAGGATTATTGTTGATAGTCCGAATCAGACTAGCGCTGGTGGTCAATATTGGTGCACAATGAGGATTACGCCGTCGGCCGTTGTTTGCGCGTGTTGGTTGTTATGAATATTAAAAACAGATGTATTTGGTTCGATTGGAAAAGCGTTGTTTTGATTGAGTTCCATTTAACTATTTATTAGAAAATTCAATCAGATTGACAATTGAGATCAATTTTACGTAATGCGGGTTTGTGTTTCTCGGAACTAGTTTGGTTTTGTAACACAAGCTTTGTAATAACTGAATAAGCCAATTCCAACATTATTTCAGCTTTCATTTCAAATCCTTTGATTTTTTCATAGATTTACTCTCCCTGAGCCATCGCATGCAATGTGATACAGGTATATTTACTCTAAGATGATATTTCGCTCATTCTTATACAACATTCAAGGTTGTGTGAGTGAATCGAAAAGAGACTTTTGTTAGAGATCGAATTTACGGGAAGCATGTACAAAGATGTCAGATTTTTGTTTTATTTTAAGCAGGGACTAACTTTACCAAGTATTTACAGACATTAGCCAAAAACTAAAACGATGGATTTAATTGTTGTTTTGAATAAGAATAAACTTTTTATTGCTATCAATAGCTATGTTGGCTGTCACTATCAACTGCATTAACGCATTACGCATTTCGATAGAATAAGAAGCATTGGTTAGTAGTGTAACGCTATCATAAAACACAGGGAGATTGAAATTGCTATTCAAATTGGTTCAAATTGAAAATTCGTTCAAATTTGCTCTATTCATTCTTCGTAATAAAAAAAAAAAAAAAACAAAGCATTTACCACTACACCCTTTTCTACCGTTTGTGCGCTTAAAAGCAAAAGTATAAGGGTAACGTCTCATAACAGCACGCTTCACGTTTCGCAGGCAAAGGGCGTAAAGCGTTAAACGAGCGACCGGAACTAATTAAACCGATTAGCTAACCTCGTTTCGCAACGATCGTCGGCCGGAAAGTCATTCCGCGTGACGTTATGCACATTGCTAATTTATCGATTCCTTGCGAACGTTTGTACAAAGCTTTGCAAACGCCACTGGCGTGTCGTACCGTCTGCATCATGAGTGTGCGCTCGCGGAAAACAGCTGCACGCTCTAATGACAGTTAGGGGATGGTTAAATATATGATGTCGTCCTTTCACTCTGGTAACAAGCCGAACTGCAACGGAAACGGCGATTCGGTACAGGGCCGAGGACGGACTGCATCTTGACTTCAGTGTTCAATAAATAATCGATAACTGGTCAACAGGCAGAGACAACGGCCACTGGATAAAAGCACTGAACCGTACCATATAGGGTCTGGGCAGAATAATTTCCCTATCACTCGGCACGTTAATGGGTTCCTGCGTTTCGCTGATAGTGTCTGCGGTTTCCCGGCGCTTCCGGTGTGATAGCATGCATTGTTCTAGAGTCAATATGCACCCACACACACAGACAAGCCGCACACGACACCCGACAAATAAAGCACCCTTCTAGTTGACCTTTCATTATGAGCTGAATACAGTTTAGAGCAGGTGGCAAATGGGTGACGTTTCTATGCATCCAGCGCTCCCTGTCGTCGTGGCCAGACTGTGGTTTCTTATGCACAAGTCAGCTTGGGCGCAACGCATCGTAGGTTTAGCGCAAGGCTCTTACCTGTGGTGTTGTGGATCTCGAAAAAGCTGTTCTCCGTCATCCGGTATTCGGCAATCGTCGAGTCGGCATCTGTTGCTTGCACCGTCGTCAGGATGGTACCGATCGGTTGCTCCTCGACCACCTGGTAGTGATAGTGTGGGTTCTCCGGCGTCCACGGCGCGGCGAACAGCTGCCCGATGTGACGGAATGCATATGAAACGACATAGAGAAAGACAGAGAGAGAGAGTGATACGGAGGGACAGCGAGAGTACGGGAGCCAAAGCGCATGCAATGTGCACCGAAGATGGATTGACAAATGGCTGAGACGTAGGCGTCACCTTAAGTAATATAATAAATTTTCACACAAATTTATGCAAGCATACATGCACGCCTCATTTACCCGTTCCCCGGGTAAGAATGCCAGCCAGCCTAGCCGATGGCTTTTGAGCCTTTGCTCGTTCTGGGGACTGTCGGTGCGGCCTACCGACAACAATACGGCATGCTGGCACACGTTTGGGGGTAGCTTTGGTTCGCCGGTACGATCGTTGTCATCGTTGTGACTCTCTGCTGACAGCAATAAACTGTGAATAATGGTCTGGAAAAGCCATCAACCAGACTGTGACGCCGGGTATGCAATGGGCGGTATCGGTGTTGCAGCAGTCGTTCCACTTGCGGCCATGGGATGCCATAAGAAAAAGTAGCTCCTGCGGTCGATAGTCGTTGAGGAAAGGATATCACAAATAATCGAGCACAGGCGGCAGCATAAATCAAGGAGCAGCCGGGACGAGCCCGTGCTCTAGTTGGCTGGTTGTAGGGTAAACCACGACCAAGACTGTATGTTTGCTGCTGGGTTTTGGGACGAATTGAGTAAGGGGCATGGTATGATTTGAAGTCTTTTTCCTTACCCATCATCGATCGGGATAGGTTTCTTGCTTTTAACCAAGAGTGAAAAGTGACATCAACATATTGTTACGTTATTTCCATTGAGAAATTCCGGGAATTCCGATAACAAGATGGCGAAATCTTTGTTACCGATAAGCGGATGCAGCACTTAACAGCATTTGTCTTTAGCTAGAAACGTTCCTATTTTGAAAATTCCACGCTAAAGTCAACGTTGGCATTGGCTGTAAATAACATTTCCCCTTCCCTGACAAAAAGACGCTTTACCTCCCCGGCAATCGGCGACGAGCCCACCACGTCTGTCACTTTCCAATAATGGCCGCCTTCTGCTCCCGTCGTCTCCGGTACGGCTCTTTTCGTCACGTTATCCTACCAACGCAGCGCAGTGGTGATTGTTCTGCACCAAACAACATGTTTCCGGGAAACTTCACCCACTGCCATCCGCATCCGAGCTGGGCGGACACATCAAGCGAGTTTTCACAATTCATCACCGGTACCGGCACCGAGATGACAGACACGTCCGTCCCAGCCCGGTTCTGCAATCGAATGGATGCGTTTTTGTGTCTTACTCCCCATTGCTTCCGTCAAGTCTCCCAGCTTCCGTTCCAACCGCCCCCTCATGGAAATGATTCACAACACAACACGGTTTGTTGTATGAAAATGAGCCGCAGTGAAGCATCGGCTAGGTGGGTTGGATAAGAAAAGCGAAAGGGTGAGTGCTGAGAAAATGCTCCAGCTCATCGTCCGGTTGGGTAAGGATTTCTGTTTTGTTTTTTTTTCCTCCCATCTCTTCGGGCATTGGCATTGACAGCATTGTGATTTGCGTTTACAGCGGAAGTAAATCATCGCAAACGATTTGTCGGAATGGGTTTACCGGTATGCTTACTGGCGAGTTGAATTGAAATACAGTTACTTTTTCCCCCAGCGTTATCACGCAAAGACAATTTCTTGCAATTTGATCTAATAAAATTCTGAGCGAAGGGTAGAGGCTCGCGAATGTATTGCTTGTTCGATAAATTTATTGATGGTGTTAACAGCCTTTCGCGGGAATGCATTTATGGGTATTTGTGTTCGTGTAAAAAGGGGCCTTCATAGAATTGAAAACAAAACCAAAGCAAATGTTTATAGAAATAAAGTGTGACAGGCAGCACTATTTGCTACATCTGAACACTTTATTCTTTCGAAGAATTTTTTCTTTCTTCTCTTTCTTTCTTATGTTATTGAAAATATTGATAAATATTTGCTCCCAATGCTTTTTCGCCTTTAATTGAATGATATGCCATCACAAAGAGAAACTAAAGTATCTACTGTAACTTTAAACAAGATAGAGCGGATATTGAAACATTGAATGGCAAATGTGATGGAAGATGTGTAGGAATAACTTAATAAATAATAAAATTCATGCTTTCGTATCCCTTCGCGCTATGCCATGGAGACGCCCGGTCTTGCAGTTCGCTTTTATGATGCACTACATCAAACCCTGGCTCCCCCGTCACAATAGAAGCGGAATACAGCTCTACTCAATAAACTTTGTCTAAACCTATGCATAATACACCGTAATGAAGATGAACGATCGCCTCACAAAACTTTCGTTCAAGCCGGCAACCATAGCCAACGGGATGCTTTAGTTTTAAGCTTCAGCCAAACACCTGCCCGCCTGCCTGGTGTCCTTGCTTCCCGAACAACCGGATCATCATCAGACGCCGACGACAACAGTTAAAAGCACAGCCGACACCGTTCGACACTAACAAAGCGCTGTTAAACACTGATAATTGTCTTATCATTTATGCAAATGACGCACTCGATAGTCGCACGGTACCGGCACGCACACGCGCTCCGTGAAATATATTAACTCACTTATTGGCCTGACTAGCCCAAAAAGCTGACGCCAGCAGCACTTTGCCGGCAGTGCAACCGAGCCCGCCGCCATCCACCAAGCGCTTCCGCTTTGTGTGTTTGGATTTAGAAGTAGGGGATTTGAACGGATTCGGGAGTCGAGTTAGAAACACCCCCCCCCCCCCCCCCGTTCCACAAGAGGGAGCCAAAAATCGCACACGGACTGGCGTGACCAGGGCACGCGCTGTCACAGTGAAGTAGTTTGCAGCGCAGTGTCAACAAATAGGATTCCACTTCCGGTTGCCTCGCCTATTGGTCGCCAGCCCGAACGGTTGGCATACCCGATTCGATGTGACATACATCACGTGGGATATTGTCGGAGCTGCCACGGTGGGATAGGTGTGGCTGTGTAAAGGCACTTTAGCCTGACTTTCCGCCCTTGGCTGGGGGCTGTCGTGGCTTCTTCCAAGTGGTACATTTTATGAGGGTGTATTTTCCGCTTTTATCACCACTAATTTTAAATGGATTTGCTATATTGTGCTGCAGAGATGATTTCATAATTATTAATGTGATGCCTTGGCGGAGGTGGTCCCCTTTCCGTGGGGTAAAAGGGGCGCACTGACGGATAATTCGCTTCGCTTTGGAAGTTGAATCGAGAAACCATTCTACAGAAATGGCAATTAAAAGAGATATGACAGGAATCGTGGAGCGCCGGGGCCAGGGTGAAGTGGAACGAGTGCGTCTTTCACACATCGTTCTACGTACCCTCCAAGAGCCTAGTGATGTGAGTGAAGCCGAAGCGATCATTCAAAAGCAACCTCCCTTTTGTTGCAGCCTGGGTAGAGACAGGTTCTTAAGCAATTTCCTTTATTTGTGCTTGGCGCAAAGGGTCGTATCCATTCCATGTGGGAAACACGATACCGGTTTAGCATGAGCACATTAATTATTCACCATTGAAAGATTCTGCCAGGCACTTGGGGCACCCATTTGGGAAGCGGTTTCAGAATGCACAGGATCGATTGAAATATTCCCTGCTTCTCCTGCAGTCTTCCGCCGGCGAGCATATCCCAGTCCGTGCCGCCCGTTCGTACCGATACTGTGCGGGTTTGTGCGGACTGTCCCGCATGGCCCTCCCGGACAGTCCGGAAGCTTCCAAACGAGCCTAAACCGAAGGGTAAAGCCCATAATCGTATTATAATTAAAATGCCCTCATCTTATTGCTTTTGTTCTCCCAGTGTTCGTGTCAGTTGGTTCTGGGCTAGGGACTTTCCACTGGGTTTGTGTCCCAGAGCCTGAGCCATTCGCAAAGCCCCAGAAAGTGGCTTGATGAAAATGTAGAAAACAATTCCGGGGAGAAAACCTCACATCCGTTAGCAAGCATGCATGGGTTTTGAGGTTTTTGGGTATATTTTTGCTCGAGCGGTGTTACCCGATCATCGTTCATCCTCTTGCAACGGCTGCCGGCATGGTGTCCCGAGAGCTTGAGATGTAGGTCTCGGGAGGTTTTTTGTTTGAATTAATTACAAAACATTGATGAAAGAGTGTCCGTCTAGCTTCAGCTGGCAGTGAAGGTGAATGAATGTATGTCGTTTTATAAAGCGAAAGAAGAGTAATTGAAAGCAGGGATCAATTTTTGTTCTTACTCTTGGAAATCTTCTCTGCCAGTAGCTAGATTGTAGTTTGAACGAGACGTACCAGAAAAGATGAACGATAAACTTAAAGTAAGTTCCAACTGCGACCCAATTTAAATCCTTTTCTGCAAGCAAAGCTTGAGCTTTTCTTGCTGGTTTTTCTTTGGCTAGCGTCACTGACTGCAACGAATCTTTATTCCTCTGATACACACTCTGATTAGAAAGGCCAAAAAAAAAACACAATGTTAAACGATACTTCACACTCCGTTCCATTTCAGCTCATATTCGAGATGTGCCGTATCACGTCGAGAGATCAGGCACATTCAGATCGAAATGTACAGGTAGCCCAGTGCAATGGGATAGCTGTAGCCAGGGAAGTAATCCTTCGCGTCTTTGCACATACGGTTCCGATTCGTACTCGAAACGGCACTTCAACATATTAACACCACCACGAGACGTTTGGGAACCATCCCAAAGAGTGGCACAGGGAGTGACAGCATCTTGCTCTTGCGGGTTACGGCAGCCTTGTAGTGGCAGATGCATCCCCACCCATACAATCTAATAATAAGACTTTTCACCAGTGTCATAACACTGCCGCACAGTTCGGTACTCACATTTTCATGCATCAGCAGAGCGCTAAAGGTAAAAAGATGCCAGTGTCGGTGCCGTGTCATCAACCACCGGTTTCATAACCGACCATCTCGGTTCCCCTTCAATTCCCCGCGAGAGTATTTTTGGCTTAACGAAAACGCCCTTTACGGAGACTCCTACGCTCGGCTCCTTTGCCGCAAACTCTGACCGGGGCAGTAATTAACGGAAGTGGTGCAAAGTAACCTTGGTTAGGGTAATGCTCGAGAGTCACTCGGCAGTGGGATGCTTCTCGATGTCATTGGTTTAATTTAGCTCATCTGGCGAAAGCGCAGGGACGGGAAGAACAGCTAGACCGTGCAGCCATAGCAGCACGGGATAGGATCACGGATCATACCGTTCCTCGTTCGGAGTGCGAAAAGTCATGCGGGCGGCGGCAAAAAATAGGCAGCAAAGGAAAGCTGGCAAACAAGCTGACTTCTTGAATGGGGAAAGGGCACCATCTTCACGTCGGTGTCATGTGCCCCGGTAAAAAGCAGTGCCCTCGTGCGCTATCACGTTCCACTTTAATGGGTTCGCCCGGCTTGGCTTGGGGTTTCGTGTGTCGACAAGAAAGCTTTCCACGCCCCGCTGGTTTCTCATTTTCCACTCGCTGCAGATGACAGCACTCCAGGGTGTAAAGAAGGCTGAGCAGGATGCGCGATTTGTCTTGATACAGTCTTAATAGAGCACGCAAGACTGAACCCGGGGCGGATGTTTTTAAACCCCTTGCAACGGTAAACCCGGCCACCCGGCGCCGGGTTGGCAGCTGCAGTAGCGTTCGCATTGGATCAAGCGCTGCTTCCGTGCCCTCGGAAAATGCGCGTCTCGTGTGGATGAGCGGTTCCACCCAGCCAAACTGGATGCGGGGCGGGGCGTTAGGATAGTTTCTCATAATTCGTTGGGAGGGTGAAGAATCCGCTGCTTGCAAGAGTTCATCATTGCCACCACGCAGCGATATACATACACACAGTGGGAAGCCAAGATTGAGCAGGAAGCTGCCGACCATAACAGGGTGCAAGAAGTAAAATCGCAAAAAAAGCACACGGACACGATAAACGTGCGATGAAAGAAAAAGGAAAAGCGATGCAATTTTTCTTCCCGCACGAGGCGAATACCCGTGTTTGTGCCGCCCGTGAAACGGTGCTGGTGAAATGAGAAATGGTGAGAAGAGGAATTTATTCCTCACCCGTTCCCGCACTGCTCCCGCACCTTCCCTTTAGCCGATGGCGAGTGGCAACAGGATGGCGTTAAACCACTGCGTCCGGAATAAATTGCTTCATTATGTGGTGCTCCACTGGCGTTTTTTTGTTCGTGTTGTAAAAGTATGGTGTTGCGTTTTGTTTTTCGTTTGATCCACTTGCAATGGACTGTGTGTCCATTTAGCTGGCATTCTATGTGAAGGAGTGTGTGTGTATTTTGCTCAACGATGAGATCAGAGCGCATTTCTCGCTTTCAAGCAATTCTTGTGAACACGATAGGAATATAGCATTCCGCGAATTTTACAACCGAACGCAACGTGAATGCATAGAGAACATTGTTATAGCGTGTGATGATAAATGAAGTGTTTACAGTGGATGAAGGTGTTTAACGAGTGGCAACACCGCTTGAGTGCAAGTACAACTAACTAATATTTTTCTGCGAATGCTTTAATCGGTCTCGAGCAAAAAGTAATTTTATCTTTGATTTCAATCAATCAAAGTAATGTGTTTTGGAGTTAATCAAAAGTTTATGATAGTTTAATTTAATCCGTTTTTTTTACATTTGATTCCCATTATCCTTGTTTCGTATTCAATGGAATAGAATATTCAACGCATTTATGATTTGAAGCACCTCGCCAAACGGTCATTTATTACCGTTAAACAACCTCCGAACATGCACCACGCAGGAAAATTCTCAAATTTCTGATAAACATATGTTAGGGCTATGAAAACTGCAATAATCCTTTATTCTTGCATAGAAATTGTAAAAATCAATAGGCTAAAAGATTTGTCACGAAATTTAGACACACTTCAAAATCAAGGAACAACATGCGTTTATTGGAACGAAATGTTCAAATGTACTATGGGCTGTTCAACTGTGAATAATGGTGAAAAGCCTCTACCACGTCACAGCAAAAGTGATCCATTTTGCATTCAAATGCTACGAAACGTTGCCTATGTCATTTGCAGTGCACACTTTCAAATCGTTCCCCTCAAATCCCTTCGCAGGAGAGCTCCTAGCAACACTAATGCCAAATCGAGTGTGAAAATTATTGCTAAGCACAGCGCTCTTTAACGAATTTTATCCCCCCCCCCCCTCCCGGGAGTTTACCACTCTACGGTAAGGGGTGTATCACAACGAGCTCGACTATTTATGAGACCACCCGGCAACGCGGAGTGATCACGCAAAGCACACAACAAAGCACTCTCTCGCATAAAAGCATGCGCTGGGTAGAAGATATGACTGTCGCAAAAGTAGCAAATCAATCGATCATGCTGCACTTTCGTCGCCGTGGGATCGTTCTGCACCCAGCAACAAAACACAGTTCTTCCATTTTCCGATTTCGAAACATTTGCATCAACGGCATGTTGAGTGCAATCCGCACGAGCGTTGCAGAAGGGTATGAACACCACCAACTGCCAGAGGCACTGCGGATTGGCATCATAATCCGGTCCTGTGAGTTGCCGTCGGCATTATTAGGCACTTACCGGTGGCTCTTCATTAACATCCGTAATTGTGATGATGAGCAGTCCTTCGCCCTGCTGGATGGATGGCGCCGTCGTATCCGTGACGAGTACCGTGATGCGAATGACCTGAATCGAAAGAAAGCGGAAAACATTTCACCGTACTGTCTCTCCATCCAGCTCACGCCAAACGCCCCGCACAAAGCTTACCGCAAAGCTGTCCCGCAGCAAGCGCCGATTGACGAACACCTTGCCGGACCGGTCGATCATAAACATGTCCTTAAAGTCCTCCATCTCGCCCACCTCCTTGCCGTTCTTGTCGACGGCGGTGATCGGTTCGGTTGCCGCGTAGTCCAGCGACTCGCTCGAGGCCACGTCCGGATCGACGGCGACCAGCGTGTGCACGAGCGTACCGATCGCCGCGTCCTCGCTCACCTCCGCCCGCTGGGTGGTGGGCGTAAAGTAGGGCGCCTTGTCGTTGCTGTTGATAATGCTCACCGTCAGCATGGTCGTGCCGGACAGGCTGGGCGTACCGGAGTCCGACGCCACTATCTCCATCTGGTACGTGTTGCGCCGATCAAAGTCCAGCTTGCGCGCAATGCTAACGACACCCGTCCTATTGTCGACGGCAAAATCGTCAAAGCTGCCCTGTTGAATGCGATACCTGGAGAAAGAAAAGAAGAAGCAAACAAAGCATTGTATTAGACTGTGCAGACAAGGGTGATGAAAACACGGTACAACATTGGGAACATTGAACAAACAGACAAAAACAGTTTAACAGTTTCCTTTAGTTGAATGAGACAAAGCAAATATTTTCTACGCCATAGAGCTTCAATTAAATGAAGACACTCTTGCGTCACGTTTTTAAACACACGCAAAGAATGATTTGCAACTGTAATTAATTCCTGATTTCAATCCTTCTGAAACTCTCAGTTTCTTATAAACTTCTCGACACTTCACGATGTACTCTTTTCTCGTCGAGTAAAAATTAATGACGACACAAAAATATTATTTTTCTAAAAAGCTGCATGCTTAATTCACGGTACATCAATTATTGGTTACAAAAAACGTGACTGTTCCGTTAAATACGGTACTACCGGTCATACTAAATAATACACATCGCTCTAAACCCCAATTATACACCTGCAATCAATGCAAATGAAGCAAAGTGCTCTTACTCCTGCTACCAGCGCCAACACCAGAGAAACGATTGTAATTTTAAATAAAACTTTTACGCTTCATATTCAGGGAAAAATCTTAACCCCGTTTGGCTATCCTGCACCGGATTACCGATCTCACCTTTATTGCATTAGCGCGCACAATTAGGGGTTAAGGCAAAAGATTCCGGCCAAGGCGCCGTGCGGCCGTGGGTTCGCAAATTGAAAGTGAGTAGCGAATTTCAAATCGACTTCTGCCCGAAATCGTTTGCATTTTTAATGAGAAATTTGGCGCTGGCAGGCCTAATTAAAATTCAACAGGATGCTACAGCACCCGTTCCGGGCGACCAGGCACGCACTTGGCACGCGAACTAGCTGGCAAGATAAAAACTCCGAGCCGATCCCACCAGCGCAACCCGACCACTGCCAAGAAAATTGCTCTAATTAATGGGGTTAGGTAGTGCCAGAAGGGGAAAGATGATTATTTGCCCGTGGGGACGAACGGGGACAGAGATTTTTTTCGCACCTGTACCCACGTTTGGATTGGCAATATTTTTAATACCTGAATGGTAATACCGTGCCTGGATTTGACAAGCAAAATTCATTACATGCATTTTGCAACTAACAGCACACAGCGTTACCATTCAAATTAACTCGTTTGCTAAGTTTTTTTTGCTTTCAATCGATTTTAAAAACAGATTGCTGTTTTCGTCCCTTACCTTTTTCCCTACCAACATGGCCGAACATGGTTCGCCCATCAAATCTCGGTACTGGTTAATGACTCGTCCCTCAAAAAGCCTTCAAGAACGTGAAGTTTCTGCCCAGAAAAGTTATTTAAAGCTTCCTCCTACAATCACGGAAAAGCTTTCAAGCTACCTAGATAATTAAACAACGCGAACGTAAACCAGGTCGACGGTCTAGGATGAAATGTGGGCAGCAGCACCGACGCCTAGTGCCTACCTTGGCAGCTCCCCTGTTAACCCTGCGTTGTGCTTTAATCTTATTTAACCCGATAATTTTGCTGTCCACCCCCGTACTTTTCCATACCACCCTCTACCACTGCCACAACCACACAAAACTGGGAGCATGCTTTATGGTGTAGTGGTTTTTTGGGCAGAATGGTGCACGTTTCGCCTTTTCCCCAACAATCCGGTTGTGCGTGGTGCACCCCGTTGGCCTCTTGCTTCGTTCGTTATCCTAAACAAGAATTTGATTAAAATTTAACGTTATTTATAGGAGCGAACTGCACGCTACAGTGGCTGAGTTGACCCTCTTTTTGCAGTTGTTGCTGCTGCTTGTTTGATTTGTCCCAGTCGATTATATTGAGCCTCAGTGCACCGCAACCGAGGGCTGTGGATGTGTTTTCCCATTTTGATTTTGATGCATCCATGCCGGTGACAGGGGTAAGGGTAGTACATTGGGTAGTACATGCCTGTTTGTTGCTTATATTCTCGTGCTCAACTTTCCCGCGCAGGGATATTGCCTTTACAACGCACCAAAATTGGTAAAATCGATGCTCGTACGACGGTTTTGCATGTTTCTCTGCCAGAGGCGATGGAGCTTCATTTACACAATCCGTACAGAATCTGTAAGCGAATGATTTGGTGTTCTTTGCGAGAGAATGGGTTGCCAATCGGGATGACAGTTGGTTAGCAAATAGTTTCGAAATCAGTTAGATAAGTTTGTACGAAACACTAGTAATCTTGTTTGATGCAGTGTAGTTATCAAATGATGCGACACTTCGTATTGAGAGTGATTTTATGCTTTTTGGGGTAGTGTTGCAATGATGAAAAGTGTAGATCAATGAGAAATGGTTAAAATATCATACTTTTCGTCTCAAAAAAGCTGTAAATTGATCACATTTATTATAAGGTGTGATAGCAAAACCATTCCAGTTTAAATTATAAAACAATATTTAATAAAAAACGTTATTCATCAAGCACTCAACATACTTATTAAACTTGGTGTTATAGAGTGAAGCCTTCCAAAAATCCGAAAATTTCCCTTTCAAAACATCGGATATTTCAAACCACAGGGAATTGCAACGTTCTGGATGATTCCGGATTATGTAATGTTACATATTATAATCTATTGATTAAGGGAAGCATCAACAGTCGAGTAAACGATACATTTAGAATACATTTCAAAGGTATCTTCCATTCGCAAAATCCGATTCCCGGAAATTTAGCCGTTTAAATCCGAGCGAGGCTGCTAGTTGAACAATGTGTGATAATTATAGTTTAACTCATGAAATACGATATTACGAGCGTTTCGTTTATTTTGAATTTCAGTCCTGTATATCCATGCAACCATACACATGGATTATCAACGATATGGTTTAACCCAGCGTATGAACAAATTCAGAGAAAACATAAAAATGTTCAGAATTTTATGCGGCCTGTAATTTAAATCAAAAAGGTTCTCCTCGCTCGTTCTCCTTCTACTTCTCTACCAAACGTGAACGTATATTTTTACAATAAATCATGATGTATGTTTCATTATAAAACATTTTCATCGCCCATATAGCTGAAAAGTTCCTAATCAAGTAATACAAATCGAAAAATGACTCAAAACGTCACAACTATGCAACGTCTTTGGCCACATTGGCACTGGCCGAACCTGCCCGGAATGCATGTTTAACGGTTGTTTCACCCATTTCCTTACTTAAAGAAGTCCTGTTCCTTTTGTCACATTCCGTGCAATCTATGCCCTGAGCTTTCCCGTTTGCAATAAACACCATCATCTTCATCATCATAACCATCATCGTTTCGAGGGTTGTCGTTTCGCCCTGCCCTCACAGCATTAGTGGCGTCGTTTTGAAGGCTCACATGCAAGCGCTCAACAACACAGCTCATCTACCGGGGGATAGAATCGGGCTAACCCGGAAACGGAGACAAATAAAATGGACATTGATGTCGTTTTGCAACCGAACCACACCACACAATTCCGGTCCATAGGGGACGGAGGGTTTGAAATTGAAAATTATGGAAAAAGGAGTGGCGCTGTAGTAACACGGCTCCCACGCTCGCCTTGTTGGGACAGGTTCACTATGAATAAATAAAGGTGAAACAAGGAACGGTTAGGGTCATATATTCGCATTTACACAGCCCTAACCTGTACCACGGTTGCCCATCTCTTTCCCTTTTTGCGATTGAATTTTGCTTCCTCTCATCATGATCGAACGCTTTGCTTTGCCCAGCACGCTTTCTAAAAGGCGGCCCGTGCTCAATCCGTTCACACAAGCCCCGTTCCTGGTGCGAAAGCGAATGGGTTGCAAAAGCACGAGTACAACAAGGGATAAAATAATCAAGTTATTCTAAAAATTTATTTTTATAGCTTCCAAACCAGTGCCACACAGAGCGTTACCATCCTCCAGACCGGTGCCGATAGAATCGATCGAAAATTGGTTATGGGTTTTGGCTCGGGTCGGATTTCGATCGAAAGCGGCCGTAGGTAAAAAAACCGTAGGGCCAGAGAAAGTCATCCCATTTTACGGCGCACAGGATGCGGTGTGGGAAGCGGTGCTGTAAACGAAATTTAAAATTTACCTGATCTCCGCATTGATTCCAGTATCCAAATCGACGGCTTGCAGACGCTCCACTACGGTATCTGGAAAGGAATTGATTGAGAAAAAAAAATCAGAGGAGCGAAAAAACAAACGACCGTAAATCAATTATTTGCACAAAGTGGGGATGACAAATGGGATGCGAAAACAATAGAAATAATGTTAACATGATTCAGCGCAGCTTGTTTACATGCTGAAAAGATGCGAAACGTTGAACAGCGTGGCACCCTCACGTCAGATAGAGAGAGAAAACGAAATCATTGATTTCATATCTTCAATATAATGTCAAAATCACTTTTCTGAAAATAGCAATACAGTACAAACTGGCCTTTGTACGGTGCACAGAGCTGTACGCAACACTCCATAGTGACGGCATTAATGCCAAAATGGAAAAGCTCCGCCGCCCCGGGAGAGGACACTCCAAGGGGAGTTTGGAGTCGGATCCGCACGTCAGACATAATCTCGGGCAGCATTGATGTTAAATAAACTTGACTCCACTTTTAGTCGGCAAAACCGCACCCACAATCTGATCGGAAAGGGCAGGGCAAGTGCGACGTGAACCACGATCGATACCGGCGGCATGGTTATTGCAGGCAGGGCAGACAAACATCAGAGGCATCCAATACCGTTCGATAGGATTAATATCTTTTGACGAGCTCTTTGATGAGGAAACTCCAATAAGACCGAACCCCACGCTGACACGCAACGTGAGGAGCGAGACGCAAAACGTTCATAAACTTAAGTTGTTTACAAATACCGACAGTGGCTTTGTGTAACTCTCCGTCGGTCGTCGGCCGTCTTCTCTCCCGTCTGGGGAAAGCCTTCCGGTCGGTTGTGATATTCCGATAAGTAAGCTCAAATTTCAGTGTGTCTTTTCGCAAAGTAATTTCCATCGCCCAACACAAAACTATGTCTTAACTCACTTATCCTTTCTCTCGCCCTCTCTCTTTCCTTCTCTCTAGGCAATCGGAACGTTTCGCTCGTTTATTCGCCTCGCTCTCATAGCCCGCCGGTGCAAAACTTTCCTTTTCCCCTCGAATGACAAACAGAACGGAACTTAAACACCTCCCCGGCGTACGGCACCGTGCACTAACGCCACCGTGTTGTTTTACCCATGCCCACACAAAAGGGACCCCATTAGTACCGCCATTGCGGGCGGTCCTACCGGGTACAACTTACCGATTGGAAAGTTTTCCTCGATCGAGGTGAGATAGTTTTCCCGACCGAACTGCGGTGCGTGGTTATTAACGTCCCGGATGGTGATGTTCACATTGCAGAGCGTCGTGTACAGTCCATCGGTAGCCTACACGGAGAATGAGAGAGAGAGAGAGAGAGAAAGAATAGGGCAGCACGTTAGAAATAGTTCGAACTGTGCAGGTCTGCAAAAGGTATAATAGAATTTTTACCCATCCCTGCAGGAGCACCACCAACTGCAAGGAGGGAATCGATTTGATGGGTCAGTGCACGGCTCAAGCAACCGTGCAGGAAATGTTAATCAAGAGGAATTTCTAATTAGATATAGTAATGGGTCCCGGTCGGTACTGCGGCAACCGACCGTTTGCTGTTCGCTGCGACTCACCTCAACACCAAAGAACACATTTTCCGACTTTAGATGGTTCACGTCGAGCGCTACCGTTTTCGATATCGTCAGCTGACCGGTGCGCTTATCGATTTCGAAATGCCGTGTGACCGCCTCGTTGCCAATAATCCTGTGCGAGTGAGAGAGAGAAAGAGAAATGAAGATGGAAACGATTGCACCGAGAGTAATCGATTTGCCGCAAAACCCAATCGAAACGGGCAAGAATCGGCATCGAGCTACTTACCGGTAGTTGATTTCGGAAACGACGTCCGGATCCCGGGCCTTAATGATGAGCGGCGGCTCGAACGCTGTCGCACCCTCGTCGACGGACGCCCGGTACAGTGGGCTTTCGCAGACCGGTGGCGAATCGTTCGCATCGAGCAGACTGATGCGCACCGAGACGACGGACGTTTGCCCCCGGCCCTCGTCATCGGTCGCCCGGTACGAAAGGTAGTACACCGACTGCGTTTCGTAGTCCAGGCAGGGTGCCTTGCCCGGGCCGACCGGTTGCCGCGGGTGCTCGATATCGTTCGTGTGGGGCGGCTCGGGACGGAGCGTGGTCGTGGACGGGCCGCTGCCCCGTGGTTCCATCTCCGCCGACTCCGGGATCGGTGTCGTTTCGAAGCTATCGTACAGTGTTGCTATGGTCGGCGGCGCTATTACGTTCACGTCATGGTACTCGTTCGATTCGCCACTGTTGACAATGCGATACGTCATGTACTCCACGCCCGACCGGGCCGATGCGTTGAGCTGCGGCGGCTGCTCGTGCTGCAGATCGGACCGGGTAGGTATCTGGCGACGACGGCGCTGGAGAACCTGACCGGCGGCTGGCCCTCCTTCCGCACCACGGGGACAGTCGGCAACGGCGATGGCACCGGTTATCGCGTCCACACTGAACAGCTCCGACCCGGTGCCGGAAAGCGAGTACCGTATGCCCTGATCGCCGTACAGCCCCGAATCGAGATCCTTCGCCGTAATCGTCGTTATCAGCTGGCCCGGATGGGCCGTCTCCGACACGGTGGTGGAGTACGAGTCCTGCTCGAACAGCGGCCTATTATCGTTCGCGTCCGTTATCGACACGGTCAGCGTGGCGGTGGACGAAAGCTTTGGGTTCGTTTTCGTTTCCTCCGCTACCAGCAGCACGATAAACTTGCGCTGGTTGGGATTCTCGTAGTCCAGCGTTCCGTTGGCGACGCGTATGCTTATCTGCGACGAACCGGTCACCAGCTTCGGCTCCACGTCGAACACGTGCGAGACGTCGTTGAGGCGCAGGGCAAACTCCGCATTCTCGCCAACGTCCGGGTCGCGGACGCTAATCTCGAGCGGCAGGGGCGTGCCCGGGGCCGTGTTTTCCGACAGCGACACAAAGTACTCGGTTTTGTTGAACATCGGCGGGGAGTCGTTCACGTCGCGGATCGTGATGGAGGCCTGCGTGCTGGCGACGGTCAGATTGTCGTTGCCCGGCACACCGTCCACGACTTCGCGCGCCTTCACCGTCAGTATGATGAGCCCGGTGTCATCCGGCAGGGCTTCCTTGTCGAGCGGTTTGGCCGTTCGCAGCTCGCCGGTGTGCTTGTCCAGCAGGAAGTAATCCATCGGGTTCGTCACAAGCTCGTACACGATCTTGCGCGGCTGGCCACGGTCACCGTCGCGTGCCTGTATCGTCATCACCAGCGTGCCGATCGGGCTGTCCTCGTTGATGACGGCAGCCAGCGAGCCCTGGAAGACGGGCGGTGCGTTCTGGACGTCGCGCACGTGAATTTCTAGTCCGGCCGACGCGTTGTACAGACCGTCGGACGCATCGAGCAGCACCTGGTAGATCATGCGATCGTTGTAGTCGAGCGGTTGCCGCAGTACGACCGCCGCCGTCAACCGGTCCTGCTGGCTTTCCGTCACCTCGATGGTAAACTTTTCGCACGCGTCCGGATTCTGGGGCTGCGGGATGCACGACATGTCCAGGTTCTCCCCGACCGTGTCCCGGTCCGTCACCAGGATGCCGTCGAAAATGGTCGTGCCTGGTTGGGCGTTTTCCAGCACCTCCGTCTCGTACGGCACCTACACAAGCGGAAACGGGAAGGGTGAAACATGAGTCATCCATTGGGAATACAATCTTTTCCATTAAAATTACAATTCAATTCGCCCACATTCGTTCGCTCGTGCTTCCTCGCTTAATTGCTGACCCTCATTACCCATTCCCAAGCCAACATTCCACTTCATGCTCATTCAAATTACAACCCGAGCTCCTTTGCACGGTACACCAAACCGGACACCAGCTGTCCGGAGGAAAAATGTAGAACCAACCCGACCGGAAGGTCCAATCGAACGACCCGAATCCCCAAAGCTCCACCCGGACGCATGGGAGTGTAAAATGTTTGCATTCCAAAGTTTAAATTAGTTCGAAATACCGGAACGGTCTCCGGCACGGACAGTGTGCCTGGTCGATTTCCGGCTTCCGGAAAAGTGCCACAGCGCCCGAACGAGCGAAGGTCGAAAAAAGAGATTAATCATCTCGAGCTATAATGCTCGCACCCGGTGCCGGCAGTGGTTCGCACTGTACGGGGACAGGCATGCTTCACAGCTTACGCCGGAGAACGCAACAAAGCACACCGAGGAAATAGTTTCAAACTGGGAGTGAAAAAAAAAGCCAACCAGCCCCTCTGTTCTTTCCTCTCCCAGGCCACCGTCTCGGGAGATACGGGTGAGTTTATTGAAATTGTTTAAAATGGCAAACTTTTCCTATTTATTATTGCACAACACGAAACTAATTTCACTTCAATGAGTTCACCGTCACAGTTTGGTGTTTTTCGCTGCTGGTTTCATCAAGCGACACAGATTTCTTTACCACGGGTTCGGTTGGACAGCAGACGGACGACGTGTACTCGTTTTTTTTTTTAATAGTGCTCCCAACGGTCCGTGTCCGTGGTTACCATCACGATCTAACGAGTTCACGACAATGCTGTTTTTATCATACCTGACTAGCGTGCGGAACTAGCAGTAAAGTAAGTTGACGATCAAATGAATGGGAAAATGCGACAGAGAGATGGGGTGCTGAACAGTGCTGAATACATAAAAAAGAGATGTATCACCCAGACAACACGAACGCTAGTGGACGCAAAGTTTTGCCGATTTACTGGGCTTTACAGGTGATAGGGAGATGACATTGCTGCCTTCTAGTGCTATGGCGCGAAGTGTACGTTCCTTGGTATTTCACACCCTAGTGAGCACCAGATGGCAGAGCTAGTTCTATTGCCATCAAAATGGACGTTCGGTAAACTTGAGACGTCGTAGGGATGTCTATCTAATAAAGGCTATCAAACAACTGTAACCGTTAGACTTGAGTAAGTTTACTGTTTTATCTTTGGCACATTTTGTGTAAAAATACATTAAAAATACATACCATCAAAATGCGGCACAACGTCTTGAAATTGAATTTTTAATTTTTTAAATTATCGTAGCTGAAGTTGAAATTTTTTCACAGTTTTGGAAACTGTATTTATTTCTAAAGTGCTTAGTAAATTCAAAATACACGGTCAATGCAGACCACCGAGACTCCCTTTCGAAATTCCACGCGTGTCGACTTGTATTTAACAAAATTAAAGCAGAACTTTATCTTAAAGGCAACAATCGGGATCCAACAGATATTTCAATTAAACTAAATAAACAAAACATTATCACTTTTTATCAAGTTTCAGGAAACATAGAAAATAAACGAAAGCTCTTGACCGGTTTTTAGCATCTGCATAATGGAGCGAGTTAAATGTACAGTGTCGCAACGAATAACTTTCGCAGTCAGCACGCCGTGCATGTTACTTAAAATTATGTTAGATTATTGTCACTCTCGAAAAGCAAAATCCAACCATCCCCAGTAGCAGAAAACGAAAACGCAACTAGAAAGACAAATCAACAAATCAAAAGCAATACTTACATTCTGAAACTCTGGCGGATTATCGTTCTCGTCCAGCACGATGATGGTGATCGGTACGTTGACGATGTTGTCGTTCTCGGACTCGATGCCGGTTGCGCTGACACGGTCCCGAATCGAAACGGAAAAGGACAGCGTATCCTGTGCCTGGGGGGAAAGGGAGAGCAGAAAGCAGAAAAGTTTATCAACAAACTAGCGAAAGGGGAAACGAAATGCTACCTATAATAACAACACCATTATCGGGTTGACTTGGTTGCACCGAGACGACCGAGAATCTTGCCATTCGCCCGGTCCGAGGATATCCAAGCATCAAGCGTTTCGCAGGAATGTATCCGAGACCCTTTGGTGCGACCGCATCATGGTGACAGCTTCAACCCACACACTCAGCCCTCCGATCGGAGCTATCGATCGACGGTTGTACAGAATGTACGTGTGCATGTGTTTGTGTACTGCCACTCTACGTATGATACGGATATTGTTTTTACTTCCGTTTGATGTGATGTGTTTGTCGATTGAGTATTTATTTATGCACGGTCCCGGTCTCGAATTTCGGCGTCTGGCTTTACCCGTTTTCTCTGTACTGTGTATGTGGGTTTTGTATCCCCCTTTGCCCGCCGGCATCATTCATGCACAGGTGGAAAATCAATCGCAATCAAATAGACAAAAAACATCCACTCTATCTATGGTACTAAAAATGGAAATGATGAACGCTTTCTCGCAACAAAAAATGGATATCAAAAATGTACTTGCTTTGTTTTCCACTATAAAAATCGCAACGAAAAGATGGACAGAAAGATGCAGACAGAATAAATATTTTTATTTATGCAGGATGTTTATTTTCAAAGGCGATTTTTTTCTACCACTACCAAAATGCCGTCACAAACGCAGGCTTATTCAAAATTTGTACACCGTGCAATTGTGTTTGATATTTGCCTTTCGCGACATTTATAGCATCCACCCCCCTTAAAACCGGCCTTTGATACGCTGCAATGCAAATCAATACAATAAAAAGGCACCTTTCCTTTTTATCATTAGTGCGACACAAACTCTAACGAGGTTTCGGTACAGCACGTGATCAAACGACAATCTCATTCCCTCTCCAAACGCTCCATATCGCGAGGGGCATATTTCAGCAGCAAAATCAAACCTGACTGTCCTC
>KB671698.1:640594-744306 GCA_000349105.1 Anopheles epiroticus
CCCCCCCCAAAGTCACCTAACGCTAACCGAACATACAAAATAATCATATCGATGGCACAGCGACACTGCAGATCAGAAGCAAGGCGGGGCAACGTTTGGGGCGAACGGTGATCCACAAAATGGAAACGGATACTGGCGCACCTGCCTTTATGGCCACCAACAAAAGCGCTGATAGTGGGGCAAAATAGTGCATTTGCAAAGCGTAATTCAATTTATGCAACAACGCCAAGGAACGAGACGAGCGTAAACGAGAGAAATAGATGGAAAAAAAACTTCCCTGTGTGTCTTTTTTGTCTTCCGTTTGCGATGCAAATGCACAGAGTGGCAGTGGCAAAAACGCATGCCGATCGCATCGCCATCAATCTCTATTTTTGAGCTTACCCTTATTAAGTTTTTGTGCGTGTTTACTTTCACGCGGTAGAGCATCACCTCCACCGGTACTGATTTGCAACTCTGAACGGGTGTCGCTGTGCAATGGCACAAAAAAGGCTCGCTGAAAAAAGGACGTCCAGCATGGTGCAGAGTGATGAAGCACTATGATTCATCGCCTCTCCGCAACATTTGTCTGGGTATGGCATGGACGGGAGCGGTATTGAATGTGCCAACCTTATCATCATCAACATCAAACACGATATAGAAACTAGAAAACTCGCTTACCGACAGCTTGGAACGGAGGGAAAGCGTACACAGCCAAAAAATTCAGCAAAAACCCATTCATAAAATTCTTTCTCCATTCGTCTGATCGGTAGTTTGAAGCTTTTTTTTCGTCCTCTTATTGAAAGTAAAATGATAGATGCCGATACGTGCTAATATCGACGGAAAAGGTGTCCGCAGCGAGACAAGCAAACAAACACACGCCGTCCGAGCATACAAGGGCGGCTGCCAACGGTGCGAAGTTAAATACATTTATCTATCCAATATTGAATTTTCGCTCGACGTTCCACTCTCGTACGATGGACCTTGTGGACCATTAGCGTTCGGGGTTTGACGTCCACAGCGGTACAGATTCACGTTTGCCAATGGCCAACAGCGTATCCCAACTTTGACCCATGGACATCGAAATTGGAAACGAATTCTTCAACGGCTTTTTATTTGGCTCAATGATGCTTCGGGCGTTGGCAGTGTGGCTTCCCATTTTCTTCCATCACCCTAACTTAATTACCTGTGTACCCTCGATCGCCTGATTATGGGCCCGAATGGTTGTTCAAATACCAGTGGCAGCTCAATGAAAGTGGTCCGTTTAATCAATTTTATAAACTTACATCACACGAGAACCATCAAGCGAAGCTCAACGTCTGCACCGCACTAAACCGGGCGATGGAGCGGAGTCTTCTGCTCGGTGTGTTCGTTCGCTGACAAGGACGAATCGAAGGGCAGTGCTCTACACCGGGGGTAGTAGGCGACATCGACTGCCGTGGGAAATTCTTTCGCTTGCCACGAGGAACCTTTCGCAAGCACGGCGGGAAGAACAGAGCCGAAGTGAAAACATGTGAAGATATTTTTCAGTGTCGGTGCTCCGGATATGCGCACCGGTGGTGGTAGCTGACGATAGCGAAGCCCACATACACACACATACACATAGAAGCAGCAAAAAGATTTGTCTGTGTCGTGCAAACGGGGTAAGCGCCAACTGCCGGTCGCTTGTACCGGGCCAACCTTACACAGCAACCCGGGACCGGAGATGCTGAGTTGTCGATATTAATTTTATTTTCCAATTTATTGATCCGCTTTCATTTTGCCAAAGCCGTTTCTGTACCGCTAAAATCGAATTCGCCCGTGCCATTGAACTGTGTTCGTCCCTCGTACCGTGTGCCAAATGCTGGTGTGAAGAAAGTGGCCAATGCATAGCTTCTCTTGTGCTCCTTTTTTCCTCCTGTTATTTCTTCTGCCAATTTCTTTGCCTAACATCATTTCACAACTCCCGAAAATTGACCCTCAACAGAGATTAAGATGTGTATGTTTGTGTGTGTGTGTATGTAAGTGTGTGTTTGTGTTGGAATTATGCGACCCGGGCGATGTTCTTATGGGATTGAGAGCTTCGTTCTTATTTCTAGCGCATCGACTGAGACGATCAATAACGACATTCGAATTGAGACGCCTCGACAATAAAAGTCCTTGCAGGTGCGGCCGATTACACTTACTTCGTACGCACACGGGTCACGGGATCGAAACATCAAACCATCGGCTTACGATTTAATGAACCAGGTAACTCTACTGCTCATCCTGCTAGCTTTGGATTAAGCCTCCGGCAAATATCACCTGCTGGTGAGCCTTTTGCTGAGTGACCGAAACGATTTACAGTGATTGAAATGCATCTTTCGAAACTCACTGAAGCTTACTAAGCGCAGTATTGTGCGCAATATTTGAATACAATTCGAGATCCTAGTTGTAATCAAAGTTGAGGTACCAAAAGAATGGTTAGCATGAGAATCGTATGGATATTATATGGTTGTTTATTGAGTGGATTTCCACAATGCACAAAATGAACAGTGAGCCCTTTAAGAAGAATTAACAGCATTTGAGTAAAATTCTTTGCTTCAATTTACTTCCTGAGGGTCTGTTTGATATAGTAAAATTGATCTATGAGATTGGAAAATATGCTGCCCGTTTCTTTATCCTGTATAGCCAAATATTTTTAAACGAATTATAACGTCCAACATCACGTCTATCATCATGCGTTATATGTTTTATAATTTGCATCATAGCATGGAAAATCGCTTAAGCACATTTCCCTTAGAAAATGTTTAAACTGTTCAAAGCTCTCATGAATAGTAGTATCGGTCTTATGATTTTGAATTTAAATTGTATGTAAGCGTGCCAAAATATCAATGTACCTGCAATCGTTCAGATTTTCAAATATTAAATTAGTATCAAATTGATTCTCATAGCTGTTGATTGGCTTCGGTGTAGATGATATGAACATAATTATTAAAAACCCCAAACTTTCGATTTTTATCGTTCGAAGTCATTTAACTTCAATAAAGGCATCTTTCTGAGCACAACGAAAATCTATTCATAAATCACATCTTTATTTAACTCTTCTTAAATGAAACAATGAACTTAATAATTTATTTAGAAACGTGCCAGAAACATGGTAGTCTTTTGCTACAGTAAGTATTCAAAGAACTTATATTGGCAAAAGAGTGACTAAAAATGCCAGAAAAACGGCTAGTCAAAATCAAATTTAAATGTTGCTAAAGGTTTTACTTAAACCAAGTGATTAATGTTTGCTTATACAATGCACGAATACAATACCAAACTAGTACAGCCGATTGTAAGGACTTACTTACCTAACACTATCAAAAATCTTATCAACTATGTTGTTTGCGCTTCAATTGCAAATGCCATATCATGCATTAACTCGCATCATCTCAAGAGAATAGTAATGCAATACATTATCCTAATCTACAAACTACCCAAGCGCATCAATCCAACAATTTCCCCCTATGATTGATGGTGCATTGCTCCATCTGCGTTCGGTCTTTAAATTTGTTACATTCCCGGCACACATTCCCGATATCCGTCGGCGCACAATGTTCACCAGAAACCGGTGCAAATTCTACGCCGATTACTGGAATTCCGGCAAAGCAAAGCACAATCTACCCGCTCCCACCAGCACCCACATCGGTAATGGACCAATCTACGGATATCCCAGTGTTCGGTCTCCTACCCAAGCATGCCCGTTGCGCTCTGCGCGATGGTTTTTGGGCTATTCCACTGGATGGAATTCCTGAATATTTTTCGGTAGAGACGAACCGAACTTCGCTGCTGCTCTTCTGCGGCAAAGCATTCCAAATGGATTCCCACTTCGACACCGGTCGGTGGGGTGGTTTACTGTATCCTTTGCCATTATTCCTTTCTCGTCCATCTCTGAGCGGGATCTTCACTCGACCCTTTTACACTACGTTTCGAGTGCTGTTCGGGAGCTCCCACGAGGATTTCGTTTCGCGGTACCGTTTGTGGGTGTGTTCTTTTTCCTTGCTGCGATTTTGTTGTTCGCTTCCCGGTCCAAACCCAAAACGGACGGAACCCTCACATCTCCAGCATCGCACTAGCAGAATGCACTCTGGAAAGATTATCACCATGAAGGTCTACGAGTGCCGCATCTTGGTGGATGCCTCCGAAAACAAAGTAAAACGTTCAATAAACCAAACGCTTTTTCTTTACAATGTTTCACCATTTTGAAGCGTTCATTAGCGATTGTTTTGGTCGTGTGGCGGTGGTCCTGTGCCAAGCAGTAGCACGAGGACGAGTAGCAAGAGAGCAAACAAAGTGCTCCGAAACACGCTGAAAAACCGTTCCTGGCCAAGAACAAGAGAAGAGCTATTGCTTTGAGGTAATCTTTTTGTACCACGTGGCACGGCAGAAACGGTGCTCGGTTTGTTGGAACTCACCACACACATATGCGATGAGAGTAGCGAGTATCCAGCTTTTTTGAGGCAAAAAAATGGTTGGAATTGGTGAAATCTCGTGTAGCGACGGATTGAGGGATTAACTTCGTCCCGGAATGGCTTCCCCTCATCAAACGGTTCTCCGTTTCTTGTAATGCGTGCTAGAACAACAAGCTTATTCCCAATACAACAGCGATTAGGATAAGCATAATGGATGAGGTTTTAGCTGATGTGTACCTTTTCGGCTAAATACACGCTTTTAACCGTGTGCTTCATCCCGTGTTCAAGAATTCTTTCATGTACTCAAATCATTTGGTCCAAAATCGGTTTGTTTTGTGTAAACAATGTAACAGTGATTATTTCTGAGAAAACAATGTTTAGAGATTTTTTTTTCTTTTCTTTACCCAAAAGAAACAGAGGATTTTGTAACAAAACTGAAACAAAAGATTTCCCGCTCCACGAACCACTCCATCTCGCTGCCATTTTCCTTCCAATTAAACTTCTACTGCTCAATGTCATCTTCACCGACTCTATCGCTAGCAGAAATCTTCGGTCAAGAAAACACTTTACTACCCAATTCAAGCGGCCTACCACGGCAACCTCAAACCGCATACTCTTTGCAAAACTTTTCAAAACTTTTCCCCGGTCAGCGTCTGATCCGCCCTTTTGCGGATATATGAGCCACTTCAATGGATTCCTAATTTGCACCCGCTCTCGATAGAGCAAAACTGCCAACCGAGACACATCTTCCATTCCCGTCGGTGGCATACGAACCGTCACAGGAACGACTTCTTTTCGCACACCATCCTCGTTCGAAACTCATGCCGTAGTACCGAGCAATAGGTGAGCAGAAAATTAGCATATAGATCAAGCGTCAAACGAAGCTGGTGGTAAATGCACTTCCGATTCTCATTTTCCCTTGTGCCGGTTTGCTGGTCGGATTTCCACGCAGTTACGATTCGTCGGAAGCGATCAGATGCACTCACGAGCGTGGTTGCACAGTCTTCTTCCGATGGATTGAAACTTTAATCATCTACAGCGCAATCGTGGGTCGGGTGTGCTCGGTTGCAGGTTCATGTGAAGGAATAATTTGGTTGCTTTTTTCACATTAATTTGAAATACGTCTACATAGGTCATATTTTGATCTTTTCTTGGTTTACGTGCAGCAGTTTTATGCACTCTTCTTTTTATTACTATAATCGAAAGCCATTTTCTTCCCGCATTGAAAGCCACTGTGTTCTCAAATTAAACTATTCGGAAAAAAATTTTCTTTGCAAATATGACATACTATTTGTCTTCTTATGAAGCTTTTTTGTAGCGAAGTAATAAAGCGTATATTTCGCGGCTATTTATATCTTTCCTTAATTTTCCTTCACCATCGCGCTCCTCAATGGGCATCGTTTTCCGTAGAATTGATCGTTCAATTAATATATCAAATCTTTGTCTACATATTTAGTGATATAAACATATATTTTCTTTCCTTTCCAACTCAACCTTTCGGATATTTTTCCGCGCTATACATCACACTAGGTGGACCAGTTCAGGTGACTTCGGCCCTAGTCTACCCGCACCAGGACTGAGGTGCAAAGACCATCCAGACCGTTCCACGGCAGTGAAGAATGATTATCCAACTACATGGTAAAAATAAGCATGACGTTAGAGGCCATCATGTCAAGTAGGATTTTCTATTTCCAATAGCAGGTAGGAATATATCTCTAGTTTAAAATGTTTTGGATACATTTAAACGTCTGGAATTAACAGACCATCGTACGAGTTTGCCCACCAAATACGAGGTAAAGTAAAAAATACAAAACGTCGATTCTACTTGACGAACCATCGTCACAGTTGTGCACAAAGTAGCAATGCATATTAAAATGCTATCATGAAATGCAAATACCGTTCGGAGACATTAAAATAAAGCCCTGCCCCTTGACCCGAGATTGCATTTCTTACAATCCGCCTCCATTATCTCATTTGACTCAGGCATTGTTTGCACACCTGCAATCTCGTCTCCATGCGTACCATGCACCTAAGCAAAACTAACATTCTTGACTTTGGCCCGGGTCTACAAACGCATACCTCTAGCCGATGCTTAGCCAAGTCGACCAATTTAATATGAATATTTCATACATTATTGTTTGCGCTTCATTTCGACCGAAGCGAAGCACAGTGTTATGCATATTCCTAAAATTTCTCCCCTCGCACAGGCTAAGCGCTCCGTTAGCTGAAATGCCTGTAGCGTTTAATGAAGATGCCGGTCGGTCGTTCGGGTGGTCTGTCTCTGTGTCTTTACTGTGTTTGCCTTGTGCACTGAACTGCACCGCACGCTGGAGCGTTACGGATGTGACAGCACCCGACACTATCCGCCGACTGGCTGAGTGTGTCCCCGGCATGGTGCAGTACTATAACGGCCCAACCCGCCTGTAAACAAGACGTTTGACAAACACTGGCACACCCGAGGATACAAGACTGGCAGCTGGGTAGGATGTTTCGCAGAAATTCGCAGCGTCACAAGAAAGGAACATGGTTCAATTTTACCCCTGGTCAGCGATTAGCAAACATTCCTGGGAAGTGGTCATTACCATCCAGCGCACCAGTGTGTGACAGTGTGTGCACGGGCACGGGCAAGTGGTGTGTCGGTTTTACATCAAATGCTCACTCAAGGCGCCTGTGAGATGAAAAGCTAACGTTTGCCAAGAACATCTACTTTTAATCTAATTGAGAATTATGCATGACTTTCATTGTTTATAGAGGCTATGTTTTTTTGTTTGCTTCTTTAACGCACAACCTTCGACAAAGCTACTTCATGAGCAGAAGAGCCAGTGGAGGCTATTGGCCGCACTACAAAATAAAAAAAGGAAAAGCACAATTATTTCGCCCAACCGTGTCGTGGCGGATATAAAATGGTTTACGATGTTCAAAGTAAAAGGAAGAAGGAAAGCAAAAAAACAAAGATGCCATACCACCATCTCACGCCAAAAAAAAATCCGATTTGAGCGCTCACCATAGTCACCAGGCTGGTCGGCGGGTGTTGTATTTAGCAAGGAAAGGCAAACGCTTACGTACGGCTGAATACGCACGCAGGACGCAGGAAAAGTGGATCGTGGGTGATGGCAGTGAGCTTCCATAAGGATTACATTTTATTGTCAATCTGATAGCTCTTATCGCCTGCCATTCGTTTGGCAAGCCAGGGCACACCACGTCCCCGGTTGCATTGCAGTGCGTTTGAAGTCGGGAAGTGGAGTGCGAGTACCGGAGCCCGCTCGAAGCGTAATTAATGAACCATTTTGAATTCATAAAATATCCTACGGCCAATTCTAGCCTGGCCCAACGTTGGCTATGTCGCCCCTTTTGCACTGGTATGGGTGTGAAGTTCTTTCCGTGTGTACCGGGCGCTAAAGAGAGAAAAGCTTCGGAAGGATTCGTTCCACTCAACAGGGCACAATTGAATCGTAAATTACGGTTCCCCGCTTATACCTTCCTGTCCTGCTCGCTTACGCAATTTCGTCGCGCAAGGCAAAGCCTTTTATGCTCGAGGCTCGTTTGCCTGGGGGCGTGGGGATTGTTTCCCATCCGACCACCCATCGGTATACGGCCAGCATCGTGCGGCAGACGCTTCCTCGTACTCCCCTTTCTTGGCTGGGCCTGGCTGTTGCTCTTTGCCGGGTCAGATACTTCGCAAGCCGTTCCGAGCGAAAGGTTGTCCGACGCTAGTGGAGCACACATCAGCACCGGAAGTGTAAGCCTACACTCCTTTGGCTTGCTGCCTGGGCACTTCGGCACACAACAATAACCGGAAGAACGTAAAGCTTCCGAGCGAGATAGCCAAAACGGAATGTTTTGTGGCGCTCGCAGACACGAAAGCTTGGCTCGGCAAATATTACTTCCCCGATTTCCCCGCGGAGGAATCGAGGAGATGGTTACGAAGCTCTTCTAGAAACCCTTTCAATTGTCTTTCCAGCCATGTGTGAGTGTGGGGGCCACTCGAGCGTGCAGCACGCTGGTTTCCATAATATAATTGCCATTATTATTGTTATCTCACCGTCGGTCCCGCCGGAGCGCCTGAGCTTTGGCGTTCGCTTTTGTAAATGGAATCTGGAATATTAAAAACCCCAAGGGTGGTGTTAGTTTTGGGAGAGATTTTCAACATTCATGGAAATGTTATGGCAGATGAAATTGAGTGTACCACACACTTCCGTGCAACCTTTTCCATATTTCGAGGCTTTTTTAGGGAGCTTCAGACCTTGAACAGATTTGATTAGACATCTATAAAGTCACACAGAGAAAGGATGGAAGCATCCTAGAAACATCACGAATTTAGTAGACATTCAAGCACATTCCTGAGCCTACATTAGGGTGAAATATTTCATTCAACCACGCTTAGTGATTATCGCCGTCTTCCCTTTTGTCGCTCAACAATAATTGTTAACAATGTGCAGCTGCATGCTTCATTAATCATTTAAGCATTGTTTAGATTCACTGAACACAATTGATCACCCTTCAATGCCGTCCGGATTCATCCTGCCCCTTGTGCAGGCTGGTCACTGTGCAACAAATTTCTAAACACTGCTCTTATCGTAACCGGCAGGCAACAATGAAAGCTGTTGCCAGGAATTTATCTTTCCAGCCTGATCCACCACTCATATCGTTATCATACCGCTCGGTACATTGTACATCACGGCGGAGAGGGCGTACGTGTGCGACTTGACATATGTTTGCATCATTTTCACTATCACAAACGGATAGCCGCCCTGCGTGAGGCTGGTGGCAAGGAAGGGAAACAAGCCATTCCTTTCAGCCATCCAGCAGAAAGGGCCACGTGGCTGGCCCGGTGCAGAAGGGAAATCGGGCAAGATTTATGTCTTTTGCCATTAGCTAACCGACCTTCGTTGTCATTTTTGCCACCGGTATGCTTGTATGTGTCCGTGCATTCAACCCGCAACCCTTCCTGCTCGCATGCTTTCACGTAGAGAGTGCAATTGTCTTCAAACCACCTGGTTGGCGGTACAGTTTACGACTATTATAAATGGGCGCTTGCTGCTTACGGGGGCGTTGCAACTTACCTCACGATCGAGCTCCTTGATCACCTGCACGTCGCCCGAGATCGGATCGGCGATGAAGTTATCGGAACCGATCAGACCGAACGAAACGTTACCGCCCTCCGGGTCGTAGCCCTCGAGCCTGTACACTACCGTCCCGACCGCCGTCTGCTCGGACAGGGCGAGATTGTTCATATCCTGGGTGAAAACGGGCGGCAAGTTGCAGTGACCTGAAAGTAAAGAGGGACAGAAACGGAGAGAGTGAGAGATGAGAAAGTGCATTATTGATCAAATGGGAGGAATTAACACGTGTTTTATATCCCACTTTTGTTTTTTAAACGATTTATGGCCCCGGTAGAGAAGAGGTAAACTTTCCTTCACTGTCATAACTCATCCATCCAGATAATACTGCCAAATGGGGTTGTCTTAATCGGGAAAGCCATTACAAGCAGGGCAAAAGACACGCAAAAGATGGAGCTGACGACGGGGCAAGATTTATTAACAGCTTCCAGCGGCAAGCAAAGATTGCGACCGTTCCTTTCTTGAGATGTGATCAGCATGAGATGTAAGTAAAAACAAAAAAAAACTGCCCTTTCAGCCACCGACCGAGGTGGAGCAGAAACTTTTCTTCACTTTTCCACCAGCGAAAGTGCTTTTTCATCGTTAGGCTGCGCTCATATGTGGGAAAACAATTTTACTTCATTTCGCTACATTTTTACGCTGATGGGAAAATAACCGCAACGGTAACGTCCTTCCGTAAAATACGCCGACACACCACAGTTTCACTGTTTCATCGGCATGTAATGGAAAAATAAATTGAAAAACTAAAACTTTTATCCAGAAAGCTGTAATGTGCGAGTGCCGCATTTGCAAGCGGGCGCCTGGGAAGGATCTGACGGGCCATAATGCGACAAGCAGCGAGACGCCCGGTGTGTATGTGTGTGTGTGTGTGTGAATGCTGCACCAACAAAACGGTGCGGAATGCAAAGTTGTGTGTATTTCAGAACTTGGAAGAAGATGAACAAACAACACAGCAAAAAAACGAAGTGGTGAAATGGAGGAAAAACTACACGGAACTAGTGATTCGGTTGCCCGCCATGACCGTGCCATCCGGGCTCGGTGAGCGAAATGTTTTTATTATGGCAATTTTCGTCCAGATGCTCCACGCGCGCTTGGGCGAAGTTTGGTAGCGTTCTCGTTGGCTGTTCGTATGCTAGATAAACCACGAGTGCAGCGTTAAGATCGGTGCTCGTTCGACTGCAGATACCGGGGACACTCCCGGGGTACCACTGCTCACCAGCTGGTGCCCTCAGTTCTCCTGGGAACTTAAAAGAACCGAATGGAGGTGAATAAAAAAGATCACAGAATCTCTTTCGACATGGTTTTTTTGTACAGTCGGCAACGCTCATAAACAGCAGGGCTGAACACGGCCCGACGAGTCCCGGCCTGTCGGAGCAAAGGTTGCAAGAAAAACCATTGCCTGTATCAAAGCGAAAGTTGTAAGGAGAAACTTTTCCCAAGGTCTTCGCAGGTAAGTTTTTCATCTTATCCAACCGGAAACGGCTATCCTTTCGAGCGTGGCTGGCCAGGGGAGTGACGATTGGACCGCAAGCCAAAAGGTGGCCCAAGGTCGGGCGGTTCGTGGGCGTGGACGTTCATTAGAATGAAGCCGATCCGGACCTTACCTCCGTCGACCTGGGTCGTTAGTGCCAGAAGCCATAATTTTGCATTGCTCTACGGAAGACATGCTCCAACGTCTCTCTTTCTCGCCCTCTCTATCTCTGCCGCTGACCAAAAGGTGAAGCAAGCTGAGCATGGTTTCGTTTGTGCGACCGTTGCAAAAAGCGATGTTGTGCTTTGCTGTCACGATTGATAACATGTCCTGTCAGGCTATTACTTGCTGCTCGCATCCACTACAAAGTAGCTTGCTTGGAACGATCGCTTTCCGAGTACTGTGTAATCGTGACCAAGGTATGATGGAGCCTGTGTTGGAATGGTGAAGAATAATGTTCGCAGACAAACAAGTTGCCTTCAGCGTCGAACCGATCAATAAAAGTCGCAATTTATGCAACATTACACATTTTTGAGATGCCTGATAAAGCAAGCTGAAATTATTGTTGTTTGAAATTATGATAGTGGAATCAAAATCCATAGAAATAAACTCATCGCGAGAGGAAAAAACACGCACAAACATTTAAAAACATTTAATAATTTGCTTCTATTTGCATGAAAGGCACTTCAAATGGCTAATGGCCAAAAATCAACTTAAACCAAGTGTAAGGACTTGCTGTTTGTAATCAAATCTCAATTTTCATTGGATAATATAAAATTGACTCTATAAAGTACACGCTTTTAACTAATTGTTTTGAAACCGTTGTTTTATAATTGATAATTCAATCGATAAATTCGAAATAATATATGAAAAGTATTTCATTCATAATTGAACTTATATTTAATTGATTTGAATGATTTGATTTTGTTTGTGATTTTGTTTTGAACAAATTGATTCATCATTTAAGTAGAGAAATTAGTTATTACTTTATTATTAGTTATTACTTTTCGAGCTTTTTTTATGATTGATAATCCTCAAAGGTAGTAAAACGGCATGGTCGTCTTAACTGACTAAAATACAAATCCTCAAAGGTGACAATGAGCATTCTTAAACTGTCATGTATAAAAAGGCATAATTAATAGTAACTAATTAGCAAATCATCGATAAGTATTTTAACCATATTACAGCATAGAGAAAAGCATTCAGTAGACAATCTGTCACAGTAGATTATTGTCTTAACACAAATGACAGAAAAGTTAATTGGCTTATGGTTATTTTTTCCACCAAGCATTGCATTCAAAAGCAATAAATATATTGTCAAATCTAATTAAAGAAATAAATTTATTGCAAGAGATTTTGTTATGAATTAAATTTTCTTTATACAAGTACCGATACCATCGGCCATATCGGAACCGGAAATGCTCCTCACACAGTTTATTTAAAAACCTAGCCCCCAGCATGCGTCGTTATTGATTGCCTGTTTGTTTATCCCCCGAGCAGAGAAATGTTACCATTATCCGTGCTTGTCCTCCTTGTTTGCCTGAATTCACCCCAAACCACTGCAAGAAACGCAACGGAAACAACTAGCATATTTATTCCACCCAAGATTCAATACCACTTGCTGCCTTCTGCGAAAAGAAACGTTCAGCCAACCTGCCTTCAGACACATCAGTGCGCTCAGCCTGACAAAAGCTCTACCTTACCGTACCCAAGCAGAGAGAATGCGAAAAATGGAAAAGTTCACTCGACCTGAACTACCACCGCAAGGTCCTTGGTGTACGGTGAGTGTGTAGTGTAGAAGAAATAAAATAAAAATAAATGTGGTTTGAAATCACTAGAATGTAGCGACCCTTCCGAAACCTTCCGCCCAGCTTGTTTTCAGTTATTTCCATATAGATTTCAACCCTCCCCGCTTTCTGCTCCTTGTCATGGCACGCCCATCGGTATGTCCTCCTCCCAGAGAAAAAAAAACCCTTGTGGCTCGAGTTGCTCCCTGGAGCATGGTGTCGTTTTCCGAGCACGCTCGCTGCGCACGCCAGATAGAGCAACAAAAAAGGCGCCCTGAAACTAGCTTTCGGTTCCATCCATCGAACAAATGCCTCGGGATGCCTCGGTACGGGATGGCAAATGGGAAAAGCAGAATGTGGTATGCTGAAACCGACGCCAAAAAAAAGGAAACCAGGTACCGGCTGATTGTGTATGTTCGATAGGAGCCACATTACGATAAGGCGCCTGGCGGCAAGGTTAGTTCGGTGCCAATTATTATCATCGTATTATTATTACCTTTGTATGGGTTTCGGTGTGGAAATTGGCCTGGGCGCGCGAGGCACCGAGCAGTGGCGAAAAAAAGTGCGGCAAAAGAAAATGATCTCCACACGGCCTCTTTACCACGCTGACGGGCGATGATGACGGTGATGATGATGCTGATGATGACGATAATGTTGCAAGTGAGGCCAAAAACATATGAATAGCATGGGCATAACCCGGGTTGGGACGACCGATAGGGCCAATCGTCGTGTGGGTGAGATAGGAGCAGGCAGGGAAGTGCAGGCCGCCACGGGAAGGAATTAATTTCAGCCAAATTATGACAGATGGTTATTGCAGTTTTGGCTTCCGTTCGAGCAGCAGCTCCTTCGTAAATATGACCCACATCGTGGGGTTGAGTCGGGCCGGAAACCGGTTCTAGCTGTGTGCCCTTTTTCCAGGGGCTGCTCTACGTTTTATTGTATATTTTCTCGGTTTCATGTTTTTTCCTTTCGCTGCCGCCTACCATTTGGAAGAGGCAATTGGAATTTGATTTACACGACCTCCGCCCCGCCGCAAAAGTCAACACCCGCAGTCATATGCGCGGAGGGTGTTACGCTGGAAGCGGTTTAGAATTGTGAAACGCTCCGCCGATGTCGATGTTTCAAAACACTTTACAAAAAATGCGCAAACACACACACACACACACACAAATACTACTCTACATGGTCGCTTGGGATCTAACCATGGGGAAGGGAAAAACAATGTTCAATTTGTATGTGACACGTGCAAAACACGCAACGTTCTTGCCTCGCCACTTTGCCGGAGGTGGCATAACGATATTAGAATCGCGCTGCGCCTAACGTACCGGTAATGCGATAAAAATTGGGTGTAACTTTGCAGTCGTTATAGGCCATAAACGGCAGCTGCTTATGGTGAGAAGTTTAATGAAAGCATCATTTACGCCGGGCAACCATCACCGCCGCCGTGAGCGTACGACGCATAGCCACAAGCGGTAATACGCTACACATGGCTGGGCCGGAAAATCTGTACCGACAAATCTAACACGTGCTGCACGGGATGAATAAGAAAAGGCGAGACTCCGTCGCAAGACCGAAGCGTCGTGTGATAAGCGAAAACCTTATCTCCCCCGAAAGGACACATAATCTCACTCATGGTTCAAGCTTCGCTTCGCTGCTCCCTTTCCGTCTCCATTGCTCACCATGGTACATTAATTTGATTCTTCGGCACACAGCCAGCGGTAACATTCGGTACAGATTGCCAAAGAGCACATGGAGCAAGAAGGGCAGAAAAAAAATCGCACACATTTATGCCAGACGCGCGGAAGACTCATTGCCGAAATCAATTCACAGCCCACCGGCAGCCAGCCGAACCGTTGAACCGGGCTGCGGATCATAAATCTTTTGCTCATCGTCCGGGCTAATGTTTTCGTGCGGCGTTTGCATTCATCCGGTGGCCAATGATTCGTACGTTTCGATCGCGGCAGGGAGGAGACAAGGAGTGCGTGCATTAGATGGTTTCCAGGTAGGATTGACGTCGGCTCTATTTTCAAACGCCGCAGCCACCATGGTGAGTCGATTTTTCCGCCAGCTTCGCTGGCCATGAATCAATTCCCTGTGCGGTGTGGACAGTCCTTCTTACGGTATGATTGAACCGGCAAGGCTGAGCAAATGGTAAGCCACTAAATCAGAGCCGAACTCATTTGTAAATGTCGCAACCGTTTCTACGTACCATCCGTTTGAAGATGTAAGCCCTAACTATTGCGATTTGTATCGTACCACTTTCTTCCGGGTTGAGTAAACTGCGCGAAACGGAAAAATAACATACTAAATGGCGAGTGAAAGATCACCGTAAATCTGTGCTTTCTCTAGAATATTCAGCTTGAGTTAAGTTTGGGTTTAATGAGTTAAATTGTACACAATTGCTCATATTGCTATTTTTTGTATGTTTAATTGAACTAATCCAGTACGGGAGGTATTTCCATCACTTGTAAAAATAGAGCTAAGATTTTTAAAGTGTGACTATGGTTTTAAGGAGTGTGATAGTGTTTATTGTTTCAATTCAATCACTGTAATATTATAAAACCATGTAAATATTGTCTGTCATTACATTTACTGCTTTCGAGAAAAATATTAAATATTTTATTTTTTTATTCACTTGCATCAATTTAATTCAAATACACTCCTTTCAACTAGATTGATCTCAACTAGAGCTTAATGGTAAGATTTATGTTTTCAGAACACTAATGAGTGGACTTCCAACGCTCCAAGAAATCCATTCTTTGATAAAAGCATTGCAAATTTAATATTTTTTCCACAATTTGGAAAAACAGCTCAGACTTCTCAAACAATACAAAGTCTATCCATAAAATTATAACCACCATTTCGCTTGTGCTCCACAAAACGCAGCGCAGCGGTTGGGCACACTGAAGGCCTATTAATTGGTTATGGTGCTTGGATTGTTGCGAGAAGAGCATTTCTGCCGGCAGGAATGTAGATAATAAATCATTCCACTGCACAGCTATCGCGATTATCGTTTTGTTCGTCGCCCGAGCTGGCACGAGGCGAATAATGTACGAACGAAATTATTAATTTCATTCCATCCTGTCATACCAAAACTGCACCACTGCCTCCATCTCGTCCCTTCACACTTTTTTATCACTCGTAGATGGTACACGAGAGCATTCTTTGCCTCTAACAATATCCTACGTTCTGTGGGAGGTTTTTTTCTTGTTATAGTTTTCGCTTCCCTGCCACCATCCATCCACCAATGCTATGGGACGAAAGCGCCAAAACTCCCATCACAAACATCTGCACCTACCTTAACGCTCGGAAGCACGGTAACGGGCGAGGCCGGCGGGTCTCTTTCTTCCGTGTTTCGACCGAAAATAAGTTCCACTTGGCACCGGATAGAGCACTTGAAACTGGAAATAAAGTGTACCATCCTTGCAAGACATCATATTTCGCTAAGCGAGCCCCCTTCTAACTATAAGTGTATTTCGAATGACTGCCTGTGTGGAACGTTGCGGAACGCCACCGTCCTGGCAACGGCCACCGTCGGACGTTGCAAGCATGCGGGAACACTTTTCACGGGAAACAGTCGTTACCGACAATGTTCGAGAGTAAAATAAGAACAGTGATGTGCAGTTTCTGTTCTTATTTTTTTTGCACTCGCACAAGCGCCTACCACACTACCCCTTTGAGTGTACGGAATATCCACACACGGTGGTACTGGGATGAGAGAAAGAGATAGAAAAAAAAATGTCGAAAATACTCTCTGCATCGAACCGCCACCAGGCGTCTCCATCGCTCGGTCATGTGTGCCGCGTACGGACGGGACGTTTCCATAGCGACGTGTGCATCTGTGTGAGTGGGAATGTGTCAGTGTGAAACTCTTTTTTACCATCGCCATCGTTAATGTGTGCGTGTGTATAAGTGTGTGTTATTTTTTATACCACTTTCGAGGCAAGTTCTTCAACGCCCGAAACGTGTGTTTTAGTGTATTGTGGTGCTGGTGATTTTATTCCACTTGTTTGCACTTGCGCTTGCAAGAGGCGCTGGCCGAAACGTAGTAAATTATGTGTGTGGGTGTTTTTTGCCTCTTTCCGCAGCTTCCATTCGTTTATCACTTTGTATGCAGTTTATTTTAACACCACTTAGCCGCAGGCGGTACTTCACGGAATATGGCCGACGACAACAGCAAAAACAACGCAAACAGCATACTCTTTCACGTGTAAAATGATGCATAAAAGTATCAAGACTTAAAAGCACTTGTCATTCTGTTCAATTGCAGGAAAAACTACTACACCAGCTGGTGGAGTTGTGCTCCATCCTCAATTGTTGCGCTGCTACAATGTTTCAATAGCTGAAGCGCAACATCGAGAAAGCATTTCAGTTCACTCGAAATGTCACAGATGTAACAAAAAGTTTTCATAATGATTTTCCATTTTAATCACCACAGCTGGGAAGAGAGGTGAGATCTCAGATATAACAAGCAAAAAAAATCTGTTTCCACCATGCGTCTCCATTAATTTTTGTGTGATAGCATAAGATACTGAAAACTGGTTTTTACTTTAAAAAAAAAAAACAAGAAATACTGGAAAAAATTGTGATTCAAATGCCATGTAAACAGGTTACAGTGAACTTTAAACTCTTCTAAAAATGTTAAAATAACTTTTTCTTCCCGTACGCAATGAAAATATTTCACGTAATGCAGTGAACAGAAAACACTTGAGTGAGTGACATCCTCGAATGTGCGTCGGGGCGGACAATTAGCCCTCGTGCTTCCCCGCAGGTGAGGGGACCACTCTTGCGTACCTGAATGTGTAGCTGTGCACGTAAGCAGCGATGGTCCGATACGATAAAAAAATGGTTTCCATACGCGCTTGCGGAAGGTAATTTGCAAGGAAGAGTAATATTTTTTGCATAACTTTGATCCCATGTAAATGACTGCTCCCTCTCCAGTGTTGCTTCTCGCTTCGCTGGTAAAATCCGGCCGTTCCAAAATGGAAGAAAAATGTTCCGCGTAACAGCACTTCACCTTTGCGACGGGGACGACTTTTGCCTCGTCGGCCAGCTTGAGTGTTCCTATTACGTACACACATTCGTTCTAAGCGGTAAAAAACATACACACACACACACAGATACTAACACACACAAAATGGCATAAGAGGGTGAAGACGGCAATATTTTGCATGCCGTACAATTTATGCGAAGGAATTTTTCACTTCCGTGACTGGCTGAATATTCACGGTGGCAATCGCAAAGCGTGCGGGAAACGTATTACAACCTTTGACCTCAAAAATATACGGTTTGCGGAGCAACTTCACCACCGCCTGCCACCTGCAAGACTTTCACCTTTATTGAGTAAGAAAGAGCACTCTCTCTTGCTCTCCCTCTCACTCACACAGACACACTTCTTATATCCGGACTTTGCAGTTCTTTTTTTCTTCCGGTTTCGATCAGCTTTAGAACTTTACCTTCACGCGTATCCTTCGTGACACGCGTATGAAACGATTCAATGTTACACAAAGCGGTAAACGGTATATTGAACGCCAAACTTTCCATTTAACATGCTTTGATGATATATACATTTTACTTCCCTTCTCTTGCTGTTCCTCCGTAGTTCTTTCGATAATGCTCAGCATTTAGTCTCCTAACTTCACGAGAAAACAACACCAACTTCCATCGAAACTTTAGGGAACTTACACCGAAAGAAGCGCTAAGCCAATCAGTCGGAAAAACAGTGTATGACACGAGCGAAACGGGCACAAAACAAAAGGGGAAGGAAAGCAAGAAGAAGAAAAAAAAAAGTACCACAACAACAGAACCCCAACCACGAAACCAAATATTTGACTTCAAAGCCGACGAACGGTGCGACTTTCTCTCGTCGATTTTTCCATCGTCGCTGCTCATATTTTAACTCTTACCGTTTAAGCCTACCTCGAAACGGAACAACGGGACCATTTTTCCACCTCCTCGCACCCACAATCGAACCTGGGGCGGGGTGCTGAAAACTTTTCCCCGTCGGCAAAAGCCACCGGTTTGGGAAGAGTTTTAATGAGAAAAACTTTAGCAACTGCTCATGTTACCTTTTACGCTTGCTTTGTGCCGCTCCACCAGCAAATGACCCTATCTTCTCGCATGATGCAATGTGAAGATGCTCGCATCTTGATTGTTTGATGAGATCAAGATTAGAGTTCACCTAGTGTAGCAGTGGGGTACAGTGAAGGTGAAGTGGAAGCAAAATGTTACATTTGTGCCGTGATAAAAGCTTGTTTCGAGTTGCAAATGAAAACATGGTCGCAAGTCAACATTGTTGTTTTTCTTTTTACTTCTGGATTGTAAAAACCATGTAAGCATCTCTTTAATAAGGAGCTCATGCAATCATAGGGTAGTTTTGTAAATTTTCATAAGTAAAGTGAAACTGGATTAGCTGGATAAGCTTAACGGGAGAGGTCAAAAATCTTCAAACCGGTCAAACCGCAAACGATATCTTGTATTCCATGCAATACAATGTACATATATATATATCATTTTGACAAAATAACTCGCTTGAAAAGAACAACCGTCACCTCAAAAGCAATTTTTAATACCTGCCATGCTACATTCACAGCACAGCGGATTATTGAAAGTCGATGAGCTTGGTTTAATATCCAACTAGAAAACTAATTCACTTCCATTAAACCATACTTAAGGTCAACCAACGCATAAACGTAACGCCCCCCCCCCCCCCCCCACAAGATTATCCGGTAAGCAAGCAAGTCTTGGCGAAGAGATAACGCAATAACTATTACCGGCCAGTAACACGGCTAATAAACGAGACACCACCAGCGTTTATGCACCAACAGTCAGCCACCTGTGCCATTCATGCGGCGTATGTTAACAAATTTACGACACTAGCGAAATGGGAAAGGCAGATAAAAACGACGAGCACCCTAACCCCACACTACGCAGCGGCTCCATACAGCACATGTGTTGCCCGGTGTCGGTGGCATCAAGTTCCCGGCTCGATTTAATGGTTAAAGTTTACTGCCAAAAGTTCCATGTGCGATCGGCGACAGATGGCCGGAGCATGCCGGTGACATTATTTGACGTTAGCCCTCCCACCGTTAGCTTACCTTCTGCTGTTCTGACGGATTGAAGGCACAAAGAAGGCAGCAGAGTGAAGCAAAATTCTCCTTCCCTCACAGAGAAGGTTGGCTTTGTTCCACTTCCCGAGCCGGAAAGTGCAAATCGAACGTCAACGATCGTCTTGGGAAAAGTGTTATTATTTTTCGTGTGGATAAACTTCACGAAATCATGACCATAACTTTGCCCGCGCCGGAGCCCGAACGGAGGGTGCCGGTCGCCGGGGACCGGATTGCTCATCGATCTGCACAAAACCAATCATTCTGTCGGCTCATTTCGGTTCACCGGAAACAGCTAAAGAGCGAAAGGCTGTGGGGGCTGAGCTCAGCACAAGAGGTTGACAAAGGGGACGGAAGCGGAACAGCAAGCGAATAAACCAGGTGCTGCTGCCAGGTAGCTCCGGTACGGCCGGTGCCCACAGATCCTCAGCCGTAAAAGGATGTTCGGAATTTATTGCTCTTTCCGCTGCCGCGCCACGGTGTCACAGGGGGTACGTTCGCGCCGTCGTAAAAACAAAACGTCGCACCAATTTACGGCTTGGGTGATAATTGAATGCGAACCGGTGCCAGCGTACCGGAACGAGAGGGTTTTGCTCCTACCCTGGGCCGGCACCGGATTGCGGCCAAGGTGCAAAGTTCAATTGACTTACGCTTTACCTTATGCTTTACCTTGCTTTTAGCTGATTAATCGGAACTTTGCTGAACTGTTTGTCCTGGGGCACCATAACAGCTGCATGAACAAACATACATATTACATCGAGCGTGTGTACCTATTCTAACTGACGTTTGCCAAACGAACCGGCCTTTATGCAGCTCGTTTTACAAAATACAAGAAAGCAACTTCAGCCATCGGCAAACAAAGTCAATCAAGCAAGCGGTACAGTCGACAAACGCTAACTGGAATCTTTTACTCGATTGGATTCCACTTTTTCGACTGTCTGTCTCTTTTTTTTTCTCTGGGGTGACGTTTACACAACAAAGGACACATACGCACAACCGACGGCAAAGAACATACCAATCGCACATTCAGCTTACCACACGCACAATACAGCGCTAGCCGATTGGGAAACGCGCTGGGAAAACATTTTCCAATCCACTTGAACGATGTGCGTGGCCCACTTTTTTTGTGATACATCTTTTGTGAAGTTTCTTTTGTTTCTGGTGTCGCCATAACACCTATCCCCTCAGGCCGATATGTGTGCGTGTGTGTATGTGTTTGTGTGTGTGTGCACGTGTGTGATGTGTCACCCACCCGTGCCCTGTTTGCTTTCTGTCTGAGCCCCACTTTCGGCAGACCATTTAGCAGTTCGGGATGAAACCATTAGTGCGCGGGACGATGGGAAAGGGCACGGCTTGGGACGTTGCGCAGAATCCACCCATACACCCACTGTTCTCGATCTGGACGACAAACGTTACACATTGTTTGCCTTTTGATCGTGCTAATGATGTGTTTTACTTTCCGCTTTTCGTTTCCATTCCTTTTCGCTGCTCCGCTGTACAATTTTCTCCAATTGCGTCGGATGCCTATCACGCGAGATGGAGAGAGCTTTCAGCAGGGTGCAAAAGCAAGCTTGAAATGGGGATTGATTGGGGATTGATGTGAGCCGTTTTTTTTTATTGCGCTTACCGCTGTGCCTGCTGTGGGTGGCAAGCGTGCACACTGGATACACTGAATTAATGAGCACTGCAATTTGATGGCCGTTTCGGTAGGCTGGTAGGGTAGGCGATAGGCGGGTCCACGTGTGATGGCGGATGGAGCGGGAAAATTGATCTCAATTCGCGCAACCACACACGCATACATTCACGCCATCAATGGGGAAAAGGTGCGGTAAAGAATGTTTGATTCATGGGCGATGTGCCGATCAGATGAATATTGATGAACGTTTTTAACGTTGCCTAGATTAAGCGACCAATGAATTGTTAATAAAAGGTTTACAACGCATGAGCTGCCGGGAGGTTTTCTTTATGCCTTGTAGCATCCAGCAAACCTTGAGTCGAATGATATAAGACATCCCAACGGGGCAGGTAGTTAGGCAAACGAAAATGTATTCCATAAATTTGCCATTCCAATTCTGTGTCCCGTGAAACTACCATTTGCAAAAGTCTCCCGAAACCAGTTGAAACAGCAGGAAACAAACAGTGCAACGGAAGAAACTACACTCATGAATTGCAGGCTACGAATCTGCCCCACGCCTAGCATCATCGATGTCTTTCAGCGGCAAACTTTCACCAACTTTAAGGCGAGAAAAGTTCAAAGCATTGATCCAGCTTCGCTTGCCCCATCGAGACGGATCTCTTCGTATCTGCGATGGAAAGGCAGGAAATTAGAATCTGAATATTTGCCTTCTGTTTGCTCACACCAGAGAACCAGAGTCAGATTGCAGTGTCTGTGGCCGACGCTTGTGGAAACTTCCGCTGCTGGCTTTTTGTATGCACACGGGTCGATCTGCAGCACCGAAAGGAAAAGCGCGAAAGAGAAAGAAAGAGAGAGGGAGAGAGAGAGTGCGCGAGATAAATAAAACCGACCAACTTTGAACCGTTCGTCCCCAACTATTTCCGTGTCCAGTGTGGTGGCTCTGTGGCTGATTTCAAGGCGTTATGAAAGCTCCCGTAGCAAGCGACCGAGAGACCGTTCTCGCTACCGTTGCGGCAGCCAAACGAAGGTACAAACCATTCCGGAAGCGGAAGCTATATTATACACCAGAAAGTTGGACGTCTCGGTGCATTACTTTTCCTCCATTCCGGTATCGAATTCGGCAGGTCATCGGATCCAAGCAAATTCCATTGTGCTTTTAGGAAATTTTCCAATGGTTCAGCTCCCGTACGAGGTAAAAGGTAAATTTTAAGCACACAAATACGCACACCTCGTGAGGAAGGCTTTAGATAAACTGTAGAGAACAGTTACGTGAAATTTGAAGTTAATTTGGTAGTTAATTACAATGGAACACAGACAGAGGAAAGGATGAGAGTTGTACAGGTATATTGTTCTTAAAGGTACATACGCTCAATATTTCATACATCAAAATTTATTAATAGTGACGTTCGTTTGCAATAATGTTAGGCATTTGATCACGTGAGCTTGCTAATATCGAAAAGTGTTCAAATATTAACTCGGCAAAAATACGATGGGATGATCTGCACAATTTGCCTCCTCTATACGACTTGGACTTAACATAACATATGTTTTGTTGTCGTGTGCCGTACCGAGTTATAAGGAAACGATTAACAAGTAAATTAAAATATTTTTGTCATTCATTTACGCTCTCGTTATCAGAAGATCGTAGGCACCAGTGCAATCATAAAGCGCCTTTTTCAGTTCCCTTTCGTATTCATTACTATTTCATTAGCCTCGCGAACTATTTCCATACCCAAACATTATTACCTGCTAAAGAGTAGCACAAAAAACCAGTCTCACTGATCATATGTCCCCAAGCGGAGTGGTGCTTTCGGAAAATCGGATTTTGAACCTTCCTGGGCTAGACAGAAACCCTTTTTCCAATGGCATATCTCACCACCTTACCTCGCATACTGTGGTATGTTGATCAGATCCCCGACAAAGAGAGAGAGTCATCCCCGGCCTTCAGCCTCCGCCACATTTCATTATCAAACTTCAGCGGCATTCCAGCGCTGCGGAAACATTATGCATGGAGCAAAAAGGCAGCGCGCTGAAAACTGTTACAAAGTGTTACACAAGCTCGTAATGGGCTGGTCGCATGGCACCCGGGTTTTGGGGTTTTCCGTACTAGCTGCCACTGCTTTGGCGGGCATTTTCAAGCGTAAAATGCATCACTACCGTCGAATAGTACATTATTTTCGGGTACATCTGGGCCGGCGGCGTAAACCGCCGTATGCAATGGTCACGGTCGCCGGCATGATGTACTGTGAGCATAAAGCTGGGCCACATTTCTCATACACCACTGTTTTAAGGGGACGGTCCGGGGGAGAACAGCGCGCAAGAGAGAGAGAACGAGTGTGTAGGTTGTGGGTTTTAATTAAATTTAATTCTGCAATTTGTGTCAGTTTTATTGTGTGCTTTGCTGCATCCAAACAGGATCCAGCGATGCATCGCCGTGACATATGGGCTTTCTTGGGCATGGTATTGTGTGTCTGTAGCGCTGGCAGCTGCCTCGCGGTGCACAAAATAAATAGTGTGCCTTTGGGATGCGCTTTCTGACGTTGTTTGACTTGCCATAAAATTCAAACGTAATGCTGCTATGGCTGTATAACGCATAAGAACAGCTTTTTGTTCCATTTATTTATAAATTAAAGTAACTTCATTGTGTAATATTAAACTATTTTTCTACGCTGCAAAATGCACGCAAAACAAAAGTTTTCTACAAAATGTGAAACACTGTGTTTCTTTTCTAAATTCATTTTACTTCACTTCACTTCACTTCACTTAGTAGAATATAGTTAGAGTACATGAAAAACAGAAACTAAATAATCACTTCATATTTATAAAAAAAAACCGTGTTGGACCATGCACTGCTCCCAATCGAGTACGAACTGTTCGAGCAAACAAACGACACCACCCGTAAGGCATGATAATACGAGAAAAATGAAGAACAAAACAAAGCTTTCCCTGACGACCCATCCGGCCCACATATGGATGGTGGTTATCATCATCATCATCGTTTTCATCGTCACCACATGAAGATGGGTTTTGTCAGGTTCTTTCTGCAACGATAACGATACTGGGTAAAGGTTGTAACTGTAGAACAGAAGTATCTTCACCAACATATTGCCTTGAGTCCTTTGGGTAAACAGAAGCTGAATTACAGCAGCACAGGAGTAGATATGTGGGATGAAATTGTATGATTGCTGTACGTGATAAAACAAAGTGTGTACAAATATCTAATGAGCACACTGTCCGGTTAAGCTCGAGAATAAATCATGCTCTATGTTTATCACAGCATAAAGAACCTTGCAACCAGTATGAATCTGAACTACTGACATTACCTCTACGGAGGATAAATCTTTTTTTTGATACCTATTACATTGTAATACTTTGTTCTTGTACTAATACACACACAAAAACATCACAATGCTCGTAGGAGATAAATAACATTGTGAAAAACATTTTTAACATGCTTCACCAGACCTTGAAGAGTGAAGCAAAACGAAAAAAGGTGCAAATAATTAAGTGCACCGCCTGGTTGAAAATCAAACAAGCAACACGTCTCCAAAACAACAAACTAACTAACCCCCATTAAGTTATCATGTATGTCACTATTCGTCCAACAAACTCTCGTCAAAGTTCACCCAACCGTCGCTGATACTATGATACGAACGAATAATTCTGCCTCCTTCCAATTGTCGGTGACCGCCGGTGGATAAGACGAACCGTCCGGAACTTTCACAAGGCATACCGACTCGAGCTGCAGGAACAAACGGGGTACGTTTTTTCCACCCAAAATTAAACCATCCCTTTGCGTCACAGCATTCATTCCGAGAATGGAGGTAAATTTAATTTACAAAATTGAAATCCTGCCTCGGCCGAATTCCAACTTTGCCACTGAATATGAAATTGTTCCAACCGAAACGGATCAACCCGAGCGGAATCATCAAATTTATGCTCCAAAGACCGACACCGACAGGGAAGGCATCGATCCGCGAAGCTAGCAGGCCCATGCGAGAGACAGCGGCAGCTCGTTTGCTGTGCCGAGCGAAAAACGATCGACACCGCGCGACGGGGCACAGCGGCCGGGATCGGCACCGGGGCGGAGCAATGCTAGGGGTCGCCGGTAATGATGGCGAAGAGTTCTGTTCTTGTAGCTCGTTTCTGTAGAGCAGCAAAATGAACGTACAGTCGATTCCCGGTGGCTTCGCGCTTTCGTGCCCGTAATCCGTCACCTTCTCAAGGGACAGCGGTTCGGATGGCAGTACCGGTTCCCTCCGGTGGTGGAACTTTTCTCGCAAATTGGATTTGCCAAGAAACCGACCGACCAAGCCGGTTCCGGGCGTGATGGTGTGCGGTGGGAAAAGGAACCCAGGCGCGCGACCTTTCCGATTTGCTACAAATCTTCCAGCGCCAGGGAAACACAACAGTTTGCGAACTGCCTAGCGTTTCGTAGTCGTTCCGGTGGATGTTTCTTTTCTGTTTGTCTTGCTTGAATTTCGTTCCTCAGTAAGAGAAGGCTCCGGCCTGGAGATTGAAATCGTTCTAGGTTTGCTGGCAATCATTCTTCGTGAGGTGAAAATTTATGTAAGATTTTATTGTCCACCCTCAGCCAGGTGGAAAAGCTATGCGAATGAGAATACCAGTAGTGTGGAAAGGTCGGTGCTCATAGTTGATTGCAATTTTTACGGGCATGTGTAAGGTTTAAGACACTCTTTACGTATGTGAGATTAATAATAAAAAGTCACAAAAATGGTCTTCACCATTTCAGTGTAATTTCACATACGTATATGTTCGTTCATTCTTTTTTTAAAATTTAATAAAAAATATTTTTCCAACACATGCCGATGTGTAATTTTTCATGCAGATTGTTTTATGTTTATGCACTTTCATAACCATAATTACATTGCGATACAATGATTTGTCTTTATTTTTAGCCATGAGCTCAAATCAATAAATACTTGCAACTTAGGTGGGATTATGAATGTTTGTATGTCAAATTAATTGTTCCCAATATATAACAACTAAACTATTGGAGTAATACAATAGCCCTTTTCCAAAACGACAATTGCTCTAGATTAAATAGAATTTTCTTTTTTTTTTGTTAAATCAATAAACCATCCAATTCCATAGTGGTAACCTCAATTTTCGAACAGCGTGATGAACAACTGGACAGGAATGAATGACTCGTCAGAAAATGGCTCCCAGATAACACAGGATAAATAACAACAAAACAGCTCATCATTCTCTCACTGTCAGTGGTCCCACAGCAAGCCGAGAGGTGCCACAACAAGCCCTTAGGAGCCGACAACTCACAGATTTGCAGAACAACAACAGTTTCTGCTCCGATTGTACCAACAGTCCCCGATGGTCGGTGAACGTAGGAAACGAATCCAATGATCAAAAGCCCCCCCATGCGGTATGCGAATGACGGTGGTGCGAAGCCAAAGTAAATAATTCACAAAAAAAATGAGAGAGTAAAGGAAAGAATGACATGCACCATTTCCCTGGCTACCTGGAACGACCAATCACGATGCCGTATGCTGCCGCAAGCTCCAGCTTCTTCGGCACCATGACTTTTCTTTCCGCCCCCGACGGGGGCACATGCGGGCACATGAGTGTACGGTGATATGAACACCACAACGAAATAGCTTCCCATTGCACGGCATCACCACTGTCACCTTGCCCTGTTTAACCGACGTTTGACTTCCGTAAAGCATAACAAATAAACACTAGTACACTAGCGATGGGCCGGAGCAGCAGGCTGCCGCAACCGCAATCATACCGTGCGCGTCATGCCCCGCCGGCCACCGTCAGTTCCGGAGTGCTGCACGCTGAACCGTGAGCTGCTTGTGGCAGGGTCGAGAGTTTTCGGGACGTGTAGTACACCACCCGAGCCCCGAGGTTAAGATTGATCTGTCTCTCATCGTCCACAAGCTCGACACCACTTGTCAACGAAATGTTAAGCCCCCGGAAACATACGCAACGGTCTTCCACCGGTAGCACCGCACCGTGGCCGTAGGGGGGGGGGGGTGGGTCGTGCTCCCAATATGCAACAATGGCAATAATAAACCTGTCACTTTATTTGCCAACAACTACGCGTACCCTCCGTTCCGGTACGACCATCAGTTTCATCACGTGGCGGTTTGTTACACTTGACACTTGACTGTCGACCCACCGCTTAGGTTGGTCATGAGTGGAGCGGCCCCGAATAGACGGTGCCCATTTTTCCTGCGTTTCGCCCACCGCCTTACACGATCAACCGTTTACCCGCACAAGTGCTGCCGTATGTTGAGGCGCCGTGTCTTGGCGCGTCTCGACAGTACCGAAAACTGACCCGGCAGCTAAAATAATGTAATTTCACAGGAAGACAGCAGAAGAACGGGTAACGGTGGACAGGGCAATTTGCTACTTACATGGTACAAACAGCAACCCAATCGTAACAACCAGCACGAAGACATTCCATCGGGGTAACATTGTTGTTCCCCGGTGCGACCCGTTCGCCGGACAGTGCAGGGTGAAATTCCTGGAAAAAAATGGAGAGAAAACGAAGAACGGATTAGTATTGCTGGCCATTCGACTCGGTGAGTTCCTTATACCCACTGGTGCACAACACAAATGCACACACACACACACACACACACACACACACGTGTATACAACTTCCTACCACTGGAGGGAGGATATGTCAGATTGGATGGACATTGGTTGCGACCGAACCGAATGATGTACACGTGCATTAAACGTTCCATCCTGCCAACGTTCCGTTCATTCACCCGAGCCACTCAAATCTCGAGCACCGAGTATGTGAAACGGAGCAGCGTCAAGCTGTTGCCCAGGCAGTGGTACAGCAGACACATGGCAGCAGCGGAGAAAAAGTTTTTCAATATTTATACTAATTTTATTGCCAACCGGAAACATGTGCACACATGTGCCAGGACGCAGACATGACCGGACGAACCCGAGCTGGTTGAGCTGGCGAAGTTTTTCCTCCTTGGCAGCAAGTGTGACGAAGGGGAAACCGTAAGAAACGTGGTTGGTATCGTTCAAATCAATCGAATATTGTTCGTTACTCTTTTGCTCATGCTTCACAGGTTTTTTTCCTCACAGTTAGCAAAACGAGAAATTGCTTCCCTGACACGAGGAACAATTTGAAACCAGGAGGGACTTACTTTTGAAGAACAGCAATAGTATAGCGGAAATGATGGGATGATTTATTAAAGGCATGAATTAAAGGAGTTTTAAAAATTGTTTTATATGAGTGTTTTATTACAATCAATTTATTACAAACTAATGCTCAAACATTTAAAAGTTTACATAATTCCGCTAGTGTGTAACGTATAAAATACGTCCGATGTGAGCCTATGCATCTACATTTTTCCCAGTGCATATCGATCATGTTTCATGATCTACTTTGCAGATTCATATAGAAAAAAAAGAAAGATTATTGATAAATGGTGCTAATGCCGCAATTAGTATGACTTCAAATAAAAAGAAAAATACATCATAATAGCATCAAAGCGAGTTACGTACAAAGCTACCTCAAGTAATTGTCCAATTGTGTAGCAAAAAGACCATGCTTTCGTTCCGTTCAATTAACCCTTTTCTGCGCGATTCATTGAAATCTCTGTGATCGTGATTACATGAAATCACCATTACATGATATTTATCCATCTATTTAACACGCTCAACGTGATAAATGGGGCTAATTGAATTAATGAATGGTGCTTGAAAGGTATCGATCCCTAGTAGTAATGAAAAAAAAAATCCACGTATGAGATGTAAAAAATTAAGCGAACGGAAAACGTTTCAAGTTTCAGCATGTAAGTATATAATTAGCCACCTCTATACCAACTTCCGACAAAAAACTATGTACCGAACGTTCTCTTATCAAACAAATTCATTAAATCCCACCCAAAACCATATCAAAGCTCGTAGAAAACACTTTACGTACTACTTTAATCCCACGTAGAATTTTTTGTTCAGTCCACCTCGTAGGACCTACAATTGACACTTAAAATCACTTCACCGCTTCATTCCCCAACAGTAACCAAACCAGCGAGCATTATGTTGGGAAATTTAATAGCCAAATCCTTGTCAATACGGTCTGGACATTTTTCTAGCCCCTTACAGTTCGCTTGTACAATAACTACACTAACGGTTAGCCTGAAAAAGAAGCTAAATCCCTAAAGTGATGAGGGTAAATAAGAATGTGCGTTCCCCGAGAAAAAAAAGTTAACGCAGCGATAAGCCCGACGCAATTGCTCCAAATCACTTCGGCCGTAGGGCGCTGGAAGCGTATCGGAAAGCTGTCGGCTGCTGCCACAGCACAACTTGAAGCAGCATGTACGACCGTAAACGAAAGCGGTCACAAAGCGATCCATAAAAAAGGGTTGTTCATTGTGGGCACGTGCTTACCGCCATTGAGCAAGGTTCCGAAATCGAAAGAACTGCACGGGAGATGTATCGGCGCTTCACCGCGTTCTATCGGCAAGCGGCTAGATCCTCACCTCAAGGCGTACCAAAGCTGCCATCGGCTAGAAGAGAGCGATTGAGTGCCGCACTTTTCCTTTTCTTTTGCGATCGTAAAATCGGGTAATCGATTATAGTCCTCGACGGTGTAACGCTACGCTATCAGCCCTTTCTTCTCCCGCATCACTTCAAAGGTATGAAGTAGAACATTTTAATACTCAATTCTGAAGTGGAAAATATGCTGGACACTATGTGAAGGCTATGGCAAAGAGAAAATGTGAAGCCAGAGATGAAAACACACAGACACACACACACACACAAACATAGACCAACCAGCAGCCTGTCAATAGCTCTATCAACGTCGTAAAGTATGCAAATCAATTGATCACGCAGCGGAAGCGAAACCCAGGGCCGACAGCCGGCCAGGAACCATTTGCCCCTGAAGATCAAATCCCGCGTGCGAAAGTAAGTGGTGCTTCTTGATTGCATATCGAGCGACAACCGGGCTACACTTTCCATACGTCGACAAAAAAAAAAGTAAAGCACGACAAGAAAAGCAGGGAAAACATCAAACCCTAAAAGAGGCATAAAAGCAAAGCCACTGCTGTGCCCCAGCACATTTCCCGCCACTGTTTCCAGCTTCAACAGCAACTCAGCCGAAAGAAATAAAATCTAGAGCCGAAAGGAAAATTGGTCCTCCATTTCGGGGGGACTTCCCTTCATCGAAACCAGGACCCGCCCTGTCCCGTCGTAAAGAAAAACGTAAAGAAAACGCTGCTGGAAAATCTTATATCTTCTACGAAATGCGATTCATATATTTCAGTCCGGTTTTGGGAACCCTTCTACTCCAACCGTGTCTAAAAGCTTGAAGAAAGAACACGGCTGAATATGAAGCGCAGCAACGATGAAGGGGGAAGAAATCAAAAATCCATTGTCGTCATTTTCGAACGCAGAGGTTCCGTTTCTCTACGCCCAGTAAGCAGTCGGGGAAGATCACGGTTTGCTTCTGCTACTGCTCAGGCAACGCAGCCGGTGGTAGGCTTTCTAAGTGTTTCAGATCAAGCCAATAAAGAGAGCGGCAAGAGACCGCACCGTGAATCGAGATACGTGCATCATAACTTTAAGCCGTACAACTTCGGCGAATCCTGCCACATTAGAAGAGCAGCAGAGCTTGCCAGCGCACGGGGCACGTTTCGCTAGAAATTGATTCCTTTATAGGCGAAGAATGCGATGTGATACGATATTGGAAATTCATAAAATTATTTTGATTTCCTTTTAATGGTCCCACTCGTTGCTGCATGAGCGGCACCCAGGTGGCACTGTGGACAAATCGTTCAATTGCATAGAGAAGTCGAGAAACGATGGCAAGATAGAGCAATGTTATCGATTAAATTGAATGAAAGAAACGAGACACATTCGGAAGGCAATGGAGAGCTCTCCGTAACGCCTTGCTAATATTCGATTTATTCCATCCGTATCTCAATAAACTAATCTTTCTCAGAACTCCTTCAACCGAGATATTTAGTTTAAAAATCCACTTACAAATTGGCCCCCTGTGTGTTGCTTCCTTCCCAAACGCAACCCGCCAAAGACGCCGGACTCGTTCTCTTTTTCTTATATGATTCCAAATTATCATATGCATATGGTCGCATCGAAAAACGATTCAATAATGCTGGAAGCAGCCTCAATAGTTCTGTCAAGCACACGTGGTCAATAAAAGCACTGCTTGTCGTTGTGCCATATGCCATTATAGCTACAGTTGTACACTGAAGGCAGCCTCGCTGCCCACTTTCCCTATTTTGCTGACTGCCGTGTGTCTCACATTCACTCCGAAATTGTTTTCCCTGCATTCTTTTCTGTTGTCAGTATAAGCTTTACCCCGACCCATCGTACCGTGCGCACCCGGGAGGAGCTGCTCGTTTGCATATCAGAGACAGGCAGCGATCGGTAGCGCCAAACGAAACATGACCAACAAACCGGACAAGGTTAGTTTTGCGTTTGCTCCGGTCCCACGCTCGAGTAGAATGCAGAGCGAGCAGAATTTTCCACTAGCATCAAACGGTTCTGGGATCGTGCCGCTACGAAAGCAAATGGTGAAAGAAAGGCAGCGGCAGCAGCAGCAACAGCGCGCACAGCAAGGGCAGCCGCCCACTCGCTTCTAGCGCTTACGACCGAACGCGACGGCGAGAAGCAATGGATGATAATAGGATTTCTTTTTATTTGCATTAAACCTGGAAACCTGGTGTGCTGGAAAAGTCGGGCAAAAAGATGAAGATGAGTCGATTGATTTCCATGCATCACGTCGCCGGATCTGTTTTCGTAGCTTGCTGTCACGCTTCATGCTCCCGCGTCTGCGTTCCCTGAGAGTATTTTGTTTTCTTGCCGTTTTCTCTCTACGTGTATTTATCTTTTTTTGTCTCAAAAGGTTTAGTCGAGCTTGCCGGGCCGGGACCATTCCGGAGGTGGAGAATGGTGTGCAAGCTTTCACACACAACTACCCGCCGCACAGCCGACCGAAGCGACGGTGCCGCGGCGGTCCCGGGTCGGCAGGCAACTTCCCGCCGAAAGCAAAATAGACGCTGATCATCAACAGACGAGTAAATATTGACAAATGAGATTAAAAATGAATTTCGATCCGCGCGTGAAATTGATCAAACCGATTGATTCGGTGCGGTTTTCGGGTGGCGTACGGGTTGGTGGTGAGCGCAGGCATGGAGGCGCCCAGTGCTTCGTTTACGCGCGTACTGAAAGAGCGGGGGAAATAATTCATCATTCATGGCAGCGCTTGATTAGCGTGGCCGGGAATGGAAACAAAAAAAAAGGAAAAAAAAGTTGACAGCCAAAATTTATGCAAAACGGAACAATAACGAAACAGAAATTGGCATAATATAGGGGATGTCGAAAGCTTTGCGTTTTAGGTAAAAATAATATTTCAAATATTATTTCAAACATCATTTAGAACAAAACTACTACGCACTATTCAATTCATCTTCAATTGTAGATATTTGTGTAATGTAACAAGACTGTCCAAACTCTCAATCGGATTTAATTCAATCCAAAAAGTCGGTTTCAGTGGCTTAATGGTTGCGTACATTAAAATTTAAAGTGCAATTGTTCGGAAGCCCATTGTGTAGAGATGATAACAGACAACAAACGGGTTCGTTTGCGAAAGGCGTATAACCTTGAACCGGATGCAATTAACACCTAATCACTGTATCTAGCAGCTGATGATGAAAGACATGAAGCCCATCCGTTGTGTGTCCAATGTGTATCAGTCGGGGCTTAGGGCAATAGTAGTGTTTTCTTCCTCCTGTCTAGCACCATTGAAACGGTGCATCCAAGTTGTGCTTTCATTTCATTGAATTACACGATTGATTTAGTGTTCATTGAATTTGCACGGTGCACAAAATAGTTCAGCATTACCGTTAGCGTATGGATCGTTCAGTAAGAATTTTCTAGCGGAAAGTGTTTTCGCTTCACCTCACAAAATCAATTTATTTATTGCTTGCAGCAACAGCCCCCTCGAAAGGAAACACTTCCCTAGTAACAACAACTGCCGCCTACAAGTTTCATTTCCTTGGGCCCCGTTTCTCCACGTGAAACCATAATTCACTTCATTTTTAATTTTATTAAATTTTCGATAATTTATGACCCTCGAAACCATCGGCATCTTACAACGGAAACCTATCCTCCTCGGCAGGGAAACCGGTACAGCCCAGGGTCACTTGTGACGCTTATCATACCTTCAGCCTGCTAGAGGTTTGGGTTTGTGTGCCGCGTCAATGGTCAACCGTTTTCGAACCACCGTGCCCTATTGCCTTCTCCGCAAAGCATGGAGGAAATGGAATGTGAAATAACTGGTCAGCGCTTGTGAGCGAAGCAAAAAAGAAAAACTCCCCGAACCCGTAAACGGAAAAATATCAATCTTCAAGCAAGGGAAAAAAGCTGCCCACAAACAGGATACAGTGTTTCGTTTTTTTTTCTGTTGGCTTTGCTTTCCTTTTCCGGCTTTAGTTCCCCCTTTCCCGTACAGGGAACATATTTCCCGTTCAGTTTTGCTCACGTAACCATTTTCGTTTTCTTCCGGTTTATTTCTTGTTATTTCTTCGTCGGTCGTTTCCGTCCCCGCCACCGTGCGTCGTGTTGCTTGCTTTTTCCGCATCCACCGCAACGGTAGTGTCGTTATTCTATGCCAGGCTTGCCACTTACCAAGGCACCACTATCCATCGAAGGACTAGAGCGAGGGATAAAGATATCGTCCGCGACGGCACGGCACACGTATGGGAGCGACGCTGGCCGCGCTGAACGATATGATGAGGTGGCATAACGATGAGATTTATGAGTAGTGACGATGGAAACTTGCTACCCATAGCTGTCCCGCACGAGCCACGCTTCCTGCCAACGTTTCCTCCGGATAACGAAAGGCCCGTCACACGTGCGGCTCATGTAGCGCCACTTCATACGCTGTTTTACGAGGCAGAGAGAAATGTGTGCACATCTAAAAAGTGTTTGCCACGATAGATTTTTTTCGCTTTACTTGGTTCATTTTCACAACAAAAACAGATCGAACAGGCGGCGCGAAAGGCATGTAGCCGCTAAATCGCATTAAAGAAATCAACCCCGTCGAACGAAATTGAATGTGACAGCAATCACGACGGCAAACAAAACTTAATACGCTCCACCACCGCCACCAACGCGACCCTTTGTCGGGCCGAAGGGGTTTTTTATTGAAATTCCATTCTGTCGTAGTAAATCATTTTCACTCCGTTTCCGGCACTCATCAATCAACCATTGGGCCCGGCTTCATCCCGGCGAGGAGGTAAGGGGAAACCGCCCGCCAAGGCGGGCGTGCGTGTATGAGCCTGTGAGATGGTAGTTTACGGGTTTCCCTCCCACTATATCGTTGCTTTTCTCTCCCAGCACCGCCCATCGGGGGTAGAAAAAAGCTCACCACAGCAACGAAACTAACCGTACCGAGGCGTGCATATAAATTTATTAAAAATTTATTATTACACGAGCTGGCAGCAATAAGGAAATATTACGCGCCACCGAATGATTTATTCGTTTATTTTGACATTCAACCGTGCACTCCGGCTTGTTAACGTGTTCCCGGGATGGTGGGCGGCACGTTTTATTATGCCTTCCAGACACCGGGCTGAACGTACATGCTAGTGCGGTACGAAGTGTGCAGAACTGAGCAGCATACATCAGCGACCGCTTAGATGAGGCATGAACTGTGATAAAGTTGTGCCACTTTGCCCCCCCCCCGTTTCTATCAAAAAGCACGAGAAGTTTACTTTAAAAGCATACATGTGCGGTGTGTGGAACAACTTTCTGCCGGAAAGTGACGCTTACCAAAAACTTTTTCCGTGACAAAACGTTTAAGGAGGTATACAAGAAGACAACGCATCCTCCCAGCAAACTTTGGTCAAATATGTTTATTAGTTTTGCACTTGCTGCTCGTTCTGTTTTCATTTTCAGTTATAAAAAAGAGTCACTGATCACAAACTGCTTTTAAAAACTATGTGGTTTAGAGCGTTGCCTTCCTTCAGTTTGCAAAACACTCTAAAGAGGCACCACTTTATTCCATTTTGTTTTTACCGTTTGCTCATAGCGATCCCTAAACATTTTTGTTATTTTAATTTGGAAAAACACTCACACACACACGGCCACCCCATGCGTTTCCGCCGCAACCATACATCGCATTATTGTGTAAAAGTCACTTTGACGTCTTACAATTTGCGTCTTGGCAATCGCTAGCTGGACCGAAACAGCATCCGAGCGATGGGTACCGAGATACGCCGATCGTTTAAGCAACTGAGGATGCTCTGTTTTTGTTTGTCTATTATTCCCTCTCTCACACACTCTTCGTCTATCACTCTATCGCTCCACTTTCCCACTCTCCAACAAAAGGTATATTTATCCTCACACGCCTCGTATCTGTGGCAAAAGTGATTTGGGACGGGAAAAGTTTTCTTTATCCCAACTTTTACAAGACACACAAACACATCGAGCAAAGGGGATCCGTTATCGCGCGAGTCGGGAAACCGATTTCCGACCAATCAGCTTCCCAACGGCGCTGGCGGTAGAACAGTAGAGCTTGTTATTTTTCTTCGCAGTAACGCCCTGGATGTCACGCGACCAGCGAAGGCAAGCTGCGTCGGTGGGATGTTTGGATAAATGGTTTTACTCGTAGGATGTTTACTCATCCCTCGTTTGCCTCATCCCTCGCTTTAAAACTCCTTTGCGATACAGGCTTAACTTGTATGAAATGGTTTTTTCTTCCAGCACATCCTTTCGCTAACAAAATTGTAATAATACCTTCAAGAGCTAGAAAACCCCTAATTAGAATGCGCAATTGGTGAACTGAATCGGGATGCCAGCAGAGTGCCAATTGTTGCTCCATTATGTGCCATAATATTTCAATTTATTTTCATTGAAATAATTTTTCAATAATATCTGGTTAAAGATTTACTCAAATTACATAAACTTTCAATTTAAGTAGAATTATCATTTACTCAGGCGAAATTCATCACTCTAAAAAGCTTTCAGAAAATGGTTTTCTCGTGAAAAACATTGCGCTACAAGCGCAGTTCGCTCAGATTACTGTGAAATCTCATGCAACTTGATCTGATTTTTAATTGAATATTATTGATAAATTGCAAAACATTTCCTTCATAACAAACTCAACCAAGGAATCACAGGTTCTTGGAACGCTATTTTTGAATAACGACCGCCACTACGTAGGAATTGGGAAAACATCCAATTCGAGGAACACGTCAAGCTGCCCATAATCGTTTGGCATAATCTAGCACACAGGTTTTCGTGATGGTGAATGCATTTTTCAATTTCATCTACTGCGTCTAGAATGTTCACCTCGCTAAAAGTAACATTTTGAATCAACAATAGTGTTTAACAAATTATAATTTATAAGAATTGAACAATGATGCCCGAGTCTAGGAGGGTTTCCTCAGCTCAGCTCAGATGGTCACCTTAACCTCAGAAATATCTCGATTTATATATTTGATTTTTTTTTTAATACTTTCAACGACTTTTTTTCAAACAAATCAATTTATAACTTAGCTAACCAGAAATTACCAGAACCTGAATGAATGTCTCAGTGACATTAACGTGAGACAGAAAGTAACAAATCGTCACCACTGAGGTTTTAGTAATAAACAACATAGTTAAAGAGGCATGATTGATGTACTATGATTTGTAAGGTCTTTTTTTTACTTTACCCTAACTACAGTTAAACCCATTCCAATCACAATCGGTAACAAATCAAAATAAGCTACATTCCTTCACTGTAGAGCTCTTTCAAAGCATTTTAACTTCCGAACAGCAAACCCCACAGCAAACGGGCAGTGAGTGCAGTGCGAAACGAGTCGACAACAACACAGGGAAGATGGAGCACTCTGCCCTGAATTATTCATACCGGTCACTGCTGCAACCCACCGGCGCGTGATTGCGAAACTGGGCAAAATGCCGGCACCGGTGCAGCTCCACGGTGAAGCCATGTTTATACGCTCGCTGACTTATCGATACAAACTGCGATGGCGCGAGGAAAGGGGGCACCGCGTGCACGCCCCACCAAGCTTCCCAGGGAGTGTAGAGCAGCAGTAAGGAAAAAAAAGCAACATAATTAACTTTCCATGCTCTCATGAATAATGTACCGTGGGGAACGCGGTAGGATTAGCAGCAACAGCAACGTCCACCACGGCATCGGGTACCACAGCCTTAAAGTCGCGTTCGGATTTATTTCGATCTCTTGCTCTTCAAATTGAATATTGCTACCGAACCGTTTTGCCGGGTGAAACCGTGAACAAAAGATTCGTTTCGGGTCGGTAGCGGTTGGTGCAAAGAAAGGTGAATGGGGCAGCCGTTTCAATCCTGCTCGTTGCGTTGGGATGCTTAAAGTTCGCACCACTACCGATTCAACCGATGTCTATTTACGCTTGTCTTTAGCCTAACCGAGCTGGAAGACGCGTAGTGCCGCGATCGAAACGGTATCATTTTCCAATTAACTTTATAATACTCTCCTTTCCGGACAGCATTCTTGTGATGGTACTTCAAAAGGAAGCTTTTCTGCAACGGCGAGACAATGGAACAATTCTATGCCAACTGCTGGTGCGCATTATTTTAGCAACCTCTAAGACAGGAATAGTGTTTCGCAAAAGTTTTTTTTTATATTTCGTGGAATGAAATTTTATTCCATCAACAATCTCACGATTAGAATGATACCGCCACCGAGACAGCATTCCTATCGTCCGCATTTTCTATTGCTTCCCTTCTGTTTCCTGGTCCCTACTGAGCATCCATGTCTTACTCCCAATATCTCTCCTTCTTGCTCACTTCTATTCCCTATCACCTCAATCCCAGTTTGCTGGCAAACAACTGAACGGTCGATGAAATCTTAATTAATGAAATAAATTACTATCATCAACTGCACTTCAGCTCACTTATTTCTCACTCAAACTACTTCACCCGTGCCTGTGCGAAGAAAGCGGGCTAGATACACAGCCACACACACCCACCACTGCCAGCTGGCTGCATTGAAAAGGGACTCTCAAGAGCGGATGCGGGGGAAAATTGATATGTATCGAAGACTTACGCCGATCCCGTGACCCGACTTCATTTCGTACGAAATTGGCACGGAATGGAAGCGAAACGGTACGGCGGCATATCCTTACCTCGATCCATCCTCGCCCGCACCGCTTCCCGTCCAGTGTGTCCTACGTAAGACGATGCCGGAAAGCTTCCTATCACTCGGTAGTAGTACCGGTACTAAGCACTAGCAGTTTTCAAAGCAGTGCCAGCAGTGAGCAGCTATTTGCTTGTTAATGAGATTTGTGCCGTGCTTTGTACATTACAGTGTAGGCGTTCATCAAGGGAGGGGGTTGGTGTATGTGTGTGTAGTGTGTGTGTGTGTGCATAGTTCAATACCTTTCCCGATTCAGCTGCAGCAGCATTATAAAAAGTACTATCCCGATCGGATCACTACACATGGGTCCACGGGCATGGGACGGGCAAAAGTTACTACGGCAAATGGGGAAGGATGCTGTACCCGGTCCGTTTCGGGAGGCGGAGAACTGAACACAACGCTTTGACCGTGGGGTGCCATTATCTGGCCTTCGATATCTGGCACCATTCCGGGAGAAGCGATCGATTGACCGAGCACGACCGAGAGTGTGCGCTCGGGAAAAACACATTAATTTCATTTCCACCGTGGGGGGAAACTCACTCCGACGGCCATGGTCCCCTTGTGGAACCGTGTGGAAACATACGGGGAAAGATTTTTATCCTCGTGCCATCCATTTTCGCACCGTTACAAATGGTCAGCCTTCGGTGGGTTGCGATAGTTTCCGGCTGGCTATCCGAACTAATACAGCCGGAAAGCGAAATGATGGTAATATTTTTAACTTACGCTGTGGCAAAATGTACCACACAATGTAGCGAAACTCATCATTAGATCATTTGGATAACGGATACGTGATACCGTAGATTGAAAGCCTTTTGCCCAAAAGCTTTTGCTGGAGCTTTCTATTTGTCCCGAATGTCCTACAAATTCCTTCTTCGATCTCGTGCTCCTTCACGTGCTTCCGTCTCAGTGAAGATGCCACTATTTAACTAGCCAACTTTATCCCAGAAATAATGCCATTCCCAACCGCCAAAAACCCCCTTCCCTCGAGAATCAATAGAGCAAAACGTTGGATTTTTTTAAAATCCCCGTTTTCTAATCGTATCTGCCAAACCGCTTCTGCGGAAGATCACTTCCTTATGCAAACAGTTGTGTAGGGGCACACAAAAACAAAAACAAAATGACAAAAGTAGAAAGGGAAGGAAACGTACAGAAAATCTCCACGATAAAGCCATCCCGAGCCAGAACTGGGAAGGGAACCACTGTCAAATGGTAGGTTCTTCCCCTTTTTCAAGCAGCAATTTTCAGTATGCAACCCAGGATCATTCTCTTCGTGAAGCGAGAGACAAAAAAATAAGAAGAGAGAGAATGATAGAGAGTGGGAGAGGGAGGGGGGAGGGAGGGTTCAAGAAGTGCCGGGACATCGCCAGACGTGAACCGTGGAGCGTGTCTGCTACCCATTCCACGGCCACATTCAATATTCACTAATCCACCCGCACCCAGTGTGAAGATTATCGGATTACGAATTATGCTTCCTCATATTCTGCTGCTGTCCGCTGCTACCGCCAGCATCGTGGGCTTAGCAATTGTGTCACTCGATGCTGGTGCTGCTCCCGTTTGCGTATTCTCCATTTCATATCGCGCTGCAGCAACAACCAAACCTGGCTTAGGCGCTCCGGAAGAAGATTGCTTGGGTGGGAAATACTTTTGCGCTCGCTTCTCTCCGGCGGCAGCATCCGCTTATCGAGGTTTGCGCGAAAGCCGTGCACCGGCTTCAAGTCACGCTCGAGACTTTTCGGTGCTACCGTCTACCCTCGGCGAAGCGTTTTCCTTTCCGTCGGCACACACCGAGCCGACGTTCGTTTAGAACCGTGGTCCTCTTTCTGGGAGCAACAGACTAGCCGGAGCCCTTGCTGGTGACGCGTCGCAAGGACAAACGGTAAGAACACATCCACGTTACGGATGAACGTAGCGAAATGAACGGCAAACGAAACGCAGAAAGCTGTAGCCCGAGTCAACGAAATCCACACGAACAGACCGTCCGTTTCAGCGTTTTGCAATGTATACGGTGAGAACGTGGCAATCGGTGCGTCCGGCCTTACGGTTATCAGGCCCTCCCACGATACGGGATGCCTTCTTCAAAACGACATCTTCCAATTCGGCTACCGGACCGGCAGGAAGCAGATTAGCGTGTGCCTTCCCAATCCCGGCGCTTCCTTCGCAACCGGCAACCGACGACTGCTTGAAATGTCCCACGCAAAAGGACGACAGTTTGCAAGCAAACCACCCGTTGCCGCTGCTGCAGCCCTTAAAAGATGATAGGATCCATTTCATTGTATGTGCGTGTGAGTCGGGGTGAATTTGTAGCTATTGTTCTAAGGGATTTACACGGCGACAGTGGCAGCGGTGGATAAAATGAAGAGCAGCAGGTTTTACTTTTGAATATCTGATTCCTGAGCAGCTCAGTACCGTCACTTTAAAGCCCAAGATCTGCTCGTACTGAGCAGTAGCAGTACGGAGGAGTCCCGGCTAGGGTCGGTATTTTGATAAGGGTTTTCACTTTCCCTCCCCGGTTCAATAGGGGAAAAAGCACGGCAAACACGACGTGACGTATTATGGAGACAGAGGCAAAGCTTACTCGGGCTGTTCCCTGCCACCAGCTCGGACAGGTACAAGGATTCCGGCAGGCCATCCGGCGTGATAAATGAGAACCCGCTCCCAGTGATGGGTCGGAGAGCTTTGGGGTTTTGAACTGTGTTGTCGTCTTTTTTCACCGCTCTCATTCTTTGTTTTCATGTTAAACCTTAGTACCTTAGCTGGCAAGAGGGGAAGTAGGGAAGGAGAGAAGAGAGTAAAATGAAATATCCCGAAACATGCTAACGGTCGTCCCCTGGTTCGATGAAAAATGGTGCCTCATCGTGAAGCATTTTATTACACCAGCTCAAGCACGCCAAACAAGCATGTTGGTAACGTTTTATCGAGCGCAGAGGATTTCACACACTCCGGATCATGTTATTCGTGTACGGGAGAGAAAAATGAACGTTTGAGTGTTGTGACAAGCATATGTACCGTGCTTATCTTGCACTTTTGCAATGCTTTTAATACACCTTTCTTGTATGCGATGTGCTGTTTCCCTAGCGTTTTACTACTTGTCGTAGCAATGTGAAACAATTTAATATGGAAGGAGTTGCATTCGTGCCCAAATTTTCGTTCAATGAGTTCTTACTGTAAAAATTAAGTAAATTTTCTTAACTAATACTTCACAGGGAAGAGCATGAAAGAAAAATAAATTTCCCAAATAGCAAACTTACAAAACCAATCCTGAATTAGTACACTTACAAGAATCACGTTGACTCCACTAAAAGAGTCAGCTCAATTTAATGAACAAACACAAACACTCATTCAATGATGAGAACACCTGATTTGAGAGATCAAGCATTAAAATTGAGCCCTTAACCTGAGCTATAGTCACCCTACCATACGGCTCAGACAGACTTTGCTTAACCAGCTGCCATAGGTACGTACCTACGACCATTGCACGATCCCATTTCATATTTTTCAATTAAGTCTCCCCCCATTTTCTATTCAGTTTTTAAGCAGTACTTGTGCTACCACCGAAACCGCCTTCCAAACCATCGCCAAAGGAAAACTTATTGAACACATTTAATTGCTAGAAATCTCAACCGTACCTAACGGCTCGCCCGGGGTTACAAAATTGTCCCGTTTGCTGTACACATGTTAGGTGAATGTGTACACAATAACATATTAGCCAAACCCCAAACAGGCAAACATTAATTTTTAATGCAAAAATCAAACACACGTACATTATGCACAAAAAGCATGTACAAGATTACTACGGTAGCTACACACCACCGCCACCGGTGGGTCAAATGGATCTTTCGTTGTACGGATACAAACCCCTTTTTCGGAGCTCCTGTCACTTGTACTTGGCATTGACTTTCCCGGTAGCGCCTTCGCCACACATCGACGGCACTTTCTTTTCCTCTCGCCAGTGTAAAATGGGAAGAAGAGCTCGTTCATGTCGCATGCATAATCGATAAGCCCTGTTACATGTTCAATTTGTACATCTGGAGTCATGTTTGCCTTTCATGTAGCAGCACTTTATTACTTGCCTGCCATTCCCTCTGACTCCCCCTACCCCCTACGAACAAGTGTGTTTGTGTGCGGAAATTTGTACACCAGCATTGGCACAGCATTCCCTGTTTTCAGCATTCTTGAACAACCAGAGGAAACAGTTTTGTTTTGTCGCACATCTAACCCGTTCTCCGTGATGTTAATATTCAAGCTACATTATTTTCAAATAAAGCTACCATTTGCACTGCACTTATCAGCTTCTGGTTTGGGAAAACTTTTGTTTCATACTTCAAACTACATGTCCACCACATTTTGCTGACACGCTTGTAAACTTTCTATCCCCAATACAAAAATAGTTAGTCTACGATTAGTTTCACTTGCCACACAACTGCACACACACTGTAATAATAGATGCAGCAGAGAGCAGTACAATTCCAACGAACATCTACAAAGTAAACATTTTGCAGGCAAATGAAGCTTTAATTAAAATGGGTGAGCATATATTCAACCGTCGTCAATGGTTACCATTCCACGATATGACGTCACGGAAAATATCTGTTCTCCAAAAACTGCTCGTTTAAAAAAAAAGTTGCTCACTCACTCACTTCTCATCTTTCGCTTCTCGGCAGCCACTTGCGAAGAGGCACCCGGTACTGTGCCGTACTTAAGCCACTTAAACATCTGATAAATGCAGCACGGAAAACGCTGGAAACCACTGCCACTGTTTTTCCCACAGAACGGATCAATTGATTGCGCAGCAAATACATTTTAATGCCCAGCTTCCGGTTGTGAAACAATGCTGCAAAACCACCGGATGAAAAGTGGAAACAGAACAGAAGCTAGCAGTACCGCCCCGTGTGGCCTCCGTTCGAAAACAAACCCGATGCGATGGTGCAAAGAAAGCAAAACATTAGCGCACAAAAGGAGAGCTGTAAAGTTGTGAACAAGCACCATATATCTTTCTTTGGTTTTTACACAACCATTCGCTACCGCGCGGTAGCCGTTCGTGGTAACGGCACGTATCCTTTGCCGCTTACGCTTTCCCTTTTAATTTCTCCATTTTCGCTGGGCAGCAGTACGCCGCGGGCAACTGTTTACACAGCGGGCTCGGTCGCATTTTTCCAAGAGCGAAGACAAAAGCGTGCAATCGGAAGGTTTTTCTTTAAACTGTTTGCTGATAAAACAGACACTGTGATACGCGTAGCAAATGTTAAATTTCTAGCAATCGTAACATCGATGGGGCAGCTCCGTTTAGTGCGCAACTGTTCACAAAGAAACAGTAGCGACTGCTTTAAAACTTGTTGTGTTCCTCCTATCTTTTTTCTCTCCCTGCTAGTATGCCCCATGACACACTACTTCCATACCTATGAGCCTGGTTTTTTTTCTCTACCATCGAAAGGACCAACCCTTTCGATGTTGCACGTTATCTCTGAAGCCTGTTTGAATGCGAAGGACCTGTTTGCTCTATCTTCGGCGCCACTCCACTCGACCGACCACAGCACGGCATATGAGTGGCATCGTACAATGAATGAAGCTACGTGCAGAGCCCGATTGGAATTCAAGCTGCCCGCACTATCTACCGAGTATGGATTGCAACCATTTCGAATGCGAACGGCTGCCAGCTGATGCGAACGGTTCGTCGATGATGTATATTGTATGTACGACAACCGGTCGAACTACAAGATGCTTTTAAAGAAAATCGGGTTAAATGTTCTCGTTTCAACGATCATGCGGAATTGCTGCGCAAATCATTCCTTCGAGCTTCAGCCGGTTAGAGCTACATGGGTATTTTTTCTTTTTTGTTAGTTCTTATCGTTTATTCTTGTATCATTGCATCCTATTTGTGCTTGGGAGTGCTATCTCGAATGCAAGGTGATTTATTGATCCCGAGTTTTCTGCTCAACGTTAACCATCGTTTGCACTATTTTGCATTCTGTTCCGTATTGTATCATCGTAATATTGCAACTTTTCTATTGTACTCATTTATATATTATTATTTTTCTTTATTTATTTTATAAACAAATTAATTCCAGCATAACATTGAAATTGATGTAAATAATTTAAAACAAAATAAATAAATACATCACCTTTTATTAAGAACAAATGAGCAGTCCGGTTTGCTTATAACACCAGATTATTTTTAACATGTATTTATGAAGGTAACAAACCATGCATTCATGCATTCATAGTTTTGCTCTAATCATTCATCTTTCCATCCTCGCTATCACTGTCATTCCAGTGAGCGTCAAAATATTGGAGTAGAATCGAAAAGCTACTAACTTTGTGTTACGTTACCTTTATTTGACTCTGCTCATTTTTTAACAAAAAAGGGGGAATTATATACGCTAACATTTACAAAAATATTCACTAGGTATTAAAAATAAAATCGATGGAACAAATTACAACTAAAGTGTACGTACGTCCATAACTAACATCATACAAAGCTGTTTGAGTGATAAAACGTAATCCCAAATTAGTGAACCAAACGAGTCCCGCCTTAAATGTTCGCCCAAACAATCGAGAAAAAAAAACGATTGAACTCAGCCTCCTGACGCTCGCATCCATTTTCCGATACATTTTTCTGCCATCAAACTCGTCAGGGATTAATTTTACAGTTTCGTTAGTACATCCGCACCATTTTTTTCAGGCGCTTATCAAAGCGGTTGGAAGAACGTTGAATTCGCGCGATTTTGTTCATTAAATTTTATTCGTCCCAGCGGATATGAATGAATTCAGCCAAATGCTCAACCATCCGTAATCAGGCAACCCGCTTCAACTGTGGCACTTGATGTGGAGTGAAATCATTGTGCCACCACGGTGCGAAACAAAACGGAACCCCTTCGCAACGAGCAACTACACGAAGCGGAACACAATGTTGTGCGCACAGTTTGATTCCTGTCGTAATTACGACGTACGTGATGCTGCTGCAACACGGTCGACATACGATGAGCTGTACGAATTCGGTTGGGCACTGAAACAATCGCTCTCCTATGTTGCGTACATTTCCATTGAACTTGCGTTCAGGGTTTGGTGTGTGTGTGTTGTAAATGCACACGATTAAATCGAAGCGAAGGTACACCATAGTTCGTACACTTTATTAAGCACAAATAATGTTCCATGAAAATGGTAATAAATGATCATTATATGCATTTTTTTGTTCCTTTTCTTAATGCTACAATAAAACACATCGTAGAGATCATATTGATTAAAACGTCATTACGCGTAATGAGATGGATGGAATTTGCAAAACGTTTAACTTAACGTTATCATTCAAGTAATTAAAAATATATTGCTTCATATGTTTCATTCAATCAATCAACTTTAAATGTTAAATTGTAGCCAAAGAAATTGCATTTTTCAGAATTCAGGGGAATGAACATCAGTTTTAATCATCGGTGTATAAAAGCTGCTCTACAATGACTAAAGATTATTGGTAACACCAATGTGCTGCAAATCATGCAGTTTCTTTTTAATCATAAAGTCAATTTAAATATAGAGATTTTCCAAAAAATTTCAATGAAAAACAGTTATTTTATGAAATAGGTAAGTTCGTTAGACACTAAAATTTAAATAAAGTTAGGTATTCTTAAATCACATAAACAATAATACAAGCATTATCAAACTTAGAATCAATACCTAAACGTTTATAGACAGTTCTTCTTCTTCTTCTTCTTGGGTGGTACAGCAACCTCTGTTGGGTTCAGGCCTAACCAGAGCACCATTGTGCTTTGGCTCTTTCTGTGACTGAGTGTACCCATCCATATCAAGACTGTACGGGGAGCTGTTATTAAGTGTACTTATAAGGAGGATAGTCTATATCCTGTGTATGGTGGGCCGGAAGCGGTACGAACGGGATTCGATGCAACGTCGAGCCTGATCGTATAAAACAGGCCTACGCCGCTACCCATGGGACCACCGAGCCGCCCAACACATACACGTTTATACACACACTATATTCTATTTGAAAATATTCTTATACACTATCTTACACACAATAGGAAAACAACCTAATACACAATAGGTAAAGGTGGTTATCAGAGAAATAACATAAACTTAGTACTTATATGCATATACCAGTAACTTTTAAAGCCCAAATGCTCTACTCAGGCCCAAAACGGCCCATCGACCATTGAATGCATTAAACAAGCAAACATTTTCCTCCCTCCTACTTTTAGATAGCCGAAAAATATATAAATAAATCAATGAAGCACAATCGATACCCAGAATGCTCCTATCAACAACCTATCAACAACCATATCAACATAAACTCGCTTTCGGTGCTGTGTTTATTTTAAGCAAAGCGATCCACAGATTAAATCCACCCAATACCAACGTTGAAAACACACATCCTATATCAACAGTCGCTTGCGCCGATCTTCCCAACACCTTCCGAACTGCAGGTGTTGAAAATTTATCTTCACACTGTGCAACCCGACGAGCGTCCCGATTGAACGCATTCGTCCATGTAAATGGTAAACTTTTCTCTCCAACCGGATAGTCCTGATCAATTGGGCAGCAAACTTTCCATCTCCCGTCACCTGCTGGCCATCACCATCACCATACACAACCTCCCAGCCGAGTGCTCTAGGAGCTAAGACCTACCGCTTTCCCACGGATCGGGTTTACAAAAGTTTATTAATTAAGTTACCCCCGCTCAAATGGACGGACAAGCTCACGAAACTGCTCACCGTGCCAGCCTGCTGGACAATGTTGAAGCTGTACGGAGTTGAATACCGCAACCGACAGCAACAAAAAATCCATATACCCTTACTCCAAACTTTTCAAACACACCCGTCGACGTATCGGACGGCTGTGGTAAGGATCTGCCTCCTGTTACGAACCCTTTCTCAACTTGATGTGTGCATGTTGCCTGGGCTGGACCGGGAAAACAAGGGCTCCATCACTTTCGAACAAAGCCGCAAAGCCTGCGTTTTGAGGCTCACTCACATAGCTCACCCTCACAAAATCTCTCACCCAGTCGGGGGAGGGCCCTAAACGGTGGCGCAAAAGAGAATAGCTGCAAGAACATTTTGTTGTACCAAACTCTACCTGCCTTTGATCCTGCAAACCGTCTGCGGACCGCATCCCAGCGTCTGAAGATAATGGGAACGGAAAAGGCGGCCGGTGGAAAACATACCGTTGGCAGTTTTCACATTCTCTGCTAAATTGACTGCAAATGATTTCAATCCTTTCATCGTACCACTCACCATCAGTCTATGCGTGTGTGTATCTGTGTGTTGCGCTTGCTTTTAAGGCGTGGAGCACACTCCCGAGAGTGATAACGAGGCGCATCAAAAACGTAGGGTGGCCAACGAGAGGGTAGTGTCATTCTTGGGCAAACTTCCACACCCTAACCAGAAGCTCTCTTGGTGTGTTTTGAGGCTTCATCGAAAGGTAACTTTGCCACTCGAATCACTCGCCAGAAAAGGTGGAAGCTAATGCGCTTGCTTCTCGCTTACTGCAGCGTCGGCTCTTCGATATTGGCCTTTGAACAAAATCTACCACAGAGACACACCTTCACACAGGGTGCCGGTAAGAGCGGGAGTGCAGTTCTTAAGCCACGAGTGCTCTTGGTCCCGGTTCTTAGACCCTGGGCTAATGATTCTACCGAGAGCACTTGAACGTGACATCACATATCTCATCGACCACGAGCTGTGGCGGTCCTGTGAATGACACTGAACCGCTGCCCAGCCCTGCAATGGCGTTTTCTCATCCCTGCCCTGGGCGGTGGGAAATTCGCACCGAACCAACGCTATCCACATGCGTCCGTTAGCGGTAAGAACTTCTGCCTGGTCGTCCCTAGAAGCTACTTCTACCGCGTTCCACATGTCCGTGCGATTGTCACTTCTCAGTCTCACGCCACCCGACAGCTGCCGGGGAACTGTTCACACTTTGCCTAGACAAATGAATCTGCCGTCCCATGGCGCCATGGAGAGCACCAGTAATTGGTGGTTGTGCTGTTGCTGCTGCTTCTGCAGCTACTGCCGGTGTACAGCAACGGCACGAACTTCATGGAAGCACCGGCGAAGGACATGCCACATCATAGTCAGATTTTATGAAGTATTTCCTTTTTCCACTCAACGATTTCCACCGGCACCGAGGCGGACCGGCGACCCATTGCGACGCACACATACGACACAGCCTGGCGAGAATGGGGCAACCGTTTGGCTGGGACGAGTGAGATGCGATAACCTCACTGCTAATTTATTCCATCTCCGTTTTGCGGCTAATCCTCTCAGCCCGGGAACTCGAGCTCCCGCTAGCTGTAACGCTTATTCTATTCTAATGGGTAAGATAATGCCTAAATCTGGAAGCACACATACACGCATGTATGTGTGTATATAAAGCACTATAGGGCGCACATACACGTCTTAATGAGAAGATAGACCACTGCAATAAAACTTTCAGACCGTCCCGTATCTTCCAGGCAGCCTCAAAAGAGGATCGCTCACTTCCGTTCACATCACCATGATTGTAAGGAGCAACTTGCCCCCCGGACGGAATCGTAACTAATGTTCGACCAACGAACCATTTCCAACACAAAGCCCCTTTCCATCGGCTTACGGCCGAGCGTTCTGGTACAGTTTCGACAAACTATTCTTGGCCATTGAATGGGTTTACCGATGTGGGGGTAAGTGTGCATACGAGGAGTGGAACTCATCTCAGAGAAAGGAATTTGCGGCGAAAAGGTAGTTCCGCCTCACTTACCGATTGGATGCTCTTTTCTTGTTGTGTTTCCTGGAATTAAACAAAAGAGAAAGATTTCGATTAAAATCTGATACGTTCAATGGTTTAAACTGCAAGCGATCCCCTGTACAGTTTTGTGGTATTATTGCCTTTTCTCGTTGTTTAAAATTCTTGTGGATGACGACTGTCCCTTAGCATTAGTCTTTATTGCTTTTACCGCGCACCCTGGCTTTTTCTATCGTTTTTTTGTTAATCTACCCTTTCTGCTCTATATTTCCCTTATAAAAACGTCTTAATAGTTACAAAAAAAAAGATAAAAGCACACGCCAAACATCAGATAACTCCTTGTCGGAAATTGACGCGACTAGCTTCCCCAGCTTGCAGGAGCTTCCGACGAAACTTAAATCACTGCCACGCCATACAAACAGAACGAACGCCGGGATTAGCTTTGCAGTGTCAACACGCACGCCCTCGGCATGCCAGCGGCAGGAACGGAACGGTTAAACACAACCCAGGATACAAGATATGATCGCCTGCATCGCTCACTAAAATCAGCACTTGGCCAGATTAACTTACTCGCATTCTCGAGTACCACTTCCCCGGCTATTTGCTCATTCTCAGTCCCGGCCAAACACATTACTTGAAAGCTTTCGGCTGTCTCGGCTGCTTGCTGCTGTCCGTCCTTTGTACCGCGCTCCAGCAACGGCAGCCTTGCAGCGGCAACGGCACCAGCAATGGCACTCGCAACTTTCCCATTTCAAAAACTAAGCCACTTAACGCTGATGCATTCCCATCCGGGCCCGGGGACACTGGAAATAGACAGCGCGCGCTCGCTGGAAACTGCCAGAGCATTAAATATTAATTTCCACTTCCTGGCCCGCTCCGCCCGGTTTTGTTGCCGCCTTTTGCCTTTCCTTTGAGCTCCGATTGCCACGCCAAGACGTCATACTGCTACAGATCTGTGCCCGGCGATACATACCGTTTTCGGTATGTGCGCACCCGTGTGTGTGTGTGTGAAGAGTGTTTGAGAGCCTTTTTTGCTTTCAGCTTCAAGGCACGATGATAAAGAAGTGTATCTTTAGCTTCAGAAGCGCACACCGGTCGGTTAATGCAGCCGTAAAGGCGGATCTTTTCCAGGCTCGCTCGTGCCTTGCTCTGTTCGCTTCCTGCACGTCACCGCCGGCTAGAACAGGAGCCAGAACTCGTGCTCTTACTCACTCGCACGCCAGCTCTAACACTTTCCGACGGCGGCTGAATGCAGCTTGACTTTGCGTTAAGGGTTTACGATGATGATTCATATTTAATGTTTAATAAACGGAAACTTATCCCAGCGACGGGCTGTATGCAAGATTTGAACGATCAGTGATAGAGCGTTACTTACGGTGGCGGTAATCAACCCATTCGCAAACCTTCCCCCTACCTCCACTCCGGTTCATTGCATGGTACGGGGTGACGAGCCAAGCACAACCTGACAGCACTTGGCACAGACAGAAAACCACACTTCAGCTGGTACTACCAGCTCGTAGCTCGTGAAGGGTTGGTTAGTAACTACCTTATATCTGCAACGATCCACAAGTTTGTTTTTTTTACTGTTACTCTGTCTTCAAGCTGTCACATAGTTTTCATCAGGGAAAACAAATAGTGAGCGCTTGTTTATGCATCAAAATCTTCTTAAAGGCGATATTCAACGTTTGATATCATGTACGAACTATTTTTCCGATATTGAATTATATTACAACAGGCGACAGCGTTTATTTTTTTTAAAGATTTATTTTTGATATAAAATACTTGTACTTCTCGTCTAGTCTCTCTACTGGGCAAGCATGTGTTTATCTTAATGATAAATTAGAGAATAAATGAAAAAACAGATAGTGTGTGAATCTCATCAATGCACTTGTCTACAACTTTTCTTACGGAAACCGAAACAACCTTTAAGTTAATTCGTTGTTCGTAAGATTCCTGAATAGGTGTCCAAATTGTAATACATAATGTTGATGTTCCTACTTCATGATGCTTGCATAGTTGTTCATTTAATAAATTTCAAAGCTTCTCTTAAATATTTCTCACCCATAAACTGCTTCATCCCCCATGTACAAATATGCCAGAAAATCTCCAAATAGTGCTAACATTCGTCCTGTCCCCACAACCACCACAAACGAGCACAAAATGAGGGGAAAAGGGTCATCCGATACGCATCGCAAACTTTGCCCCCAAAATCATCAAAGGATAATTCCGGTCCCAAAATCATTAGTTTCGAAAACATTAGTCATTCCATCAAGCAAGGTTACTAATGATCCGCAGGCAGACGTGCCGTACGCCCTCCACTCGGTAGGCTAACTAATTTTTGATTCTCATTCTGCCGTCATAAACACAAGCCTAAACAAGACGGCGAGCCTTGCCATAACATCACACCACTGGTTCTCGCTAGTGCGGCCATCTTCTTTCGCCCACCAAAGCAGACGTTGGACCGTGGTGCTGCCCGCCGTTGCTATGGTCCAACCGTAGGCTAGCCCCAGCATCATAAAAAGCGACCAATTTTCTTGTTTAATTAAGGTCGTCGCCTTTTTCGCAAAATGTACGCACCGCCAACCATTCCCAACCATCACCACCGGGAGTGGCACCATCCCGGCATCATCAATCCCAATAATCAATGTGGCTGTCGTGTCTGCTGTACAGCTCTCTCCGGTGCTCTAACCTCTTCCAACAGCACTCCACCGCCCAACATTCCATTCGGACATTCTTCCACGCGCGTGATACCTCCGAAATAACCATCCCCCACAAAACCCATTGCATTGCCAGGTTGAGCACGGCAACAGAGCGGCTTAGCCGCATCCGCCCTGCCACCCGATGCCCCAGCAACCGAGTAGTGCTCGGGAGGATGGCTATCAGCAGCGGCAGCAACAGCAGCCACACGGATACGGTAAGGTTCTTAGAAAGTGCCATGGCAACAAAAACCTCCCGCTTCCCGGAAAACACCATTCTGCCCTCGCCGGCGTCATTTACGCAGTTACAATTTTTAATGAGTGTCATTTCCTTCGTCTCAAAATCAGATAATTAATTTCTGTGCACACCGGTGAAATGCCAGCGTTACCATTGCGTTACGGCCACTCCCGCACGCCTGCCAGGACGGAGATTGTTAGAGAAATCCCGGGACCATGGGATGCGGAATGCTTTACTAGGAGAAGCGTCAGCTGGGCGGAACTTGGAGAGGTTCTTGTGATTCTTCCGAAAAATGCTGATGTCTGCTGATGGTTATTACTTCAAGACATCAGGGCGCTCAAGGACGCTAGCAGCGCACCCGAAGCCAAGGGATAAGACAAACAGTGGCCACAGGCAGCGAAAGGAAACTATTCACAACGAAAAAGCACAATGTAGCGGCACCATGTTGTCCTCTGGTGACAATACTAATGATGATGATGGGCTTCTAGGAATTCCCCGGTACCTGGTTTTTCGTTGTAAGGTTCCAGAAACACGAGCAAACACATTATTTGCTGCTTTGTTTTACAGATTTTTCTTCCAACAGTTGCTCCACCGCCACGACCCGAAACCATTGAGACCATGTCAAAACGATGTTTTAAAGGCAAGTGGCTACATGAGAGTCATTAAAAGTAGTGCCTTGCGTTCTGAATGGCAGAAGAGCACAGGTACGGTACGGACGCTGCTACGTGATTCCGCTCGCTGCAGACAAGCTGGTGTAGGCAATGGGCCATGCTAGGTAACGGCGCGACTAAAGATGCTCCCGTGTTTTAAATAAAGCATACTTGAAGGGACAAAGTGCACTGTCACACTTGCCCTCATTATTCCGGAGACACTTCGGTGCGAAGCTCTACATCATTTTTGTCTAACTAGAGTCCTGGCCTCAGCACCACCGCGTCGGCTATGTCTACCAGTGAAAGAAGCTTTCCAATTGGCCGAATGTCTTGCTCTTGTTCTTCTAATGAAGATACACACTTGTGTTGTAGCATACTTAAAAGAAGAGCGAGAGTTTCTCGGCACGACATGTACGTGGCGTGTGTGAATGTGCCAGTTTCATTAATAACTCATATTACGGGCCTCCATTATGGGAATGAAAATGTAAAATTAATGTTTCATGTGTGAAAAGCGACAAGATGGGGACAGAGTTTTCGAAAGGGTTAAGCGGCCACTCAAATATGATCTGTTTACCGCCTGATAAATGCAATGACATGAATTGTGCGGCGTACCTCTATAAAAAGGATTAGTTCTTTCGTTTGGAACTGATCGAAGTCAAGTAGTAGTAAAAATATTTTGTGTAAAATGGATTCACACTATGTGGACAAATCGTACAGAGGTTTTAAAAGCATGTCTGGCTATCAGACGTATTTTAAATTTTTTTGAAACAAGAGGTACAAGGCAAACATAGGATCGATTTAGGAAAACTCTTTTATAGAAGTCCGTGTTTTCAGCAGTACCAAAATAATAAAATCTTGTTTCAAATAAATTATTGCAGTAATACGGTCTGGCCATTACACCAAAACCTTGGAATGCACATTTGCGCTTTATTTAAATGTTCAAAAGTTGTCTTACAAATTTTTGAAAAAACTAGTCATATTTTTACCCATAGCCACTTTCTATCTTTACCTTCAACTTTAACCATTACAGCAAAGCTAATCATACCAGTTGGTAATCTTAACAGTAAGTAATATAACGGGAAGGTATAACAGAGTCTGTGCGATACTGTAAAATCGAATTGCATCGTGATGCGTTCTGCATTAACAAGAATTCATTCGACATTTATTAAGTATGGGAGGATGCACTTTACGCTACGCGATTGTAAAGTGCTTCTCGGTTTACATCTTTTCAATTAACTAGATTTCAACCAACATCAATGTATCTGGTGCACCTTGTAAGAAACCATTCCATCTTTATGATTCCGTTAGCTCATATTGAACCCAAGAAGCTATCAATAACCATATCTCGGTGCAATGAAAGTGCTATTTAAGTAAGGTACTGCTTACCGCGTGTGGTCTTGGTTCGGTTTTGCTTTACTTATGGTAACTACAATTTCCTTTGACTGAGATGTAATGCATGTAGGCTTGCGAATGCATACATTCGTAAATCCAGTTTACCATTGAATTATCCTTGAAAGCCAATGCAAGCTCGGGCTGGAATAAACTCGCCAAACGTTACAGGTAGATGCACAAGCATTCAAAACTCCTTGTCACTGCAGGTGCTTTTCGCAGTGCAACATTCAAATCGAAATCTATTTCCAACTTTCGCAAACATATGTGCTAAGTTTTCTGTCCCCGGCAATCATTCGCCAATTTGTACATGCATTTCGGACAAAAATTACACATCACTGCATTCCACCAACCTGCTTAACCCAGCTTCCAACAAACAGGTAGTGGGTAGACTACCCGTTTACCGTGCGGTTGAGCCCTTTAAAAACCAAAACCCTTCAGCTACAGACGCTTATTGATCGTTGAGCCGAACGGCTCTGTGCAAAACGCTCGCACGGCCAGGAAGATTTTGTGTGTCTGCACGTTCGCTGTCAGGCGCAGTGTTGCCAGTTTCCTGGAAACTTCACCTTCTGCCGAGCACACTCCATCTCTGAAGGAGCGTCTCAGCGTGCGTACGTGTGAGTTTTGTGCCGGAACGGTGTGGAAGAGAAACTTTTTTCCCCCAGCCTTCAAAACTTGCTCTTGCCATCGCTTCCGGCGTCCGGGCTCCACCAGAGCTCTTGGTTATCATAAATTTTGGCTCCCTTCTTTCGGCTCACCCCACCGCCCGTAGAACAAATACGTTCCAATTGGCTTGGTGCTGGGTCGCCCAAATTTCTTGTACATCATAAATTTTGACTACAATCCGACCGATGCTGCACCGAGCGTGGTGAGAACAAGTTGTGACACTCCTCCACACAGCTCACCGTGCTCCTGCACACCACCTTGCACCGGGCTAAGCGAATGGGCAGTAAGATGATAATTGAATTGTAATTGAGTTTTGTCCCGAAACTGACCGGCCCTGCCCAGTTCCCGTCCCAGAAGTGGCAGTGGCAGTTTGTAAGTGTTAACTACGAGCTCGTGCTGCTGTGCGGGACACGGAACAGGAGCGTTGTGTACGCTTTTCAAGGGCGCCAAACGGAGTCCACAAAAACGGTACTGTGATCGGGGTGAGGAAATTTATTATCCTGATTAAATGGCGCCGGCCGGTTGGCACGTGATCGGAAAGCGAAAGCACATCAGGTGTGCTACTGTTCCGGCCGAAGCACTCAAGACATGCCCCGTGCAAGAATAACACAGCTTGCCCAGCGCCCAACGGGGGTAAAGGAACTCTCATTTCATTTACCTTCTGGAGCGCGGTATTGTGATATACCGGGAAGTGGGGCCCATGCTCGCTGTCCGATAAAATCATACAATTTCGCACATAATTACATTTATTTGCACGGAATCAACCTGCCGTACGTGCGCTTTGTGCGTGTGTGTGTGTGTGTGGTCAACGTCCGTTACGATGAACACATCCAATAAATAAACCTTTAGGAAACATTCCGCTGCCAGTGGAGTGCAGGAAGCATTCCGCACCGACCTGTCAGTTTTGTCCGGCAATGTGATGGTAGCAAAAGGAATGTAATTAGACTGTAACAATATCATTATTTTGTGCTAATTAATTTATGAGCTTCTTTTCTTGCTAACTGCGTATCTCGTCAGCAATTAAATAATGATTAGTGTCTTTTGCGCATGAAATCTTGCCTTCTCTGTTTTATAACAATTCGATCAGTTTGAACAAAATACCATTTTTGAGTATTCCACCAAATGTAATAAAGTGCAGCAAAGAACGTGCATTCTCAGATGTTATTATTCCGTTTACAGTAAAGCATAAAATGTTTGAACGAATAAATTCCGTATTTATTTATATTCTTTCGCACAACACATCACAACACAGCTAACCAATTGCTGCATACGAACACTTCAATCCCTTTTCACCGACATTCTTTTTTGGACACATTATCTCGTGCCAATCGGTTGTGTTGCATCCAGCATAAAGTTGCACCGCATAAATTATGCATGAGCGGCGCGGATCATATTTAACCGCAGCTACAAAACTAAGCACGGATCAACAACTTTTCGTGCGCTCACTCGCTCACCGTCTCCTAGCACCTGGAGCACCCGCGGGAGGTCGTGTGTCAAACGGAACTATTAAGCTCAGCGCTAACTCTTCCCTCGGTTGACGAGCACACGAGTTGGATGGATGAAGAAAACTTTTGCGCGTTGCGCTACGAAACACAGCCCGCAACAATGAAAGCAGCCGCGAAGAGTTCGATAGCGCACGGATGCAATTTGGGTCTAGTGAAAAAAAAGTTTGCCTCCGCCGTCGTCTGCCGCTCCCGTAAAATTTCACCTGGAATTCCTTATGCATCCTCATTAGCGGCTTACAGCAGTAGTGGAGCAAATTAGGCTACGCCGCACTAAATGAGCTCGGTTCGATTTCACAAGCCAACCTTCAACCTTGATGCTGTGCGCCAAACTTTCGTAGCTAAAGTTTTCCCCTTTCTCCAATGACGCCCTGGTGCATCGATAAGCACACTGTGGCACAGTGTCCACACGGTTCTCTAGACAAAAACCCGGGGGCGAACACAAATATACACTACCGGTTTCAAGTTTTTCCAGTTCATAGCTTTACCTCCGGAATTGACTATCCCGAGACTGTAGATCCGACCACCAGATTACAGTTTCGGGTCACCGAACGCCGGCACTTTCGGGGAATGAGCTGGTAGGCTGCTGCCGTAAACGGTCCCCGTGGTTACACTTGGAAATTATACTCTCGGCCGCACAAGTACGAAAACAAAAACCACTCAAACAAACCCACATCAACATCTGCGTGCGTTCGTGCCTCCTCCATCGCTAGTTCCCTCGCCGGTCAGCGGTCGTTCCGATCGGATAGGAGTGGCCCCGAAAATGGCCGCTTACACCTTACCGCCGAACGATGCTTACGATGATAAGAAAACGAGTCCGGGAGACATCCAAACCAAAACTCATTTCCCGCAGCCGGGCATCAGCCCTGCCTTCGTGCGGCAGCCGCACACCAACGAGCGATGCTTCGAACCGCACTTAGGAGCAGATTTACCCTGCCTTTGCCATCCTTTTACTCGCAATAACAACAGCAGCAGCTAAAACAGCTGCCGTTTACGCTCAAGTGGCTGTGGTTGGGCCCGAACTCTCAAGATCCTCACCCTGGTGGTATTTTTCCCCGATTGTCCACCCTGCTCGGCGGCAAACGCAGATACGTCCTCATTTTAAGCAACCAGTCTCTCTTGGTCGGCAATCCTTTAAGAGGCATTATCTTCCGTTCGTCGTGACCGTTCGCCCGGCGCCTCGGATGGACAAAGCACAGCATGGGTCTGCTCTTTCATCACTCAACCATGGCTGTGTTTACAATTGTCACTTTGTTCCTGGAAGCTTCCAAGAATAGCACAGCCGTATCGAACAGCCTTTCGGCGCTGGTTCGCTTACTCGAAGCATCTGGACACGAGGTAAAAACAGTAACAAAAGAAAAAAAACTCCTACCCTGGCTCTTCTGAACGACTGACCGCCCGAACCGACCGAGCTGAGCTCAGTTCTGTGCCAAAGTTTTGTACCAAAGCGGAAGCGAGTGGGAAACAAAAAGAAAGCCACAGCTTGCTCCAAGCCCTGCCAAGAAGGCTTTCGCTGCCCAGCACATCTGTTGTCGATGGTGCAAGTGAGTGTAAGTAAGGTTTCAGTTGGACTGTCTGTTTTGCTTAAACCCTTGGTGTAAGCAGTAGTGGAAGAAAGCGGAAGTAACCTTTCATCCATTTGCCCCGTTCGTTGACTACTTGAGCACCCAACTCGGTGGACGAGAATGGGACAAACGAAAGTATGCAGCCAAGAACTCAGCCGTAACATTGAAGTACACACAATGTGAAGCAAATTTCGGTGTGCCTTTGTGTACTAGCAGAGTTTATACTGGATAGGTCAAATACTTCAACGCGCTCAAGTACTTCTTTACAACCGTACAGGGGGGAAGGAAAGTATTAATGCAAGAATGTAAACTTTTCTTTCACGTTAAACACTAGTGTTCACTCGGTGCTTAAGTGTGTATTCGTGTCTTATCCATAATTCCTTCCGTCCAGAGTGCACATACATTTTTTACGCTAAGCTTTCGGGCTGTTTCATACACTAGCTCAACTTGACCAGTGAATAGTTTTTTTTTATATATGAGCCACAGAGCCGTGAATACAAATGTATGCAAATGAGAAAGTATTTTTATTTTTTATTCAGTATACACACACGCACACACACACACAAACTAACTAGATTCTTTAAATATTAAGAGTGACCTACTTTTTCATCCTCACACAGAAGAAAAACTAACCACGGGCAATCATTCGTATAGCTTTACGTTTCGAATCCACACCTTCCAAAACCGAAATAATAAATCATTCCTGCATCGAAACATAGATAAAGAGAAAGCAAAAATTGCTGGCTAACACACTACACTACTGAGCCGTTTTGGAAGGTACATAAAATTGCAGCTCACGTACTGAACGGCACTCAACCGTAGCAAATAAATACACTATCACCACGTGAATCCGGAAGATGCAAAAATGCATGCGAACGATTGTTGCATCGGTGTACAATTAATACGAGAGTTTATAAAAAAAAAAACAGTGATGCAGAGTAAAGCCCACTCAGATGCATCCCAATATGTCTGAGATTGTGCGGCTGTATGTGTGCGCGTCATTTTGCATTTCAAACGCCAAAACAAAAAAATCGTGTCTGCTCTAGCGATCCAATCAGCAAAAGTATAAAACCGATCGATTTCAATTCAACGTGACAGACCACAAGAAAACACACAACCACTGGACACGTCCGACCGCGTTCAAGGATTGTTTGTTTTTGTGTTTTGCCCGTTTATTGTTTCGTCGCGTTGTGTTGCTCGCATTTACACGCTTACACTTCCTGGAAAGCTGCAAACGGCACAGCAAGTTGCAGGCGCGCTCGACTGCATGAAGCCGTTGCTGTGCACTCACTGAATGTTTTATTCGATGCTTGACAAGCCTTCCGGTCGTTTTCGATGGACGTAATCTAGTTCGTTTTATAGCGGCGCACAAAAGGTTAAGCACGGAAGCGGTACTGTGATTTAACGTTTCCATCATTTTTATACAGTGCGGCACCAGGCGCCTCCACCGTGCGTCAAGCGGACAACAAGTGGCATTGTAGCAGTGGGAATGATACGTAAGGAGGCAGGTCTCCAGCCAACCAGCTATGTTGTTTGTGGGATTAAGGAAGAGTGGAAACTTTTTAATGCAATCTGGTAATTTTGTAACGAAATAGATGTTCTTCATGAAACGAAATTGGTTGAAAATTTAATACAGATGCCAAATAGCACGGTTAAATCACGTTACAAAAGCTAAACAGAATAACAATAAAAAAAATCATTTTTTTGTGAAATTTTACAAAATCACTTTAAATAAGTTTAAATTATTCATATTGAGGAAATGTTCTACTTTCTATAATTATGCTCGTAAGGCCCATTTTGTTTCCGCTTCCCTTATAGGCTTTAAAAATGTCACAACCGTCGGCCCATTTAACTGGCAAACTAACTCAAAAACTGAACCACCAACGACTGCACGAAAACCACTGCAATGTTTCAACGTGGTACAACCCGGCCACCCGGGAGCCGGTGGTACATTTATGCAAAATCAGTTATTGGTGCGGTTAGTAGCGTGCAGCAATAAACAGTCGTCAGCCGTCAGACCTTACAGCGCCTGCCGCGCCTCTCTCATGGCCATGGTAAGGTCCTTACGGGTGGTAGCATTTTGCCAAAAAGCCACTACTACCACCACCACCAGGCCTCGAATCAAGTGTACAGGCCGGGTAGGCGGCAGCACCCGAAGGAAGCTCGAATAGAGTCGCAAGCGCACCATCGTCGTTTGCCGGGCTCAATCACGTACAGTTTATTATCGCCATTAACACGAAGTGTTGCCATATTTATAGGGTAATGCCATGTCGACGCAGACCAGCTGCCATCGTCCTTAATTTTCCCTGTGCAAAACCACCTAATGGGCTGCCTTCCGTTATGTACTCGAGCAGGGCACTCCGTGAAGGTGAAGCAGCAGAAAAAAAAAAAATCGAACGATGCAATTCTTTTGCCGTTAGCTTCCTACTATTATCCTGCAGAAACGGGCAGGGATGGGTGAGGTAAGCGTCACCATTCCTTCCCACAGCTCACTCAATTACTTACATCAGCAAACCCTGTTCCGAACAGTTTGGCAAATCGGCTCTATTTGCTAAGCTAAATTGCTATAAATTTTCCCCAAACGCACCGCCAGCGCAACCGAACGGAAGGGCTTTCAATATAATCAGACTCACTGGTCGCTTCCAATGCTGCATTTCCATCCAGCCCAGAAACTACAGTGGCAGTGAAGGTTCCGATCACTTCCTCCCGTTTCCTCGCGCTTGACTCGGGTTAAAAAAAAGGCTTAAACGAAGCGCATGCCGGAGCCTAATAAATATTCAACAGCATTAAAAAGACAGCGTGCCCGTACACGGAACTATTCGGACAGTTCGGGCACACGGCCATTGCGGTGCCGGCGGTTGCGCTCGAAAGTGTTTGCATTAGCAATGCATAAATAAAAATTGAACTGACCACCAACGCAGCGCAGCCGGGGCGATCGCGCGTATCACGGGAAATCGGCCCAGCTGTACACCACTGCCACCATCCGTGAGCCCCGTGTACGTGTTATCGCTCTTGTACATGCTCTTTCCCCAGCCACCACTCCGGGACATTGTTTCTCCGTCCCCGTGGGTAACGCCCGCCAGCCCCAAATAACGTGCACTCTCGCACGAATGCATCTGCCCAATAGTACCCGACCCAGACCAACCTCAACACATCCAATTCGCCGTATTCGCGTGGTAAATTCGGTACGCGATCGGCAAAGGCTAACTAGTTAATCCGCTTCTCGGAAATTTCCATCCAGCCCTGGGCACCGCGCAGCCCGGCCGGTTCCGGTCAATTTCCCTACCGACAGATTTTACCATTTTCCAAGCGCTCGCTGCCAGCTGGGTCCACCGTACCCCCTATCCCTGCTGCGATTGAGGGTTTTTCTTTTCGTGTTGTCTCGCTGGATCGGCCCGGCAAGCTGCCTGGCGCGGCTACGATTTTGAGCCGCGACTGCTCGATTGCAGGCGTTATAAATTTTACTTTGCCAAATTTATCTAGCCACGATCTACGTGGAAAGCGGAGGAAACAAACTGAATCGATTCATCCGGCCAAGGGCATGGCAGTGAATCCCGAGGATTATATGGCACGGAACGAAATCAAACCAATCATCGTGGGACACTCGAGCTAGGGTGGTGCTTTAGGTGGAGCAAATTTCCCATTCACAGCTCGGTACGGCCAAACGCAATGCACCGTGAGAATGATTGCAGAATTCACGTGGTGTATGTTTTCAACGACCGATTTCCGACTGAAAGTTTTACACATTCGTCATCGGTGGTGATGGTAATGGGGTGTACATTTGTTTGTAGTTAGCTTTAACTAAATTAAATGTAGCACACGGGAAAAACGGGAACAAAGAAACGGGAAAAATGTTGAATCATTTTTGATTTGAGAAAGATGAAATATTGTATACTTTGACTTTTGTTTTACTCTTACCCATTTCTTCTTCTATCCTAACTATCCTAACTATTTAACTATTTAACGCATGGAACCGGACAACCCAACCCGTAAAGTCAGAGCCAGACAGCCAGAGCACAGATGTTGTATACAACGAGTATTTATATTAACTGTCCCTCGCCACCAGCGAACAAATATTAATAATAAAGTTGTAAGTTTATTGTAGCGCACATCGCTGGAAAATTATAACGACATTTTACTGCAAAAAAGTTGCTAAATGATGAAAAAAAATGTCTCAGCCCGGGTATACATCCCTCCCGTTTCCGAAAGTCACAAACATTCTTTCCAATCTACTTTGCACATTTCACTCGACAGCATGTGCCCGCAAGCGGCAAATTGGCAAGGTACTTAGGATGTCGTCCTTATTGCCATTCTCTTTCCTCCCATTCCCCTCTAAAAACTTTCAAGATACATGGACGTCACTATTCGGCGAAGAATTTTCCACCAGCCAACACAACGGGGCGTAGGTGCAAATTGCGTGAGTTGCCGCGCTCGCCCCATGATTGCAACTCAATCAAAGTTTATCCGTTTCTAAAGCAATGTTCATAAACAAGCGCAAACGAGTGGATTTTATATTGTTGCCTTTTCACCCTCCCTCACGCCTCACCCTGTCTGATGACCCTTCCAACAAACCGGCCAGCGCTCCGTCACTCTCTGGCCACCCCGACAGCGGTAATCCATTTATAATTCCATGGAGATGTTTTCCTCCCCGGACATTATCACCTTGTTTCTGACATACTTTACCATTTTGCCAAACTCCCGTGATGGTAAACCTTCGCACTGGATCCTTCCCCTAACGGGCACTGTACGTCAAAGCGTCATCGCATCGCTACCTCTAACACACCCAATACCCACCCCCACCCTCCCCCTCTCCCCCGACCCTCTGCTCCACATCCCCTCACGTAACTTATGTCAAACAAATTTAGAAAATTTCAGCCCTGTCACTCAATTCATTTCCCCCAGTGACTATTTATTGCCTTAGTGTCCGCCCCGTGCTCCACGTTCCGGGGCCGCTGGTTGGAAATGAAATTTTCTGCGAAATAAAACTTTCGTCCTATCTCCCCGAGCGCACCACAAACCAATTCTTCACTCGCACACCTACGCACACGCACACCGATGTCCGTAAATAGCCTACTGCCCATCACGGCCACCGGGCGATAGCGAACCGAAGGTCCGGTTGGGCTAGTTTTTGGTTTGTTTTATTCACCACCCAGCACACACACACACACACACACGGAAGAAACGCCACCGAAAACCAGGCGTAGGAAAGGGCCGACTTGATCCAATCTAAGCAGAGAGTTCAGTTGCGGACTCCCGAAGATGTGATAACTCTGGCGTGTACGTTCCACTGGGGAACGGCAAAAGCGGCCACGCCACTAGCACTTGGGTAAGAAAAACATGATCCAAACGATTGGTTTATTGGTAGTTGGCTGGACAGCCGTCAGTGACGCAGGCTAGTTCTAGCAAACGTCCTGTCAAGCGCAAGAGCCTAAACACGAACCGACAAGGTCGAGCCGGGTTTTGGACCGACCGAAATATACGTTCGAAAATGAACTTCCCGCGTTGGGGGGGGGGGGGGGGCCTGTGTCAAGGAAGATCTTATCATCCAACGAGGCATTTCGTTTTGTGGTTGGAAAAATAAAGCAAACAAAGTGCTGGACCAACCCGACGGGAATTATGAGCAAAACAGCCTACAAAACAGATCCTTGCAAGCGAAACAATCATCAAACGAACGGAGCTGAAAGACGTCAACCGAAAACTACTGAATGGGGGAGGTGACGGAGTGAAATATCTGGCAGGTTTTTTTCTGTTCTCGTTATCCACTTCCTTGGTGACACTTACACACCCTTCCTCCCTGATTAGAACCAGAATTAGATTGTGGGGTAAGGCGAAAGATGTCGCACAGGGAATCTTTCTCCTTCGCTGATCACGTTCTCTCCCGACCTCGAAGCGCTAGGATGGGCAATGAAGTGGTAAGGACGATGATAAATCACGGCAAATATTTCATTAGAAAACGGCAAAGTTCTCACCAGCAGCCGGGTGAAGGTGAACACAAGAAGCACGGAAAGAGGAAAAACGGGTGTAAGAGACAGAAGAAAAAAGCAAACCATTTGTCGATCCGCTCGCTAACCCCAAAGGTTTCACTTCCGGCGTGACGGCACTGTGCAATGTGTCCCCGCTGGTAACACGAACGGCGAACGGTAGATGAGTTCTTCCCGTCCATGCTAGCACGTGCTTCCTGTGTGCTTCACATCTTAGTTCCATGCTCCACGCCACCCACCACCTGTGACACATTTCCATTGTGTCCAGCAAACGGCAAAAAGAAATGGTCGTTCACCAGCACCGGGAGGTCCTACTCACAGCTCCCTCTTGGTGTGTGTCAGTGGTGTTCTCTTCGCCTATTGTTTTGTACCTATTTCCCCACGGTCGCTTTCTTTGCTTTTTATTCACTTCTGCCGCTAGCCATTTGATGGGCCCATAGATACACACATACACGGAGCGGGCAGAGCGAGCGCAGCTAGACTTCTGTTTTAATTCCGCTACCATAAATAGCATCCTTATTTTCCGCATCGCATCGGCCACCCAGCACCACCCTCCATCACCCCCATTCCACTTTAAACTCCAACCGACCAAAGCGTTTTCAAGCGCTGCCAGAGCAGAAGAATCGATCTTCCGCACTGGCGTGAATGGAAGAAGAAGCGCGGAAATGGTTGCTTGCTCCTAATTGGATCGATTTGAGATAAACTTCAATCGAAAACAAAAGGTACGTAATAAATGATTCTCCCATGACTAACGACCGGCAGCATCGTGGGAGCGAAACAGGACGCTGCCGTGCGAGAATTAGAGCCCATCGGATGCTGCTCTACTGATTGTACGACAGAGCGAGCTGTTTTACCATGACCAGCGAGTGGATCACGATTTGAGAGCTTTAAAGCTCGTTGCCATGTATTTTCCATGAAAACTCTTGTTTAAGGCTGGTGCATCTCTCGCGCTCACACACATACTTACGAGTGAAACGAGCTTAACTGTAAACTATACAAATTCGACTGTTCATCCAATGTGAATATTTCCACGCGTCTGTGTGTGTGTGCTCTTGGTCTACATGTTTTTCCTTTTGTAAGAAGATACAAAGCACCAACCTCACCGCAAGAGGTAGTCGCCCCGGCCGCACGAATAATTAATTACTGTAAACCAAACCTTTGCATGATTAATGATGCATCTACCGTGAGGTGCCTTTCTGCGGGGGTTGCTCACCGGGCGACAAATATTTGATTTGTTTGTTAAAAATTAAAGTCCATTATGAGTGTTTGAAGGCAGAGCAGGCCGCGAGCAGCGGAACCGTAAAGTTCAGCCACACGGACAAGATAATGAATGTAAAGTGATGGAGATGATGGCAAAACAACACAGCGAAAAACAACACAACTCTTTCGCGAGCTTAACATTTCGGTAATTGTACGAGCTCGGAGGAAACGCACGGAAATCTGATGGGTGAGCAACACATTACACGTGCTGTTCGGTGCAAGTAATTTAATTACCAAGCTTCCAATCCACTTTGCACACACAGACACACACACTGCATGCCGGCACAAACCATCCGCCACTGACCAGCGCGAGGGAAAATATGAAGTGGAAGTTATTAAACACCGTAAAAAAAAAAACCTCACATACGACAACAAAAGCTGACATTAAACGTTTTGCTCCCACGGTACACGGCCCGGCGCCAGCGTTTGTTTACCATTCATTACACGCGGATCAATATTGTTAACGACTTTTTACACGCAATTTTATGAGCAAAGGGTAAGCTTCTGTTTTTACCTCACTCTTTTAAAATTATTCTGCTGGAAACACGGAAGTTCAGCGGTGCGCAGGATTCGCAGCAGAACCGCGCGATACCGGATGGACCGACACACAGCTGCAGGAGCAGAACCAGATGCGCCACCGGACATGATTACTTCCGCCGGTCGAAGTCTAATTATGGGTGAGATTATAAATTTTGCCCTCGTTTCGCATCTCGCCTGCCCGCCAGTCGCTGTGGCTGTGGAAACGCTAATGATCCGGATGGGAAAGGGGTACGGCTGACGGAGGAGAAAAGGGAAAGGGAGAGACAAGGGATGATGACGAACACACAAAGCGAAGGAGTGAGTGAGCAACGAAAGGAGGCACGGTCGAGGCATGCTTGCCGAACGTACGAACTTTCTCCCTGAAGCAAACGCTTCGGGCAGGAAAGTTGTACGGTCGCTGGTCGGTGCTCGGGAAAAATAAATTTCCCCGACACGAGCACAGCCGGGAAGGCCAAGCAGAGCGCGCAGGTTCAATGGCTATGCAGTTTGGTAATCATCAAAATAATTAATTACGAGTGGTAAAATTTTAATAAACCTTGCTTTAGCTTTCGCCCTATTCGAGCTGGCAGGGTAGGAGTAGTCATTGTCCTTGCCGATGGGGAAACAAAATTAAAAGAAAAGGGAAACTATAAAATCGAGAGGCAGTGAACGTGATCTACATCATGTTTATTTCATTTGATCCAACATGCGGTTCATACAATTTTCATTGCTCTTCACATTCTTACCTAAAGTTTTGTAGCAGAGCTTTAATTAATCCTATATTCTCCACAAAAAGTGCTCAGTTAATTAAACTGCGTGGTACAGCATTTCTCATCCATTTTCCGTTCTCCAATACCTTTACACTGATGCAAGATTAGTTTCAATCAACGCGCATGAAGCTGTCTAGGCTGCACTTGCTTCTACATTGGATAGATGAAATGAAAAGAATATTTGTACCATCGACGTATGTCACCGAGACCGACGTCTTCCCGCCAACGGTTATTTAATCCCTTCTCACAAAAGGATGCACTGCCACAGCGGGAATGACACAGATTTACTACCACACCAAACGGCAATCGCACACGATCTGCTAGCAATCAGTTATAATCACATCACCCTTCCTTACCGCGCTACAGCGCAGCCCAACCGGTGTGCCGCCGGGAGCGTGTGCCGTTTGAGCCAGCGTGTGCTGGGCGTCTCCACCACCGCGTTCGGTTCGCGCGTATCAAACGCTAATGACATTTGCCTTTCCCGACCAACCGTAATGAGTCGATCCGTGCACTACACGCACTGCACCGTGACACCGGCCCTTTCATCCCTGCTTCCGATCGCTACGGGGCGAAAATGACACACGCAATGGACAAACACACACACTTAGATACACACTAATGCTGCGAAGCAAGGGAAGTAAATTAACGGCGATTGACAAGGGCACCGGCTCGAAATAGGGAAGCACCAATCTGCGGGAAGCAACAGCCCAGAAGACCCGGCCTGATCAAACACGCCTTCGAGACGGCACCAACAATTTCAGCATCGTTGCGTTTTCCACGAACCAATAAGAACGGTTAAGATGAAGCGATTATCGTGGGTGACGAGGGAAGGAACGGGAAAAGGATGTTTGGAAGCGATCAGGACTTTCCAAAGGGAGCCAGAATATAGGGTAAAGAAGGCAGGAATGTGGAAAGGTACAAAATTGCAAGCCACAAACTTCTTAGCAGAGATCTTTGCTTTTCCGTTTTCTCCCCTTTAGTTGGCCCTTGCCCTATCTACGTACAAACACCTACACTGATTAGGAATACACACAAGTACACGCACATGTATTGCGCGGTGGGGAGAAAGCTTTCCCGCACCAGCGAAATCGAAAGCACGCCTCCGCGACTCCAGCCCGATAACGTTCACGGTAAAATGAACTGACCCCGTCACTCCGGCAGACAGACAGACCGACACGAAAACACTGACAGACGGATAGACAGATGGATATGGTTTGCCGCAAAAAAAACACTCGAAAAAAAATCACCTACACCAACAACGGAGCAGCGTAAAGCTCTCGCACCTAGTACAGCTTCGGTTCGCGTGTTTCGTCGCGCGAAAACCGTCCGTGTGTCGAACCAGTTCGCCACCGCCTTCTCGACTCACGCCTGTGATCTCAAAGCATGTGCACTCTATGGCACAAAGAAACGACCGATTCAATTCACGTACCGATACAAACTGAACCGAACGTTTGCCTCACCCGTTCATCAAAACACACGGCACAAGGAGCAGCATACGGCTTCGGTTCCGGGCGGCAAAAAAAGGACCTAAAAGCCGAGACACGCTTCCGCTGGCGTTCGGGTCGCTTCCGTACGCCGGTTGATGATGATACAACACGAAGCGGTGTGTGGCTTCGTCGCGCCGAAGGGATGATGTTGCATACCGTCGGGCGTTGTGCGCATGTACAACTGGAAGCAAGGCTCCTGCGAGCCAAACAAACCGTCAGAAGCGGTTTGTTTACGAATGTGGTTCGCGCAACAGACGGAAATGGTATGAAAATGTGGCCGCCGATAGAGGTAAACCGCCTGGCGGCCTGTTTGCACGACACGGGGGCGGCTAGCTCGTACTGTTTGTAGGGGAAAAGCAGTGCAGCGTGTTCATGCGAAACAACACAGTAGGCGGCTCGGAAGTAACTGTAGAGATAGTGACGGGGTAAAAAGAAATAATTAGTTTCTGTTGAAGATTATCAATAACCTGATGAAGGAACTAAACTTGAGGAAACATGTTCACAGGAAACTCTTGATTTGATTTGCGACCAGAAACTGAAATATATAACTAGAATGTTTTTTTTTTATAACGGCCAAGCCGTATTGCTAACTGGAAATATTTATATAGAGTATATTAATACCTTATTTTGATATCAACTGAATGATAGTAACTAAATGATTTAGCTAAAAACTAAAATTAATGAATAATCAAAACAGGTAAGTCCTACTGATTTTTTTAAATCCTTTAAATGTAGCATCGTATTGAAATTAATAAACAGCTTTAAATTACGCTTCACGTGAAGAAGAGATTTATTAACAGCTTTTAATTTGAATGTACACAAAACGTGTTCGTATGCTTTAGTCACAAGATTTCACAAAGTAAATACTGTATTTTATTACAAGACCATTTTACAACAAATAACTCCAACTATGCTCATTTAAACTCAATGCTTCCCATGAGAATCCTAGTCATTACTTAAGCATCAAAGTCTAGATCTAGAAGTCTAGAACATAAACTATAAAGAGTCTCCTCTAGGTAAGATCATCCTTCGAGTCATGGTACAAGTCAGGATTTTTTTAGATATCGTTAAGATTTTTTCTATCGCACATTAACATTAATAAAAAAATACATAATTGAATTAGTAAAATAAAACAGCGTGATACAGTGCATGAAAAGTACAGTGCAAATAAATGAATCTGTAGGTGTTGGGCTTCAAAAATATTTTCCTCCATTTTGTCACTTTATCACATATAATCAAATTTCTAATGATTGAAACAATGAACAAAAAGACTTCTCTAAGCCTACAAAACACGAGATCCTAGACATTAACGATAGCAAATAAATATGGCATATTTTGCAACATTTGTTGTATTTCAAATTACCTTTAAGTACAAAAAAATGTATAAAATTTCTTTCTGTATCCTTATCAACATAAACAAACTAATAATAATTTACGAAATAGAATAATTAATTTACGAAAATTCAGAAGTTTAATATTTTTACCATTACCATTAGCATTTCATTGCAGAGGAGCGGTACAAACATGCGTTCCCTAGTCCACTTTTTTTTGGGGTTGCTAGCATTTTCATGTTTGTAGTGTTGTAGTGTTCATGAAAAATATAAATTTTGTTGATTTTGCTTTCTTCCGGCCAATCAGTGTAAAAAAGTGAAATTCGTAATCATCATTACGAATTTGCAACATGTTACTTATGCTTTTTTACTCTCTCCTTTTGCTACCATATTCTTTGCCGCCAGTGAATAGCACACCGTACCGAGCGCAAACGGTAATTTCTGTTTCACATAATAAAATTTTGTTTACTTTCTCCACCTTTCCCCACGATCTTTTCTCCTCCGCGCGCTGCAATGTTAAACCCCTGTCACAAACGAAGTAACGGGGGGCATACGGTAAAATCGCATTCATCGCACCGAAAGGATTATCCATCCGCTCCCCAACGATCCCACCTGACGCTGACCAGCGTGTATGTGAAATCATTATAATGAACAAACAAGCGTGCTTCAGACGAGTGTGTACCATCCGCGAATCATGAGACCCAGCGATATGATGATGTGGTTGTTTTTTATGCTTCCGTACAGTACATACTCAATTTCCACGCCCCGTCTGATGGGTTCTATTTTCATGACCAGCCTTTTCCGGACGCGTAGCTTTCTCTCACTTGAGCCCTCTTTTTTGAGCCATAATAATTGCGTTGATATTGTTTAATCTATTACTTCCCGAGAAAACCACACTCTCCTGACCGATACGCTGCATCGCCCTGTTTTACATCCCCCAGCCGGGTCGTTCGCGAGAGATAAAGGCGGAATGGTTGTTTGAACAAACAGAAACGCGTAAAAAATGTGCAAGACTACCGCCATCAAGTTCGTGGAACATATCACTAACGGTCACTCATGAGTTGAACGAGCGCGTGCTGAGGATTATTTTGAAAAGCTTCACAAGTACGCCACAATACCCCCACATACGCACATGGGTTTTGGTCAATGAATCTTGAAAAGGGACATTTTTTGCAGCTGGTGTATTTTTACATGAAAATCGCGCATCCTACTGTTTGTCACTGGAATGTGTGATGAAAACGGTAACGGTACGAATTTCTAACGCATTATTGCTAGAGTATTTCTCAAAAAAGTTTTACGGTTTATCAAAAAGCTTTTGGTCTGAAAGCACAAACAGTTGAATCTAGGAATAACTTGGTTTTTCTTTACGAGTTTTCATCAGACTGAAGCAATATCTCACCACTAAAACATTCAAAAGGCAACTCATTCAAAAGGCAGAACGAAGTGTGAAAACTACTCTACTTACTTTAGTTTGATTCTTTTCAAAGTTCTCACTCAACGCGCACTAAACCGAACTGAAATGCAGTAGGTAAATAAACATAATGTGAATTACACATTTACATCAGTACTACGGACACATCAAATGATAATAATGTTTGAATTTGAATAATATCATTACATCTCCATCATATTCTCGCACGGTACCGTAATGCTTTTTAAAGTCTCCAACAACGCATTACGTTTCGTTTGCCGCATCACCCATAGTTTTAAGCTGTAGTCAAATCACATTACATATATCCATCACCGTATGCCGTACAAAAACCTATCGATGCGAATGCAAGGGAAAAGGCATACCCTATGACTCGAGGGGTTCAGCCACAAATGCAATCATACCGTATCCGGCAGTTTTGGCACCGGGATTTGATGAAATTTGTAAAACCCCCTCTCCCGGCCATATTACTTCAAACAGGAAATCGGCTACCTATGCAGTGGAGAAAAGTACTGTAAGCACCTTTTTCGGGCACAGCCAAACATCCTGCATGCAAACTGTTCAGGCCGATCAAGATGCTGCTTTCAAGCGAGCGAGGGCAAGCAAACGTTTATTTTACAGAAGTGCATAGCAGTTTACCACATTGGGAGCGGAAGTGCTTTTGAAGAGTACTTTAAGCAGCATAACAAAATGACTGCTCTTAATAAAATAATGCTAGCCATATTAAATTTACCTTGCGCCTATTTCTTTGTTCATGCACATTTTATCATTAAAACACGTTAAATTAAAACATCACAACCCGTTCCGTTTCTTTCGTGCCCTTCCCTTTTAAACCTTCCCTTCCTTCTTCCTTGCTAAACAGCACGATGGATACAACACAATACGTTCGTTATGTCGCGAACCGTTCGTTGCAGCAATGCCATACCCGGCGTGCAACGGGTCAATATTTATTCGTGCTCGCGGAGCTTCCAGGGTTTAACACAGTTTAATATTGCAACCGTATTACAGCTACTGTAAACACGATGGTACACCGGCGCCATCGACGAACGTGCACCCGGCGGATCCCGCAGGGTCAACACTGAAAGGTCATTGCCAGGGACTGGTGGGTCTGGCCCCGTTTTCTGCGCTGCTTGTCCATTTCCCTGCAAGCGGTCGATCGCAATCAGGATGTCAGAAATCTGTAATCGAATCGTAGCCGCTGCCAGCCAGCCGGTTGGAATTGGCACACACGAGCGGCTTTGTACAATGGATGGAGTTGTTTAAATGAGTTTTATGATCTATGATCTTCTCCCGCGGTGGGTTTGTTGGACATCGGGTTTTACACATGGCAGACGCATTTGCACTCGCTTACTGTTAGCTTAGTGGGTCAGCACCGGTGCCGAGTTGTTGTTTGATCTTCGTAATTGATTTCGACCAGTCCTCCCCCCCCACACACACACACACACGAGCCGTTTACATGGAACAGCAGAAATTACACCGACACTAACGCAGGCGAACGCACGGAGAGCGGCTAGTAGTCATCCGATGCGGGATAGCGTGACAGTATCACCGGTACGTAGTCATCGTACTGGGCGATGAAGAAGTTGCCCGCCACCGGACTGCCCAGGCTGTAGCGTCGGGCGAAATCCCGCGTACTGAAGCGTATCCTCGGCGTGCGGTTTCTGTGAAGGCAGAACAGTGACGATTTTATACAAAACAAACGCCTCAAAACGTCCACCAACGATTATTCCTCGCGCGATCCCAATCTTTCTTCCACCCGGTGTAACATACTTGCTCGAGGCACGCGGTGCTTCCGCGTAATCGTTCCACGACTGCTGCCAAAACACCAGAAAGATGTACCGATGGAAGCCAACGCCCGACCGGGGAAAGACCGGAATATACTCGAACAGCGTCTCACCGTTCTGTACGTGCCGCCCGGGAATGTTGCCGACCAGCCAGTGGGCAAACTCGCGGTTCCACGGTTCCATGCGGCTCGGCGAGTCCGGATCGATCATGACGAGCGTGTATAGGGCGGTCGGGTCCGCGTACCACTCGACCTTCGGCTCCTCGCGCACCTCCGCCGGCGACAGTTCCTTCCCGGCGTCGACCAGCTTCTTGCCGCGGTACACCACCTTCGCGAACGCGTCCGGTGCCCGGTCGATCAGCATCGGCACGATGTCATGCTCGGCATAGAACTGCCCAATGTCCACCTGCATCTCTATCCCGGCCGGCCACTGGCAACACACTGGTCCGGCTCACGCGCCCTTGCTCACGCCTGTATACGCCGTCCGCGAATGGCGATAAGCGCGCACAGCTCTCTATCTGCTTTCACACGCCAGCACTATCACAAACCGATCGCAACCTCGGTGAAGGTTAGCGGAGCGAAACCCATCCAACGAGCACACAGACCGGCTGCCACCTATCAGCCCAACGGCAGGGTGACTGTTGCACCATAACAAGCAGCATCCGCGTGATAACCGCCACAATAACAACCCGTAAACGCAGTGCGCACACTAGCGTGAGTGTGTGAGAATAATTCTATCGCTAATGGTTTCGGACATGCCGCAGTCGTCACACATACATCTACTTACCGGCTTAGGGCGAGAGATGGCCACTTCGATGCACCGCTACTGCTCAAGTGCAGTTCCTCTTATCAGTGTTTCCGATCGGACAAACTTAGCGCACTTGTTAGCTCATCTAGCCACCTGGACGCTTGTCTTTGCGGCTTCTATTTTTAGATGAAGCTGTAGGTCAGCTAGCAGTGTACTACGCTCGCTAGAAAAAGAGAGAGATGAAAAAGGAGGTGAACAGACGAAATAAGTTTATTAGAGCCAATCGGTTAACCTCAACGGAGCATAGTCCTAGTTCGAGCATCATTATCGTTCATGGTGCGATTCGCCAAACTGCCCTGCTCGACTTGACAAAACCACCAAACTCACATATTTAACGAACTCACAAGAGGTCAAATTACGGTCGCGCCCGAAGCATCTAAGCAGCACTTCGTTTTAATCTACCCACTCTCATCAATGAGCATCAATGTACGACCAGCGGCGCAATAGGACTTTGACATTGTTGAAACTTTTCCCCCTCGAAACCACTCCCACTAAGCCGTAGAGAAGAACACTACGACGACTCGGAAACTTTTGCCCGTGCCAGCCTGCTGACCAGCCCGGTGCCATGATTAGCAGCAATGATTCGCGAAGCGATCATTTGTCGCCTTTTATTTCCTCACCCTCCGGTTCCGGTCGGGTCCGCGTACCATCGTACCGCACGCTGGGAAACGGCATCGGTCGGGCAAATTGTTGCATATTTTCCAAGTGTCCCTTTGCGGCAGTCCCGCCGACATGCCGCATAAAACCCGCCGTCCTGCCGACCGCCACCCATGGCTTCTACAAACATCCTTGGCAAAATTTGTTATGATGTGTCCGAGAGCGAGAACACTCGGCCTTAGTGCTGCACACCCGGTCCGGTGTTTGGTCGACCGGAAAGGAAAATTATGAATGCTTCAACCAATCCCAAGCCTTTGTGCGTCCATCGTTTCGGGGTGCCAAATTTTTGCGCACCCTTTGCACCACTCTGCGCCACCGGAACGTCCTCGCCAGAATCTAGCAGCCGGCAAATGGCATGCCGACACAGCACGGTACCCACATCAAAGAGAACTTTTTGCAGCTTCCCTTGCTAGCTCTTCCCTTTGGGGCTGCCACCACCCGCCAAGATAAGCAATTCTCGCTGCGACTCTACTCTCCCACCCCTCAAACCAGCGCCAGCCAGCGCAGCGGGTGTGAGACAACTGTAAAAACATGTTTCGTGAGGAAGGAAGGGGATGAGCGGAATCTGCGGAAGACATTTTTGGCAGTACGGCAGTACGAACCCGCAACGGAACTTCATTAGCAGTATCGTGCGGTCCGGGCAGGCAGAGTGAATTTTGGGACGGGACGCGAACGACATACCGACATGCCGGGTATGGGAATTGCAAATCAACCACACAGAATACGTACGGCAGCTGAAAACATGCTTATCGAATACCGCACATCCACCTGGTTGGGTCTCGGTTCGGCGCACTGTTGACGACTGTCATACTGCGGACAGCCACGCAAGTACGGACAACACAATGCATTATTATTACTGTCATCGACATCAGGGCAAGGGCGATGTGGCCGAGCGAAGAGAGTTTATTTTCAACCAGTGTACGAGTTTAAACTCCAAACTTGCTTTGGTCGAACGACATGGAATCCCTTGTCTAACGACTGGGACAATGCTCCCATTGTTTGGGGTGCTGTGTTGTGCATAGCGTGCATAAGCAGAACGCAGTGGCAGCGCTACTCAGGCTGTCCGCTTTCGTATGCTGATTGCAAGGTTGGTTGATAAGACGGCTCCAGGAAAAGTCGAACAAGAGATTATCCTTTCAAATTTTGCTCATTTCATATGCCCCAGCACAAACAGACTTTATGCAACAGTGTCGTATATTAAGTTTCATCAAGCAAACAGACCAGCACATCACTTTTGACTTTTGACTTTTGACTTTTATCGCAAACAGTATCAAATGAACTTCATGTGATGCTGGTCAGCCTTTCTATTGTATTGCGCGTGCTATACTGATTATATTGATCCTATTAAACTTACGCAAAATTCGATAAATTGTGTGACCCATGCATTGTAAAACTTTTTCTCAACTTGTTCCAGTGTGAAATCTGATGCCGGGATGTTCACGAACTGGAAAGTAATCTAATACCTTTTCAAGTTTAAAAACCGACGCAAAACCTAACACAATGTAAGTTCATTTTTCAAACATGTAAACCGATGTTGGTGCCGACAGGTTGTTTATATCTACTCAGAGAAAAAGATAGTAGTTAACTAGCTAGTGAATTTATAATAAACATATTCTTGAAAATGATTCATTTGTATGCCTTTTCTGGTCCACAATAGGCATTGAACTAAATTGTATTGGTCGATTGAGATGCGCCTCATCAAGTAAAAGCTATCTGGGGCCCTCATCCTGATATTCGAAGAGTGATAGTGAAATTCTTTTTTCCAGACCAGATACCAATCCGGAAGCAATCAACATAAAAATATTGTTTTGTAGTTCGGGGTAAAATTAATACACAGGTTGAAGCTAAAGTCATATATTTGTGTAAAATTTTATTCTAATATTTCTAATTCAACTCGTTGCTAGCAATGTGTCACGAAGAGTTAACTTTTTATTTTAAATATCTGTGCTTTTCCTCATCTACCAGGCATCTTTGCAACGTGGCTTTAAAGGTTTAGCATTTGCCAATCAATTGGATTCCCCGTATATGGGTACAATTGCGAAGTAGCTGATGTCTGAAGCGCTCTTGAGCTGCTAATGATTAGCTCAAACACAGGAAACTTGTTTCAACTACTCACGAGAAGAGCTGTAAGGGTACCGTCCACTCAACTACACATACGCACAGCATCTTTGACTTGGGTGAACTCTTGCCATCACTCTCACCAAAAAGTGCTTCTATTCGCGATGTTCGCAAACAATCCGCACCGATTCTGTGTGACAGTTTTTTTCTTCACTTTTCACTGCAAAAACCTCTCTATATCCATATTTCACCGTACCGGATATGTTGCTACTGTTCCGGTGCCTTCACTTCAACTTGTATTCTGTTCCGTTGTGCTATGCTTCGTATGCATATTTATTCATCTGTCTATTTTCACCCCGTTTGCCGTGTGTGCGCGTGTTCACTTCCTAAGCACAGTCTCCTACTCTAGCAATCTCTAGCCAGCATTCGTTCTCGTCAGTTTGAAATGAATTAATTTATTTTATCTATTTCCCTTATTTCCCACTCCACAGCGCTCGCCCATCCGAGCTTCGGTCGTGTAGGCTACCAGCCGAGCCAAGCCAGCCAGCTTGCCAGCCAACCACGAAACAAATCCTGTGTCGCATGTGTTACCGTGTACGAGGGGCTTATTTAAGCACCGAGTCTTCAACTCATACTCCACGCAACCGAATCAGAAAACACCGACAGTACTCTCGGCGAGTACAGAGCCTGAGTGCAGCAGCAGCATGCGTGAAGAGTGGCTGCTCTCCACGACGGACCAGGAAATTGTATCAAATCATTACGAACATGGCATTTCTCTTCCCTGCTCCGAACAACACCCGCAAGCTTCTGGCACCGCATAATGACGTGGTTTCTGTTTGTTTAATATTAGTTTCGCAAAACAAACACACCAATTCACACAAACTACCCACATTCACATGGGCTGGGATGGTGTTGGTGCCATCGCCACTAAAACATTTCCCCGGCTCCGGGATTTGTTTCTTCTCGGCAGCAAGAGCGTAGTGCACGACACAGGAAAAGAACAGTCATCACTTGTTTGCCTTTCACACCCCATCCTGGCTCCCGTTTCTGAACTTCCCGTGTAGGTGGTGTAATCAAATAGTATCCAAACTATTTCACCTCAACACCGCATCCCGAGAAGCAAGGATAATAGAGTGACAGAGAGAGGGTTGAACTAATTCGAAACGGATGATGGTACGTCAATTATGTTGCTGAAACATTTAATTTACAGTGCATTCAACTGATGACCTTTCGGGGCACTCTTGACTATATCCTCAACCCGAACGAGGTAGATAGAATAGTATTGACCAATTGAAATGAAGAAACAGGCTTTACAAACTAATTTTAATAATAATTTTTTCTAGCTTGCACTATACTTGTAGCTCTTCAGTAACGCCATTCATAACTGACCGAGACCCGAGAACCGAGGAGACGTGTTGCGGTGCGGTTGTGTGTTTGCCTCGAGCAAATATTTAAATTTATTTCCTACACGTATGCACAGCACCGCCAGCACCCAACGGTGACTTTTCGGCTGCCTGGCTTTTGTGGGAAAATGTAGCCAAATTTACCTAATAAATTCCTTCCCTCTTGTATGTGTGTGTGTTTCAGAACCACCAAACGACACAAAATATGTTACCGCAGTCGTCCCGTACATTGAGCTACATCAAGACTAACGCTTCGGTTTGGATGTGATAGGTAGCACAATCACAAGGCAGGGCATACCCGCACCTCGTATCTGCTTCCGTCCGATAAAAGGGTAGCCCGTACGATGACTTGTCTTGTGGTGCAGAAAATTAAGGTAGTTGTATATTCGTCAACTTTGCTTCCCTACGTACAGCACCACTAGCGCAGGTGACGTTCGGTTTGCCCTTCTGCAAGGTTTTGGGTCAACATTGGAGGGGAGGGGGGGGGGTCGTGGCGCTGGGTTAAGCGCCCACACGAAGAAAAAGAACACCTGGAAGGCATGCTTGGCTAGCTGACGTGCAGCAAGACCAACCGGCGTCAGAAGGCGACTGGCTAGCAGCAGTACACGCAGCAACCCTACCCCTGGTCTACCACGCGGTGAAGGACTGTGTGGTTGGGAAAGTAGTGCCATGGGAAGGGCACAAATATTTGACCGAGAAATTTTGCACAATTGCAAACATTCTTACATATTTATGCGTTCACGGTTTCACCACAGTACCGCTGGTGCCGAGCCCGACAGTTCCTCCGGTTTACGTTGTGTCGACGACGACGACGACGACGAAACGAAGGTGACACCGAAGGATGCCCGTATGCTTTTAAAGTTGCTGCTCTCCTCTACCTGTTTCGCTAGCTTTGGAAAAGGCACCCAGTTCAGTGTCGCTTGTGGGAGACCAAACAGGAAGGAGGAAATAAACCAACCTCCAACGCTCCCAAAGCCACGGTCATGTTGACGTGTTTCAGAATGTTTGTTTGGCAAGCTTGGGCTCACGGGTGTTGTTATTGTTTCATTTTTTGTACACCCTCGCTCTCTCTTTCTGTTTTGTTGCATTTTTGTTTTCTCACAGCAACGGGTCAAAGTGTTGTGTAGACGAACGGTATGGAAATAACGGTTATGGAGAAGGTGTAAAAGGGCTTTCAATGCCTTTTCCAGACTCACTTACAACAGGGGAAAATAAATTATTGATTGATGTGATCATGTCGAAACTCCCAAGGCCGTTATTGGTCTTTATATCATAATAGAAAACATTCCCAAAATACAGCCGATTTGCAGTCCAGACCAGGTTCAACATATCCCGAAACCGCTCACAATCTCGCCCCATCATCTGCCAATTCGTTATCCTTCCCACATCAGCCTGAGCCAGAATTCCATGCAATCACAGGTCACAAACAATACCGCACCGATCATCATTAGTCATAATTTAGTAGAAGCCTAGAGAGTAGAAGACTCTCCAAAGACGAAGACATCACGCTCAAGGCCCCAGAGTACAGCAAGTAGTCTAGCAGACCGTAACACAACTAATTTCATGAAGTACTCACAAGGAAAGTATGCTCTAAGCTGTACAATACTGCGTAGATTTTTATATAACTAAAACACATGCAGCACAACATGTCTTGAATAAGCTAGGAATAGCCTTTTATTTGTTTTGTTTTTCTTATTGTATGTTATGTAGAGTCAGATAAAAGATCCGCAACAAAGCACATAAATAAATGAATAAAAATATTGGCAGGTATATTTTATGCAACAAGAACTTCTCATCAGGCACCAAGGGCAACATTTGAAACCAAAATAATACTCTACAAGCTACAAATACCTACAAACACCAGCCAATAGTCACATCATTAACCTTTCAGGCTCACGGTCTCCACTAATCAAGCATTGCTTTTCCTACGCCAAAGGATTCTTCCCCAATTGAGCATCTAATATTCAAATACACCTTCCATCACTAATGCTCTACCAACGTGATGCTCACAAACAGGAAGCATGAATAATCTTCTAGCCTTTACCCCAGGAAAAAACCCGTCTGCACAGTTCTTATCCCCGAGTGCTCATTTATACTAAATGAACCATCACCGTTTTTGGGACCACCGGTTCGTTCTGCCGGTTCCGCTGCGAATCCCATGCAAACAGGCAAACAGGAAGAACCGTTTCTCGAAGCAGCATCATATCAACGGAACCCCAACCGGATGCATCCTTTCTGCTTCTCCCCACCAAACTACCAAACAGTTAGGTGTTGCGGCAAGGGGTTGGCCACCTTCTCCTGCGCAAAGAGTGGACTGAAAACAGTGCACTTCCAAATCCACCGTCCCGATACCCGTAACGCAGAGGCAAAGCAGCAAAACCTACAGTCGCCTAAAAAACCCACCCCAAAAGTAACCATACTTGCAAATGGACGACCAGAGAATAGTTTATTCATTGGGCTAGCTTTTTTTTCGTGAATCATCTTTAACTGGTTCGCTCCGGCCGGAGGTTTTTGCTGCTGTTGCCACTGCAAGGGAACGTGGTACTTGATTTCAGCTTAACACTACCCTTACTAACAAAATGCATACATAGTAGAGCAAAACCTCGACCAAAAAAAAAACAAGCAGTGCTTAAAATTAACGGACACGAACTCCCGATCCTGATGAAGCGAGAAACTTTTTCCCAGAAACCCATTTTGTCCGTCTTTTGCTCGGTACCTTCGCTTCCGCTGGATGAATTTCTCTATTTTCATTAGCCCATCCTGCCCCACCGCCGCAAGATAACGACGGTGGCTATAGAGGGGAACGGTTACCATCCAACTACCACCTACTCCCCCCCCCTCCTCCCAGATCCCCCTCCCTCCTCTCCCTCAACGAGGACGCTGGCCATTATTTGTGTGTGCGGTATGGGCCGGTGCCAGGAGAGAAGATATCCCAACCGCGTGTTGGGTTGGCATGTTCCGGGATGAGTCAATTAATGGAATGACCTGACCTCAGCCACAAACACGATGCTTTCGGTGGTGGTAAATGGGCGGACGGGTCAGCCTTTGCCAAACCTAATTGCACAACGAGCCGAAAACCAGACCCCACCTTCCTCCCCCACCCCCTGCCGCGTCGTGTATCACCCACGGACTCCCGTGTACGCCTCTATTATCATTCAATTAAGCGAATTGTAAATTTGTGTCGGCGTTTGAGCGCTGCTCGTTGTAAAATCGTCATACTTAGCCACATGGTGGGTGATGCATAGGATGGGTGCATGGATCGGTGCGCGGCCCGAACGGCATCATGTAGCCATGCTGCTGCTGCGTACCGTATACCATGTTGGGACAGTAACGCCCTGCCCCCGACAAAGATGACCGTCAATTTCCTAATTGACCGCTGAACAAGCGTCACGGTTGAGCACACGGTTGCTAAAGGCGGGCCAGCCCCGTCTGTCTTTATGACGATTGCATTTAATTTGAACGATTAAGCAGAGCACCACAATTACGGGAGACTTATTCTGGGCACCTTAGGTGTGTCCGTCACGATAAGCACCACAATCAAGATGGAAGCTGTTTGGCAGAGAGTAAGGGCCCTTTCAACGATTTTTGTACAATAATTTGTACTACCAAAAATTTGTACAAGCCAAAAAAATAATCTCTAATGAAACTACTAACTCCTCTCTTTCATTTACATTTCTAATTATAATTTGATGTATAAATATCAATTACCACAAAAGATGCCAGGATAGTTTAAATAATGTATATTAATAATCCAAATGTATCGCATTGATTACAGCTATGATTAAACCAAGGCTACAAACTACATTCTTATATGCTTACATTCTGAAAATTCCGGGGACACAGAAACGTCTGTTCAAAGAATAAGAGAAACATTTTGATGGTAAATAAAAAATCATTTTCAAATAATCCTTTCAAAGCTAGAGATAATTACAAAAAGACAATATTATAACATAATACATAATTACAATTACAATAAGAACGGATAAAATATTAGAAAATAATAGACTTCTCGGTAATCTGGGAAGGCTAAACAAATGTTTCAAATGGATACGATTGAACCACAAAGATGAAACTAAAAGCACATTTCCAGCTGCTCCAAAGTACTTGGTAGTTAATCCACAGTACAGCATTGTGGCTAAAACCTCAATTTCTATCAGAAATAAGAAAAAAAGCTCATAATAAAACAGCCAAAAGCACTCAACTTTTTCTATTACTTTCGTACCTAATCACCTTTCTTATCCTCCCACCAAGAACCGGTATCAGAGTAGTCTTTGCAATACACATCTTTGGACTTTTTTCACCCCGCCCTACAATTCTATTACGCCTGCGAAATTTAAATTCCAAATAGCAAATGTGCAAAAGTTACAAAATAAACATATGCACGCAAGAAAAAGATATAGAAACAGACGCACCGAAGCTTCGCCCGCTTCCCTTTCCATCCGCGTAAAAACATTTACGCTGCAAATTTTATCACACAGCAGAGTGGCTGAAATCGCGAGACCGGATGATTGCCCAACGCCGCCCCGTCAGGGCCTTCCCGCATTTGGCCGCCCGTAGATGCGTATGAAACTGTTGGCGTAAGTGTTTAGGGGCGGAGAAGGGCGCAAATGAATTTATTCAGCGCACCGTCACACTTCGCTCCGTCACGAAACTTAAACCAAAGTTACCGAAAAACTTTTTCATCTCCGTGCGCGCTACCCCGTGAAATCGTAACACAACATTGATGTTGGTACATACACACACTCAGGCTCTCACATACATGGCCTTGCGATGGTGACTGAAGTTTGGGGGCTATTCTCACACTTCAGTAGCATAAAAGGTGATTTGTATGCGCTTGCTTGTTTGATACTTTTTTCCCGCACTTTGCCGTAACCATGCTGCAATTTCTAAACACCACCAATACAATGACAAGTATTCGCTTTAACCTACATGTTTGATGGCTTGAAGAGTCCAACTTTCTTTCCACCCTTTAACTGCCATTCGGCAACATCAGACGCTATTTTGATACACGACCCGGCCTGTGTCAGGTGTACCACTCGAGATGCGTCATCTTTGCGAAACGTTCAAGCTGCTCAACCCAATACCTGGCCCAACACACACACACACACACACACACACACACAGAACGTAGCGCCAACAACCGGTCACGATCACATTCCTTTGCGCCCGTCAGCACAGCAAAGCAGAGAGCAAAGGGAAGAGACGAAGATCGACACAAAAACGGCCCACTATCTGTCATGCATGGCGGTGATGGGACCACCACCACGCCTGTGCCCATGTCCAAGATGTCTTCTTCACGTTCGTCATTCGCTCGTACGGTCACCACGAGTTTACCGTTACTTGACACCGCGCATATGACGTCGCGTGCTTGCGTGGCCGATATCGTTTGTTTGACTCCAGACGGTTCCTGCTCATCCCAAACCCAACCAGGGCTTTGTAGGTTCTCGTGCTAGGCCGCACCGAGCGACCGTTGCGTTCGACGGGCAAGTAACGTTTGCTTTTTGCATCGAGCTTCAAACGGACGGAGAATGCTAGGGCGCACAAAACATAGAAAGGAACAATACCGGACTACACATTTCAGCCATCGGAATGCCTTTATGCAGTGCACCAACATTCGACCAACAACATCAAAAAAGGGTGTGTGTGTATGAGTGAGGTCGTTGTTTATCATCGTCCAGCAGCGGCCACACAGAGAAAGGGCAGAGTAGAGAGAATTTCCCAACTTTTTTGGAGCAGTCAACTGGGATACAGTTTCCGGATGGTTGGGTTTCCTAGCGTCTCGAGACGGTCCTACCCTGTACCGTGGTTGCCGCAGCTCTTTGATGTCACTAACAGATCGGTACGAACCGAACGATCGCTATCGGACGAAAGCCAAATTTTTCAACGAAAGCTCTTCATCCGACCTCAATCCCAGGCATCGAAAATCCCAATCAAAACGAGTTTATGGGTGGGACAAAGTGGAAAGAAAATAACCGCGCCAGTCGGGCTTTCACTTAGTAAGAAACGTTAGTCATCGTGCGTTTGATTCTTGTGTGGTACATTTTCAAAGCACGATTTAGTAGTCTACACTGCAAATAACTTTATGCAATTTGAATGTTATTATTTGAATTTAATTTTGCAACAATGAGAAAAACAAGACAACATTAAAACGTGGATTAAAGATAGTTTTTGTTCATTGATCTCTTTTCCCGCAACTTGTAAGCTAAAACTTTAATCACATTGTTGCTTACGATATAATGCTTATTTATCCATAACACACGTTTCACTAATCCGTTGCAATTGTGTTTATCGTGCTGTGATGATGTGTGTCTCTACGCCTGTAAGCGTATTCATCAACGATTCGATTTTATATTTAAATCCCTCCTACGCAAAAAAAAAAATCAAACCCGCTCGACCACTCTTCATTTGTTTCCTTTCAATGAACATACACCCGATGATACCGTCCATTGAACACAAACCCTCCGTTTGCACAGATGCTAATTTGCGCGAAGTTGTGAGCTGATCCGCAATTGGGATGGAAAAATCCTTCCTCCCCGTGGCAATATTTTCAAAACTCATAACTTAAAAACAACGAAAAAAATACCTTCAATCGTTTCTAACCGGAAAACTCTTGCCCTCTCTCTCTCTCTCTCTTTCTCTGTCGTCCGAATAGTCGCTTTGGCAAAGGGATTAGGATTTCACAAATACCGCAAACATCATTTCACATGTGCCACAAAATCTCTCACCGCATCTGTTAATTTAGCAAACAAAATAATCCACCTCCCGTTTACCCCCCGCCCCATCGGTGAACCCCAATCCTTACTGGCGGGAAAGCAATCAACTCATTGTTCCGTTTGCTGGCCCGCTTAAGCGTACGTCCCACCACCATCAGCTTTCATCGCGCTCAGTGAGCTAAGCGAGTGCCCGGTTTCAGCGAAAGCCAATCATTTTGAGCGTTGATGCTGTTGCATCGGTGGCCCAATGCCGCGCGCCCCGAGTGTGCCCCGATCCTCCGCACCGGGCCGCCAGAATCGTTCGATTTAGCTTTTTGAGGTGCGCCGCACAACCAGCTAACCGCACGCTAACCATCGACCATAACAGACCGCACACGTGCTACAAAACGCTGGCTGCTTGCGGCTCCGCGAGAGCTCCTGTATTTGCACCTAGCGTGGCGAAAGGAGGCTGGGTGGATTTGGCGGTCGATTTGTTGCGGATGCGTTCCTCTCGGTAAGCCAAAATCAAAAGAAGTGTTGCAGTTTTATGCTGCGTAACAGGGGCACAAATTGTTTGGGGCCGTATTAGCACCTACTTCAAACGATTGCTGCATAATGTGTTGAGTGATGTGAATGCAAAAACGAATGGTCGCATAAATTATTACCCATATGTCGATTGTATTTTTTGCTTTACTTGATACTATTCGAGCATTGTTGAACCTGAAGCGAAACATAAATGTCACGTGACGGGTGCATGGCATAAAGGTCATTTTTCTAGCTTTAAAACTATACTACTCTAACTCCAGGACGCTATGAAATGGGATAATTCAAAACCACGTAAATTGCTGACCGATCATACAGTTCGTAGCAAACTATGTATTTCAATGGTACAATTTTTTATGTTATTTTTATCGTTCGAGTCGATTAAAGCTTTATAGATTTGTTTCAAAGCGGTTACAGCATGTTTGACAGTTGATCAAGGTTTTGTTTAAAAAAGGAGAAAATTTGAGCGTCTTGGCTGAGAATTTATAATTTATTAATTTATCTTTCGATCGCGTATTGTCTAATTCGTATAGCGTCACGACAAACATGTGAAGTGCCAAAAATGCTTGTTAAAACCTTCTAGCACGCCTGACGGACATTATCATAGACACGTCGTGTACCATATGTTTAACGTGTCTGGTACTATTCATCGCATCAGAATGCTATAAAATTGTTGGAGAAACGGTTTAACAAATCTCATTCAACTTTCATCGAACCTGATAACTCCCTGTATTCGAGCAAATCAATAACTTGACACCATACCATGAAACCAAACCCTGTGATGAGTTTGTGGTGCTTGAGAAATCTCTACCCTACCCTCTACCCGAATCGTGCAAGAAGAACACATTAAAAACAAAAATGTGTCCGATTTACGCAAAACCCTTATTCATCTAAAACTTGTTTTTCCGTGTGTACATACAGTCGTAAATTTTCCACAGTACAACAGTGCCAGGGATGTTGATGAATGCACACTGTTGCCAACAGCTAAACGAACGCCTGCAAATTATAGCGCACTCTCACACACACACATACACAAACACAAAACAGACACAAGGTACCATTTCACGACCCATTCTACCATGACCGTCACTATGGCACAATTTCACTCTTCGCCAAGCATCCGCCTTGTGTGGCATCCGTGCAGCTTCCACCAATTACCTCGCAAGAGCTTTCGCTTCCCAAGGTCGGCTCACTTGAATTGACGAGGGGGAGGGGGCGTGAAGCGAGACGCATGCTCGCACAGAATATTCCTTCCACACATCCCCAGGGGGGGCATCCTGCCGGAAGGCTAGATTTGCTCTCAACATAACACCGCCCTTTGATGTTCCCTATCAACGGCACATTACATCGTTAGTAGCAAGTACAGCTTCTTAAAGCTCGAAGCGTTCGCTTCTTTACTTTAGCACTCGACTGCACGCCCCGGCAGCACTACGCCCCGGGCGCAACGAAAGCTTGCTGGCACATCGCACCTTGGGCAGCTACGCTTTTGCTTAGCCGGTTGCAGGGTTTGGTGAAGTTGTTCTGCTAGCGCAGTCGAGAGTGTGTGCTTTGATTTACGCCTCGTTTTTTTTTTTTCATTCGGCGCACACCGTCCCGCCAACCACCGTCCTGCCCTACGGTCAATCATCCTGGAGCTAATATAAACGTGGTCCACAGACAACGGTGGGTGAAGGGAAACGGAAAATTTAATTAAATATTTATTTCAAGTGGCATTCAAATGACACACGGCTAGAGGGGTTAAGAAAGCTGCTGTCTTTCTTTTTTTTCTCCCGGCACTAGATTTATCCCGTACCCGTGGTGAAGAAAAGAATGTTCTATTACGCTAATCATTATCCTTCGTCGGGGGGGTTCCGTGCATTTTACTCGAGTGCAAACAAGGCACAAACGCCCAGCGAAGGTAAGGTGTCAAAAGCGAGTGCACACTTGCTGCAACTCCACCCTCAGTTGCTACAAAAGCGGGCAGAGAATGTCATAATATTGTGATACGCCACGGCACGTGCCCCAGAATTGTTCTGCTTCATTATTTTCTGGACAATTTGTATTTAAATTAAGCCCGCACTTCGTTAGTCCGAAGCCTTAGGCGAAAAGGAGAGCAAGAACAAGTACACTTCACCACACCACAGTCCCCGGTGTCCTTTGCTTTTCCACTCTTTGAGCGCTGGGCTGGGGAATGGGGAGCATAAGTTTGATAGTTTCTGACATTTGGGAGTAACGATTCGGGGGGTCATGCCTCGTTTCGTAATGTTTCGCTTCGAATGCTTCTGCACGTCCCGAGTTGTCAGCGGGTTGATAGTGTTGCTCGGATGAAAATTTTATTCTTGGTGAAGGGTGAAGTACGCCCCCGAAAGGGAGTACACGGCTTTCGCAGCAGTTCCAAAGCTTAGCAAAGTTGTAACTGGGAGTGCAACTTAAGCGCAAGTGCACGTTTGCTGTGCCATTTTTTCTCTTTCTCTGTCTCACCGATGCTTTAGCTTTGTTTTTTGTTCTACCGTCGCTTTAGCTGCACAGAAATAATTGTTCAACTGAACTGTAAAAAAAAAGGGGAAAAACATACCACACCAAAGTCTAAAAATGTACAAGTCTTGTAAACTTGCTGCTGCACTTGTTTGAAGAGTAGTCGAAACCTTCTCCCCCCCCCCCCTCCTCTCTTTTTCTAGATCCAACGCGCTGAAATCATCAAGCCGGAGTAAAGCCGAATGTTGTTAGATTGCCAAAACAATCGGATTACGTTCCAGCCATGCAGACTTACTTCACGTGGAAAAATTGCTCGTTCAGCAGCTCAGCAGCCTTGCGCGAAACGGCAGTGCTGCATTAAGCTTTGCAGCGGCACGGCAAATAGCACTGCGGCGGAAGGATAACTCATACCCGGGAAGAAGTCAGCGAGCGTCCCCAGACCGAAAGTGCGATATCCTGTAGCCGGAAATGAGACACACGACGGGCAGGGGGAGGGGAGGGTAAACACTCTCCAAACTTCGGCCGATGTGTACCGAAAGTGAGCGAAAAAGAAATCATAACTATTAATACGTTTCTGGTACGGACAGCGAGGCAAACCCAACAAGCCCCAGCACTACAAAGTTTCTTTTTCAGCTGTACGGGAGCAAGTGCAAGGCGAACAAACCTCCCCATCTTGAGAGGGGTCAAGTGTAGCACAATTGAATCCGGACTGCAAACCCAAAATGGAAATGGTCTTGCAAATCCAACGACACACCGGATAGCCCTTCCCTCCCTACCCTTGGGAAACCTCCGTACATCCATTATAAATATCATCAATTTTCTTTTGCCCCAAAAACCCTCCCCTTTCCCTTGGCTAGCCAACCGTTGTCATCCCGGACAGGGAACAAACGAAACACTTGCTTACCGGGCAGCTTTTGGCACCAATTTTTAGTACAATGCAATTTCCCAGCACGGGCGACGACCGGCGACGACAAGATTTACGCGCACCCGTCCTGGAGGTCGTGTTCGGGGCGGTAAAGTAAAAAGCATTATGCAAAAGAGTGACACGAGTCCGAAGGTGCGGGGAGGGGGTGCACACGGACGGCAGAGGAATCGGAATCTCGACCACAAATAAATCATGTCACATGGAATATTGCTCCGAGATAGTGGCGGCTACGTTGATCGTGCAACCACCGGTTGCCGAGCTGGCTGAGCATCGCTTTTGGCAATTGCTGCGCGGGGATATGCAGACCATATAATTGAGTGTTTTGCATTTATCGTATCTTTTGAGGTTTTTTTGTTGTTGAGTGCGCCATGATTACGTTTGTATGCACATTACAAAGTATGTCACGCCATAGAACAGTTAGTTTGTTTGTGACGCGGTGTGGCAAATAGGAATGCGTCATCCGGGTAGATTCTGGAAGGCGCTCGTTGTGCCGTACGTTATCAGTATGCTGTTGCTATGAATTATCAAAAAAATTAAATATTGTTGTAAAAAACTGTTCATTATACAGAAGGTCATAAATGTGTTTGAACGCTTGCTGGTCTTCAACCAGTTAGCAAGAAATATTCGGTTCTTATCAGCAAGCTGTAGAACAGGAAATTCGTTTAAAATTTACCAGGTTAAAAAATCACAAAACATGTTTTATATGCACACGTACATTTGTCCGTGACAAATTTAAAATGTAACTTGTTTTGTGCTCTTACAGGCCCATTAATCTTTAGAGCCAGAAAAAATGTAAATCATTGTTTGGTGTTTTTGCAATAGTTATGGGAAGTCACAAAATTATTATTCACTACAATAATTTTTCATTTTAATAATTATTCTCAGGTAACTTGGTCAACCTTGCAGGAAAAATCCAGCATTTATAGTCACTGTATGCATTTAAGTCCCTCCTTTAAGAACTCACGAGAACCAAAATTTAGACAATCTGTATTTTATCCCCTTTAAACACGTTATCTGCTTCGCACAGCTACTAGATTAATAGTCCACTTCGGACCCGGCGGGAGATGTCCCGTGCGCTGAGATTGAACAAAAACGCATTCTCCGCACCGGACTGGAAAACGAGATGTTTAGTTTATTGTGCAGCGGAAATTAAATTTCATCCACCATTCAAACAACCCCGGAAGCGATTTTGTGCGAAGAAAGGAAGCAAACGTCTCGCCCTGGCCCCGCCCGACCCCAACACCGCCCCGACAAGCCAAGGTAGATGAATAGCAATAGAAGCCGGCAGTGTGAGGGCGAAAAAAAAGACATCCCAAAAATTCAAACGGTACGAACTTGCAACCTTGTTTTCCTACGCGTCTAAAGGCGGCAAGCGCTCCCGCCGACGGCACGGAGCGGCCAAACAAAGCCCACCGGTATCCGATGCAGTTGCAGGTTTGGATTTTAAGAAATTAATTTCTCAACAATCCAGCCCACCCTTCCAACGAGCGTTTGCCACGCTCAGTTCGTTTGTTTAGTCAGCTGCTCGAGCGACGGCCGTTATGCAATACGCTAAATTATACCAGCGGAACGGGTGCATCCTTCTCCACTGCGCTTTGTTTTGCAGCAAGATAAATACTGGAATGTGGAACATTTTGCCAAGCTCCAACAATCCGCAAAGCGCACAGCTTCGAACCTCATTCCAACGGGCAACGGCAGCGACGTTCAGCAAAGGAAACTGTCTTAATCACACAGAGCGGCACAAAGTTAGGCGTATCGAGTTTTGCGCATATGAATATTATTTAAAGACATTTGTGTCTTTTAAGCGGATTATGCAGCATGATGGCAGCAAAAGATAGGCTAGTAGGTTCTTGTTTTTTTTTTCTTTGGTGCCGTTTGCAGCATGCATATCACAGTGAAGCATGAAGCGTACGTAAATATCATATCGTCAACGTATTTCGTGTGCAACCGTTCGTAACGGTGCGGTGTACTGTAGTGTACGGTATATTTCCATCTTCCACCGGTGCTGCATTCCCATCGCAACAATGCACCACACCCCCCACGTCCTAACCGCACGTCCAAAGTGTGTCAAAACTGTTTCCATCACTACCGCTAGCCAGCTGACTGTGGCGACGGGTGTAGAGAGGGCTTCATTTTTTCTCCATTTCTTCACCATTTCCATTACCAGCCCTGCGGGTGTTGCGATTGCACCAGCATGTGGTGTGGTAGGAAATGTGCCAAAAACGGAACCATATAATCAACGCCCGGGATGTTATTTTTTGTTTTGCTCCCCAACGTACTGGGTAGAGAATAAGCTCGGGAAAATTATCTCCCATTGCTAGCATCATTTTTTACACGTGCAAACCAACCCACCGTTCGTAGTGCTGGACTGGAGAGCCAACCGGTGTTAGTTACCGGAATTACTGAGTTCCGGGCTGGGCTTGGTGTTGATGATGGTGCCGCTTTTTTGGGGCGAATGAAACTGGCACAAATGAAAGCGAAACGATACCGCTTGGTCCACTTCCGAAGGAATTTATCAACGCTGGTGACCAGCGCCGGTTGCATCGCGACGAACGAGACACGTTGATGTGCCGGGACAAGGCGAAACGCTATCATTTGGGCAGCTGGAAAAGGGTAAATGTAGGTCGCAGGTGGGTAGGAAACACCTGCTCACCGAATGAAAGTTATTTCGAAGAGCCAAAACGATCTTTTCTTACGGGTCCTGTACCAACAGGTGCAGCTATTTTAATTTACCTTATTGCAAAATGATATCACAAACGATTCAATAAACTTGAAATATACTTTTTCTTACTTTAAACAGCGACTGCAGTCAGCTATGTAGCTGCCTCCTTTAGCCTAGACTATCTTTGTCTACTTATTCCCTATTTGACCTCTTTGATTTTGACCTCTTAAACTAATTATTCAAAAAATCAATTCTTCCAATTTGAGACACTGTCCAGAAACGAAAAAGAATTAATGTACAAGAATTTTGTAAGCATTAGCGCTTCTAAATTTTTTTCAGTGTATTACCGAAGTGTGTAGGTGTATTCTGAAGTCTTATCACTATTGAACAAATCCTATTGAACGAAGTTTATTAACGTTTCGCATGATGGTTTGTTTAGTAGTTCTAGTTATATGTTTTTTTTTTTATTTCACAATTGACTGCTGCTGCTGTGCCATATTTATGTGCTGTACCAATTGCAAAAAATCCTAATTCACACATTCCAGCAAGAAATTTTTAGTAATTTGCATCGTAAATAAAAAACACAAATTTTTAATAGCATTTGTCCTTAAAAACTGGAGCATGACCAGTCCCACGTGAACTTGCTGATAGTGTACGTCCCTCAGATTCACCGACGGTCTGACGGTTTTTCTATTTTCTTTCTTTTTCGATGTTGAGGTTTGCCGGTTTGTCAAGGCTTTTAAAAGCAAAATAAATAGCAATCGCTCTTTAATTAATTAAATTTTCTAACCATCAATCAACTAATTCTGCAACGGCATACTGAAGCGTTCTAAGTCAGTTCCAAAAAAAGGGAAAAATAATATAGCTGAAGTAAAAATGAAACATAAATTAAATTTATCCTACACCACTTTCATATCGAGTGACGAAGCGGATCGTTGCGGTGAAAGATCCGTACAACGAATTAAAAATCGCTCTTGATGCATACAGATACACGGATCATCGTAATTCCCATGCGCTACGTACGGGCGAACGCGTAAAACCCCCCCGAGAAACCATGAAAAATGTTCCTCAAATTTTTTTTTCAACGCTCACAGTGCCATTGCATCACGAATCTGCATCGTACGGTTCAGCTCGTACGCACAATACGTTTTAACGAATCGCGCAAAAAATACACAATACCGGTCTTACACGAAAGCGCATTAGTATGCAATTGGGTGAACAGCTTAGCAAACTCCGCTTACCGAGTGCAAACACATCAGAGCCAGTAAAAAAAAGAAACACACAACGGTCTACCTTCATCACACAATTCTGTCGCCGTACTCGCAATCGCCAATCTAAAAGCATTCATTTTCCACGGATTAACTCATTCCCATCGGGGAGGGGAAAGGGAGGAGGTGGAGGGGAAGGGCGGAAACAATTGCTTCGCGAGCACGCTTTCCAGCGTCGCGAAAGCCGTGCGAAACAGAACAGGACTGGTGTCCCGAAATCGGGAAGGAATGGTGGACCATTCCTCTTTCTTTTCATTTTTTATCGCTACACTCATTGATCCTCCCTCAACACGAGTGACATTCCTCTGCATCTCGAAGGGGGTTCATCGGTCAAATTCTTCGGCAAAAACCAGACCCCCCTCTCCCTTGTACGGATCTAGTTCCCTGCTCACTCAACGCAAAACGCAAGACCCTTTGCCGAATGTCCTTTCCGGAGGCTGCGTTCCGGGGTCTTCTCGGTACGACCACATCCGGACGAAGGCCAAACAAGGGGTAACGACGATGGGTTAGAAAATCCAATTCGGAATTCCAAAAATCGTTCGAATCCCGTACCCCATGTTTGAGATGGGTGCAGCATCCCGGAAGCTACCCGTTGCCCCCTCCCAACGATCGTGAAAAAAAAAACACTTCAAGCGAATGGAGGAAAACGTTGGCCTGTGCAAGAAAGGGAAGCATTTAGGTCCCCCGTTCTTTGCTCTCTCTCTATCGTGCACTGGCTCACTTTAGCAAGGAATGTTTTTCTTTGTTGTTTGCAATCGCGCCGATACCGGTGCGTTCTTCGTTGGGTGGCAAACCGGGGGAATGTATTGGAATTTCGGGTCGCCACCGAGGTTTAGGGCTTCATCCGGTGGAAGAAAGAAATGAATCGGCAAAACTGAGCTAACCAACAACAACGGCACAGCAAGGGAAAAGAAGAAAAATGCTTCCAGCTAGGGTAACAAATTGGAATCAAACATTTCAGCGCTTCTGAGGGTTTCCGGTCGTTTCCGGTTGTGGGAAGAATTTAGGGATAAACATTTAAATCTACGAAAATCCACGTGGCCGTTAGCAAAACATTGTACAGGCGTGTTGTGATTCGCAGTCGAAAAAGTTTCATCTGTTTGTTTCGTAGTGGAAGATTGAGATTTATAAGCACTCGTTGTTTTTGGATAACAACAAAAAATCTAATTACGATAACTTAGGGTAGACATTCATTGCTGTCTGGTTTGAATTTGCCTATTTTTTTGACAACAAAATTCACAAGAAGCAATCAAATATCTGGCTTTTTTTTTTAAATACCATTAGATCAATTTCACTTACGAAGAAATTTTAAAAGAATGGTTATAATTTTCTTATTGACTTATCCTACACTGAGGCTCCGGAAATGGATTCAACCGCACATTGAACAAACCAGGAAGACCGTGCATAAATTTGTAGCAATTCTTACGGGATCTTGGCCTGGCACACCGACCGGATGGAGTTTGTTGCCCGTTGCGCAAAGGGTGCCGCATTTTTTTCACCGTAGCATCAGTTACCCTAAAATTCCCACACGATGGCAATAGGATGCTTTTGTTGGTCCTGCCTTTATTTTTCTCTTCTCTTTTACTTCGCCCTTTTTCGAAACGTACAGCCGTGCAGCAAAGGTTACCCGGAACCAATATCCGAATGTTTGGGGGTCCTTGCGAAAAAAAATCCCCACAATTTCCCTAATTTGAATGGACATAATGATACCGTTTATTATCTGTAGGCACCGATCGAGCCACCGGCTTCCGGATGAGTTGTCCCGGTGAAGCTAACGAACCTTGCCATCCCACTGGATACGTTCGTCATGGGCCTGTGCGTGTGGCGTGGGAAATCGTTCCAGTCCTTCAGTCCTCCCCAGTCGGAACAAAACGGGACTGAACGAACTAGCTCATACCAAAAGTAGCTTTTCATAGAAACCTTAACCGGCCAATAACCTATGCAAATCCAGGGGAAAAAGCCCCAAATGTGATCTTTCAGCTCGTCTACCGATGAAATATTTCTCCACCTCCCTACGATACGCAAACACACACACACACACACACACACACACACACACACACACACACAAACACAAACATTCATGGGCTTACCGCAACCACCTTTGCATCGTTTCAGTCATTTCAACAGATATGCGATGGCGAAACGAAAACCGGAACGGAACGTGCAGTCCAGCGGGAGGGAAATAAATTCGGTTCAACATATGATTTGTGAGCAATCATAAATACGATGAGGAATCCCAATTTGTCGGCTTCTCCGCACCGCCGGGCGCTTCTTATTGATAGCCGAAACAGCCATTCCAAGTGGATACAGCTCTGTTTGCTGTGGGCGGTTGGCGGTACAGCACCGAGCGATAGGGGAAAGCGGAGCGCACCAATACTGCCTTAAGGAAGGGATTTAAGGATTTGACTAGCGCTCAAGGATGTGAACCCGATGCCCGACAACGGAGCTGGGCGGGAAAGGCACGCTGAGAGCACTATGGGGACGAATTATCGTTGTGAATTTATGATACACCGGTTCTTAAACCCCTTTACCGCCAACCGTCACCGGTCCGGCACTGCCCCTTATTTGCGTATCGACGCTGGGATGGTATGGGCTACGTTTGTTTGGTCAGTCGGTTGTCGGACAGCCAGTGGGTTTATCGGTCGATCATGCACCGTTTCCGGACGTGTACACATATGAAAAAAGGGAATGATTCATTTCCATAGCGGTTTACGATGGGGGTTTCGTTCCCGTGGTTGACTAGAGCACAGTGTTTTGTGGAACAGAAAAATGTAAATTCCTCGGTATCGGATTACAATGAAAACGGCTATTTAAAAAACTAATCTCTGAATATCGTCGCAAACTATGTTTGAATACGGTATGAGCCTTTGCCCAAACGATGTAGCAAATCAATCAAAATTATCCATTGGCTGACTGGTTTCGAACAGTTAACTCGGCTTTCCTCAGTTAGCAGTACAGGGGTTTTCATTTTGTCACGGTTTTGTGTTTGTCAAATTTTACACATTTTACGAAAACTTGTGTAATTTCTTGCGTTACTGTGAGGTTGAACTGGAAAGATTTTACATAATTTTCAGGTTTAGTACTTTTTTATATTTTCACAATTATTTGCACATAATTGCAAATACTATGTGCCATGAAAAAATGGAAGGTTTAATGACAAATTTTAAATAATTACAGATAGAATTTTTTTGCGTCAGAAATCAGAAACTACACTCATTGCACTACATTAACAATCTAGCGACTAACTGACCTTATATCAGGCACAAGAGCAGTCTCCAGTTTCTATTCAATCGCCAACTTTGATGGACAGATTGTCAACATTGTCCTGGCAGTGTAAAGTACATCCATCCTAATTAGCAAGGTACACTTCTTCTGTTTGCTAGGCACAGAAAGCTCATATAGCTGGCTATTGGTATCTATAGTGCATTTATATAACTGACATGTATATATAACTCATTCTTAAGTGGTGAACTGTGAGACTGTGAGAAAATTAAATTTAAGTCCTATTAAAATATAAAACAAAGATTTTACATTTAATATATTTTTGTATAATAGAATTTGCTATGCAATGACAAACAAACAATCAGACGAACAATGGCAACACAATCAAACATCAAAGCCCACCACCACCACCAATGGTCACGAACATCCGGGAAGACCATCAAGGAGATCCTTATCACTCCTTTTTGTCCCAAAGTGTCCCGACTCGTCGAAGCTGAAAATTGTATTTACACATTCTAAACGCTGTAGCTGTTCATCTTGCGTTTTGTTTCATCTTGCCATCTCCATTTAAATATTCTGCATTCCCTTTTTCTCGGTGGCAAACAGGCCACAACAAGCGCTACAAGATCGCCAGCATGTCTTTCGCCGAGTACGTCCCACTCACTTAGCGAATCACTCGCCGGCCAGCTGATGCACTTACCGTGCCGTCGTAAAGTCGGCGGAAGTGCGGAAAGGGAGGAAACAACATATCGCTACAATAAATTCGGATTGTAATTCAGACTTCCACACCGTGCGCCTCGTTCGGTCCCTGCACAGTCTGCGGAAACACCGTTGATACAGCTCCGGTGGTGTAGTTCACAATTGTAATGTTTGCACTGTTCCATCTTTCGCCAGTTTTCATACATTCACACCAAACACCACCGATTGCTGGTGCGGTAGATCTCTGTTCTAGCGGATGGCGCCAACATCCTTCTTCTGTTTCTTTTGTTTGCCCTCTCGTTACGATAAACCGTGCTGGCACCAGGAGCAACGGAAAGCACGCAGAACCTGCTGGTAACGGGTGTTGGGAAGTAACAACAACAAAAAACCCAGAGTGGTCAACTTACCCCACTTACGCTCGTCTGATTTTGAGAGTTTCCAGTTGTGCTTCCGCGCACAAGACAGTGTGACAAAAAAATACATTTACCCGTTCCTTCCGCGCGCGCGTTAGAAAATCAACATCGTTAAGAAGCGGTTTACAAAAAACTTTTGAGCAAAGGCGAGAAGAAAACAACATGCTGAACCAAACCAACAGAGAGAAAAAAAAAACACGTTGACGCTTTGCAAACGAACAATTGTTGCACTAATATTTCAAACAGCTAAATCGCGCTCTTTTTTGATTTTTGCTTCGCTTGTCTTCTGCATATACGCTACCCGCACGACCCACACACACGCACTCAGGCTAATGTACTTTTCTTGCGAGCGTCAGACAGAGAGCAGAATAGACCATCAACGAAATAGCAAACATTCAATGAATGGCTCTTTAGAAATGGTTTTGAAAAGAACGCATTTTCGCGCAAAGAGAATCGTTTTTGTGTTCTGCGAATGCCTGGGGGCACAAGTGAAAAGGCAAAATTAAACGCTTCAATCATCCAGCTGGCAGACGCGCTGTTGGACGGGGCGCGAAACTGCAAGTGCGTGTACGATATGCACACAAAAACATACACTTTAGAGAGGGGAGAAAACTCGTCACCACCCTCCGATGTTCGAGATGGACAGCTTTCTTAACGAGTTTTGCCATCAACGGGAGGCTGGCAGCTCAATCAAAATGTAAATCAGTTTGATCTAGCACTTCTTTCACTGCGGGCCATTGGAATCGGCCGGCAGCGGCCCAATCGCAGGAGCCACTGTACAGCTGTGACAAATCAAACCGAAAACGGAAGAAAGTTTCTTCATTAGAATGTGGTTCATTCAACAGCGAACCCGGTCGAACTTTTTCGTTTCGCAGGGAATGGGTGCCATCAATTAAGGCGCAGCCCGTTCACGCTCATTCGATTGTGTTTTGGTTGGACTTCTCACAAGGTAGCTGGATTTGGTGATAAACATCCGACGCTTCGGTGGGAAATGGTTTGACTGGTGTTAACGCAAAGTTGGGTTTCCTTTTGGGCGGTGGATTGAAAAGGAACGTAAAGCACGGAACGCAGTTTGAACGAGGGAGAGAAAGTTTTTGTGAACAATTGGAATGAATCTTAAAATAATTTTTGTCATTTTCCTCATACTTTTGACGACTGTTTCTCATGGCCAAGGCTTATGAGAAGCTAATTAAAACATTAAAAACAAAACATAAAACAAACCTCTTTTTGTGCCACTCTTCTTTGTGTCACTCTACAATAACCACCTTTAGGAGCTTGTCTTGTTTGTCGTATGCATTAGTTCACCGTTTATTTACGATGATCTGTCTACGTACTAAAGTTTCATTGAATTCTAAGAATATACAATTTAATACAATAATACTTTGATCTGCTGTTCAGTTATTAGTGACTCAAGAGATTACTTCTCTAAGGTCTAAGGCTAACAGCTTAACAGCTCATATATCATATTGTTCATTTTAAAATTGACATCCAAATATAGTGCCGACGATCTTACACGATTTCTTCTGCAAATTGAGTATTTCTGGGATTGGTTCTTACTGAGAATTTTTATCACAATAAAAGAGCTTGGATTGAATTTCCATCGTAACTAGATAGCGTCAGCTTTTACAGTTTCATTGTCCACGTTTCTTCCTTATCGTTGATATTCAATAAGAGCAGAATGCAAAGCACGCTATGAGATGGATAAAATGAGCTTTTTAAATAAATTATCAGCCTGATCATGAGACTCGAACGGCAGTCGAATCGAATGAAGGCGTCGAATCAAACGGAAGAAAATTTGGTATCATGCAACGTATTCGAATCGACGAATGTAACATCGATTTTTTTGAGCTTTTTCAGTTGTCAAACCGTGTTCAAAACATAAACAATGCACACAACATGGTTGCAGCTAAGTGCTTGAAAAAGTTCATAACGTTGTAAAAGTAAGCAAAATTATCTGCAAATATATGTGAAAGTCCCTGATAGATTTTTAAAGTTAAATGGTAAAGTAATTGTGTTCGAAGTATGTAACCACACTTAGACAAGAATAAACAAGAGAGGTGTTGCTAGTTAATCGATGGCTACTGTGATTGCTCAAACGGCAGCTCGAACACAGTTATGATACCTAAGCAGCTTTTAGAGCAAGCTTTCTTGCCGTTCGAGTCTCATGATCAGGCTGTATGACAACAGAAGAGACAGGAGGTGCTCGATCCTGGAAGAAAAACAACTGCAAATAGTCCTGCGATGCTTTTTGTTTATTTTTATACCTAGCAGTCAACATCGGATGAATGCACTTACAACTCGGAATGACCGCTAAACTTAAAAGTTCTTTCTCAAAGATTCTGCAACAAAATAGTAGACGTTTTTCTTAACAAAAAAAAGTTTCTTTTCAGCGATTATACAAGCGAGGCGACAAGAATTGAGCGATAATTAAACGTAACAAGCCCACCCGCATGCTCTTTGCATTGGTGTCCTTTATTAGCTCCGATTTAAACTCTTCCATTTCGGCCGTCTTCCACCACCGTAACGGCATGACGGTACCTTCTTCGCACAGTACCATTTCTTGCCAAATCCCCCAAAAAACACCCTAACCTATGTATGTAAGCGGAGCCCACCAGCGAACAAAGTTTTCCACTTGAATACGAAATCAGCTTCCCAGTGAATGAATTTCAAATTGGGTGCCAGGCGTGTACACGACCCGACTACCGCACGGAATCAAAAGTTTTGCTGGGTGACGGAAACTTTCAATTTTCTTCTCCCGAAAAGCTCCACCAACTAGCAACCGTGGCAATCAGGGCAGTCGACGATTGTTAAGCAGTGGAACGGTAAAGCCATCCGGCAACGGAGGACAGTGTCTCTAAGGCGCATCGGGTAGCGCGTGGGATGGGCTGGTGGTACTTGAGACAACTCCCACGCAATGGAATGGAGCTGACACGGAGGCTGGCATTGGATTGCCATGGCAGAGTGTGAAAATAAAACGTACTTACCGTGCCGTTTGTCGGTACAGTTCTTGCGCTCAGCACAACCTCGTGCAGGCTGCTGTTGTCGAGGGCCACGGCTGCTATGTAACCTGTGCCCGGTTTAGACCTTTGCCAGCCAACTGGTGAATGGTTCTTTTCGTTTCCACACTGTACAACATGCACAAACACACACACACACAAGCAAAAACACAAAACCTTTGCACTGCACTCGTCTACCTTTCCGCTTTTTACCTGTCTGAAGCAACGGCACCGGCCGGAAGGCCGTAAAGACAAAAGACGGCCTTTTTGTCTTATTCACACTTCAGCCTCCGGTTGCTAAGCGACAGTAATGGTTAGGGCTGCTGCTCTGCATCGAGTGATGGCAAAAGGTGATGCAGTGGTGTTGGTGTCTGCAAAAAATATCAATGCCGTCCGTTAGCTAACTGCAACGCAGCAAGACCTTCGGCGGAGAACTTTCTACGCAAGAATTATCATTCAAGATTTGCTCAACACCTAAACCATGAGTGGACATACTTCTTTCTGATTAAAATTTTTCAAAACCTATTAAAAGCTTTCTTAATGTTATGTAATTCTAATACAAACACAACATTCACTGCTGCGAAATATCAGCACCAAAGAAATAGAAATAGCTCACCCAACAGCCAATGCTTCCCCATTAGCTCCCATGTGCTAATTTTGGTGTGAGCGGCATGAAGCAAAGTCACAACAGTTTCAACATCCCAACCCCCGCGGCCACTAGCCCAAATTCCATCCAGAGAAATTCAAGCAACTCTACCATGGGTGCGACCGACTTTGAACGGGTGCGACCCCTTTTCCCTGCAGACTCCAGCGAGAAGAAACCCGTTCACGATCGTACCAACACAACCGCACGCAGCACTACAAACGAAACACGCAAGATGGAACGCTTCTACCCTTCGCACTAGAACCGTGAAGGGGGTCTAAAGCAGGAGTTAGAAAAACACGGGCTTGAGGGTGAGATGAATGGACCAACGGGTGGAGGAAAAACATTTCCCCAAAACGGAAAATGACACTCTGCTTGTGGTTTATTTTTCCCTCGTTTCTTTTAACATTTTAGCGTACACACGCACACAAAAAAGCCACACACACGCGCGCAAGCATAGCGAGTTGAAGTGGACACACTTATGAGGCTTTTCTTTCATGATTTTTCTCGCCTCGTGCGTCGTTGCCGTGGCACAGCCATCACTTTGCTACCACTGCGGTCAACTCCAAAAACCCGAACACGCTTGCCAAAGAAACCACTACACTAATACACACAAACACGCACATCAGACACACAAACGGGGCACGGTGAAACGAGCATGGTCAACCCACTTAAATGGACCGATTCCAGCTGCCCCGTCACTAGCTGCCACGGTGTTACGAATGGATCTCGCCCTGTCCGCGCACTGGCGGCTGGGTGGCGTGTATTCCATCGATCACGATCTCACCCAAGGAAGGGGGAGTGTTGATCTGCTCCGCTCCTCCAGCGAACGATCGCGAGCATCACTAGCACTGCACACAGCATACACCGCTGCACCTGACCTTTTGGCTGAACCCAATTTATCCCACACCGAACAGTGCACACATTAAACAATTTATCCGATCCGAGCAAAATGGACAAACGATCACTTTTTTTTGGGGGGGGGGGGAGAGGCTGTATTTCATTTACTTTACCAACACACGTTGAATTCACAATGCAACATTGATTGCTCAGTTGGTGAAAAGCACTCACTCCGATTCCACACTTTAAAGCATTTGATATATTTGAAGGTTTAATGAACTTTTTTTTCTCAACATTTTCATTTTCTCTAACCTTTCACTGCCGCGTCGTTTCGCCTGCGTAAGCAAGATCATCTCACCCGCTCCGGCACAGCGTTGACGAGATCTCGCTTGATCGCTTTTGTTTCTTGCTTACACCTTCCGTTCACACACGCGCACCAGCGAACCCTCCCCTGGCCCGGCCACCTACCCCCTGCGACTCCAGCTGAGAGCGACAATCCGGATTCCGGTTCTTTCTCGGCAACAACCCCTAGTGGCGGCATGCACTCGCGCACTCGCGCGTCCGTTCGCGGCAGACCTAAAAGTGATGATTCGGTTGCGACCGGATCGCTTCACAGCCCAGCCCGCAACCGTAGACAGCGTTGACGATGGGCGACCTGTCCGTTTGCTGTGTTGGTGCCATCGAGCTGCGGGGAACTTGTTTGGCAACTTTTGCTTCACACTACGACCGAACCGTGCCAGCGAAGGGAGCGATGAAGTTGGTGTTGTTTTTTATGCTGTACCTTATACCTTCCTACGGCGTTTCTTTCCGGAGCGATCGCAGTCGCGCTCTCGCTGAAGATGGCAGAGAACGAAGGGAGAAACAATTTCTGTGCCATGTAAACACACACACCACACCATCAGTATCGTCGAAACCAGCATCGTACGATTCACGATCTTGCGCGGGCAGGTGCGTTGAAGATCGGTGGCGGCGGTGGACTGTAAGCCGATCGGTTACGAATGAGAGACATGGGCGCAATAGGGCAACAACAAACGCCGGTAGAGTTGGTTTATGCTCGGTAAATGCAGTGAAAGGCGAGAGAGAGAGAGAGAGAGAGAGAGAGAGAGCGAGGTGAAAGCATTAAAAGATGAGCGTAGCATAGCTGCATAGAATTCGTCGATGATCACGCACACAAACACCAAAGAGGAAAAAGGTAGCTGCGATGGAGATCAGCTGTTCCAAAGTGATCTAGTGCAGGGCTGCTCAACCGCAACGGTTGTTATTCTTTTTGTTCTCTTGTTTCTCTTTTTCTCTTTTATCTTTTTTCATCTCTTGTTAGGAAAAGATTATAATTTGTTATTGTTGAATTCGACATAGCTTTTGTTTGTTATTCGAAACAATGAAGAATTTAAAAATTAGTACCTTGCTTATTTTTTTATCAATGATCAATCTAAAACATGATGGTTTTAGTAATGAAGTATGTTTTGGTTATAGGCCTTGGTACAATCAACAAGAATTAATAGAAAATAGGCAAAAAGTGCAACTTGATGCTTTGCTTGAAATCGTATAGCTTATACGCAATAGAATAAACGAACAACTTTATAGCAACACTTCTGATTTGCTAAATTACATTGCTAACAAATAGCATTATTTAAGAAGTAAAAGAATACTACTATTAAGGCTTTTGAAAGTTCATTATCCTTTCCAACCACGATATATACAGTCTTATAACAATATCTATTTTTCTGAACATAAATAACAAAACGGTAAAATTGATTTATTTTTTCATCACACAAATTTGACCAAAAGTATCCTAAAAACTCAAATCCGAATTAGTGAGGCAAATCAAACGAAAGTAGTGAGTAAGGTAAAAATATTAATTTTCTAATCTATACCGATAGTATACAAGCCAATGTATGCCGAAAGCCTATTATTATAGATTGTAAAGAAAATTAATTGTTTTGCAACATACTCGCTGTATAAAGAGTTTGCAAATAATAGTTATAGTATGAAACCTTTACAAAATCTCTTGAAGTTTCCAATAAACAAATTATTTGGACAAACCTTTTTGAGAATGTAATACGCAATACGCTTCGCATTGTCTCGCCTGCTTAAATAACCTCGTATACTAGCCGCTAATAAATTCATAGCAACCTTACCACCAGCGAAGACCTGTGTCTCTATTGCACCAGCAGCTTCCAACACTCTATCCCATTTGCTTTATCCTGGCGTTCTTCATTCTCTTTGAAGACTCCCTAAACACTGTAAGCGCTTACCTTATTTTCTGCATCCCTCCCAACCAGCAGCACAGGAGGACACACAGATTCAATTACGACATAAAAACGACAACGCAAAAAGGCAGCACAACAAAGCGAAACCGGGCTGCCGGGCCGGGCCCGTAAAGGCAGGCGGAACGGAACGAGTAATGGCAACCTTTGCCATTCGACAAGTATGAAGGCGAAAGAAAATTAATTTACTTTATCAAGTCAAACGACAACGAATAGGTCCTAATTCATTCGAGGGGTTCTGTCCTCGGTCGTTGGGGAAACGGGCGAAGCGGAGAGGAACTGCAAAGGATTCATCCGAACCCGGCCCACTACGGGTTTCGGGGTTTCGTATTTTTGTTTTCGCTTGTGTGTGTGTGCGTCTTTAGATGCTTGACCTGACCCGTGAACCGTGGATCCCGGTGGACGGTGAAAAAGTTCCATTTTCCAACGCCCCTTTCCGGTCCGGCGTGACGATCAAGATATCAAAAGGAAGACAGAACGCCCACACACACACACACAC